>JAWNLR010000786.1:0-142159 GCA_035042205.1 Drosophila infuscata | reverse complement strand
CCTACACTTTTTTCAGGTTGAAAACAAAAATACACAAAGAGAAACATTAAAGCGCTATACTTTATTTTACAATTTTTTAATCATTCACAAATACACACCCATATTTATAACACAACCCAATGTTCTATCCACAAATAAATAATATATAAATTAAACGTTTTGTTAGATTTTTTAAATAAAAAAAAGTCAACCGTTCGCTTTCAGTGCTTTATTAGAACAGAGGGAATTACAAGAATGAATACAATATGGCGTCACTTCGCAGGGTTGCGTTACAATTACTTGATATCGATATTTTGATAGTTGCAATAGTTGCGAAATAGCGATAGTTGCGCGCGCGTTTTGAATATTCTGATGCAATGTTAACTCCTCCCCCTTTAGACGCAGACGTCCTCGGATGCGATATAGCGGGTCTTTTTTTTTTTTTTGTACAGATATCGTTGCTTAGATCTATTATTTTGTCTTTTCTACAGATGTGTTTGTCTTTTTTCAGAGATTCTATTGTTACATTTAATTATTTTTCTGGGATTTTAGTTTAATTATTTTATTTTCTTTTCTTATTGTTTTCGTCTTGAATATTTTTGTTGGTCCTTTTTAATTTTAATATTTCATTTTATCTCTTCGTTAGAAAATTCATTCTGTCGCTTAAGGCTCTGTTAGTTATCAGTTGTTTATTACTGTTTTCCATCTGCTCGTCCATTTTTGAGACTAAGTCGGATATGATTATGATTCGTGATATATTGAAAGTGCCATTTTCTACCGCAGCGATTACTGTACTTATGGGTATTTCTTAGGTATGGGAGTAGTCCAGTATAGTCACTTGACTTAGACATGACGGAAGAAAGAATCTGTAGGTGGTTATGTTTTTATATTGTTTTTATGGATTACACGGCCACTTTGGGCTTTAATGGTGGTGTTCCTATTTTCTTCTACTATTTCTTTTTTGTATTTTTGAGTTAATTTTGAGCCTAGTCTTTTATCTATTTTGCAGTAAATTATGTCCCCTTTTTCATATTGTTTTATTGGTGATTTTTTATTATTATGATATGCTAAATCGTTATCTTGTTTGTCTTTTATTTTTTCTCTAATTCTGTTTCTATCTTCTTCTAATTGTTGGGGATCTTTTGTATTTCTCGTTCCAAAAAATATGTCTATTGGTTTGGCCTTTGTAGTGGAGTGTATAGACTGGTTGTATAGCTGGACTGCTTTGAAGATTAACTCCTCAAAGTTAGATATTTGTTCGTCTTTTTTGATGCATCGCATTATTTCTGTCAGTGTCGAATGAAATCTTTCAATTTGTCCGTTGCTGTTCGAGTTGTATGGTGGTGTTGTGTAGACTTTTGCCTTTAGCTGGTTCTCCAGTAGAAATTTGATAGATGCAGAGTTTAGGGACCTTTCGTTGTCCATAACAACTAATTTGGGCATACCGAAAGCTATCATCAACTCGCGTAGCGGGTGCTTTATATCTTCGGAAGCTCTTGAATTTAGGATTTTTATTTGCGCATATTTGGAAAATTTATCTATTGCAGTGAGGACAGTCTTTCTTTCTGTAATATATAAATCAATGTGTATGGTTTGACCTGGGTAAGATGGTATAGGAGTTGGTTGCAGTTCTCCTTTTTGTGGGTGCCTATCGTACTTGCTTTCTTTGCAAGTTTCACAAGCTGTGGCTATTGCATCAATTTTTTTCTTGAGGTCGGGAAAGAAGAAATTGTTAAGTATTTGAATTTTATTTTCTATTGCATTCCTATGAGCTCTAGTGTGTTCTTTTATTATTATCTCGTTTTGTTCGTTCTCGTTTGGGACGTCTTGAACTAGTTTTTGAGTATACCTTACTTTGTAATTGCCGAAATGAGAAGGGTATATATTTTGTATTTTTGCCATAATATTTTCTGTGGTGAATAGTCCGTTAATTATATTTGGGTCAAGTCGTTTTCTCAGAATTTTTATTAGATCGCCCTCTGTGTAGTCAGGTTTAGTAATTATGTGTCTGTGATATCTGGGAAAAGGTATTTTAAATTCGTAAGATTCTGTGTTTGATGTGGATATGAAGAGTTGATTTTTAAAAACGTTAATAGGGACTTCCATTACTGGAATTAGATTGTGTGATGAACTTTCGTCACTTAGTACTGTTGATGTATTATTTATTTCTGTCTTAGGAGGATTTCTGGATAAAGCATCAGCAACAACATTAGATGTTCCTGGCTTATATCTTAGTTCGTGATTATACTCTTCTAAATAACTTTTCCATCTTTTTAATTTCCCATTGTGGTTTTTGCTGCTTAGAGCAAAGGTTAATGGTTGATGGTCTGTGAAGATGACTACTTTCGAAGTACCGTAGAGATACATTCGAAGATTCTGGAGAGCCCATACAATAGCTAACATCTCTTTTTCATTTGTTGCGTAGTTCTCTTCTGTTTTTGAGAGTGTTCGTGAAATGAAGGTGATTGGTCTGCCTTCTTGTTCGAGAACTGCTCCGATGGCGAAATTTGAGGCGTCGGTTGTTAAGTGAAATTCTTTGTCAAAGTTTGGGTATGCTAATACTACGTCATTTGAACTGAGGGTGTTCTTGATTTTATTAAATGCTTTGAGTGCATTAATATCAAGTGTCACATCAGTTTTTGAAGATATATTTTTTGACAGTCTACCGTTTTCTCCTCTTAGCAGAGTTGTAAGCGGTTTTGCTAGTTTAGCATAGTCGCGGATGAATCTTCTGTAGTAGCTTGACAATCCTAGGAAGGAACGTAAATCCTTAAGGTTTTTGGGCGTTGGGAAGTTTTTGATCGCCTTTACTTTTTCGCAGTTGGTTTTAACGCCGTCTGCTGAAATAGTGAAACCTAGGAAATCGACCTCGGTTTTGAAAAACTCGCATTTGTCGATTTGAATTTTCATGTTCGCTTCGTCAAGGGTCGTGAAGACCATGTTTAAATGCTTGGCATGTTCGTCTTCGGACTTGCTAAAAATTATTATGTCATCGATATACACATAGCATATTTTCCCGACGTGATCCCTTAGGATATCGTCTAATGCTCTCTGGAATATCGATGGGGAATTCTTTAATCCAAACGGAAGTCTGGTGAATTCGTATTTCCCACCGTTAACTGCGAATGCAGTTTTTTCAATATCTCTTTCCCGGAGTGGGATCTGGTGAAATCCGCTTTTCAAATCTAATACGGAAAAGTATTTGTTATCGCCCAGTTGTGCGATGATTTCTCCAATCTCGGGGATTGGGTATCGATCGGAAATTGTAACGGAATTGAGTTTCCTATAGTCAATGACTATTCGGAATTTTTGTTCGCTTGATGCGTCTGTTTTCTTTGGTACTACCCAGACAGGTGCATTGTAAGGTGACCGTGAAGGTCTTATTATGCCGTCTCGTAGTAATTGGTCTAGTTGTTTTTCTACTTCTCCTCTTAAAGAAGTGGGGTACGGATAGTGTTTGCTGTAGATGGGAGAGTCTGAAGTTGTTCTTATTTCTCCTAGCACTCTAGTGGTGTAGGTTAGTTTTTCGTCCGGTTCAGCGAACAAAGTTGTTCGGGTTTGTGTTATCTGTGTTATGAAATTTTTTTGATTTTGCGTCATATGTTCTGTCCTTACTTTAATGCTATTGACAGCTTGGGTTTGTAGCTGTTTGATTTTTATTTTGTATATTTCATTAATTATTAGTGCGTCGTTTTTGACGTCAATGACAGCGTTAAGCTGTTTCATGGTATCGTTGCCTAGGATACCATGGAATGATTTTAGGGTAGGCAATAAGAAAAACTTTATGGGATTATTGTTTTGGCCGAATAGGCTAATAAACGTATGGTGAGATACTTTCGTTTCTCCACCAACGGAAGTTGCATTAAAAATGTTTAAATTGGGTTTTGGGTTTTTTACCAGGTTTGGTTGAATATAGTTTTGGCTTGAACCGGTATCAATCAGAAAGTTAAGTATGCTACCGTTCCTCATTACACACTGAAAGTAGGGTAAGGAGGAACCGTTTAATCTTAGAAAATGGATGTCTGTGGTATCCACCATTGCTGGTTGATATTCTAAGTCCTCTTCGTCTTCTACTTCGTAGGGTACGGCATAGGCTCCTTCGTTTTCAACATATTCGAAATAAGCTTGCTCTTCGTTAATTATGTCGCAAGGGTTTGTATACTCAAATTGTTCCTCAGGTATTTCTGGGTTGATGTGGAAATTCCTCTGGATTTTGGGGGGCGGTCCGTTGGTTAATTGTGACGGATGTTTACCGACGAAGTTATTATTGTTTGGCCTGTTCATATAATTTATGTTTCTTGACCTTATGGAACTATCTATTTCCATAGGTACTGGTTTTGGTTCAGGTTTTTGGAAGAAAGGGCGTGAAGGTGCTTGGTAATTTGGTCTAGGATTGGAGAACTGTGGGGGCAATGTATATTGTTGATGTTGATGATACGGTTTCGGTTGTTGTGTATTATATGGTCTGGGGACATGGTATAAATTTGGGTTGAAATTTTGCCATTGTCCGAAATTATTATTCTGTGGTGGTTTATTTATCGGACGCACTGCATAGTTTCTTGGAGGTAAGGGTGGTAATTGTTGTCTGAAGTTGGGAATAAACGCGTTTCTGTGTTCTTGATTATTTACAAGATTACACAGATGTAAGGCATGGCTTAAGTCTCTTGGCTCTTTGATTGCCAGGAGTCTAGGCAAGTCACCATTTAGGCCTCTTACAAAAGTATCGAGGGCTTTGCCTCGATAATTGTTTGTTAGTGCCATGATCACCTCTGGTGATGTTCCTTGTGCGCTTATCTGATTTAAGATAAGTGACAATTGGTGATATACCTTTTGATAGAATTCGTTAATGGTTAGTCGTCCCTGGGTCATTGTAAACATCTGGTACTCGAGAGTTTTTAGATCTCTCTTGTCCGCATAATGCTCGGTAAGGCATTTTGAAATTGCCTTCCAATTCATTGGTGTGTTATATGACTCGAGAACCGCGTCTGCTTCTCCGACTATTTTGTTTCGGATGGCAAGCGTGGTTACATAGTATTTGTAGGTATTTTCTTGGCCGTTAAAAATCGTCATTATTCGGTCCACATTTTTTTTCCACGAGCCAAAAGCTGATCTATCCCCTGAGAAGTCTCTTATTAGTCTAGTTATTTCGGGTATCTTCTCTTGATCCTCCCCTGGTCTCGGATTGGTAAAAGGGATGTCACTTAAATATTCGCCGCTGGCGTTATCGATAGCCTGTCTAATCATTTCGCCTCCTTGGAGGGTTTCTTTTATTAGAGACACTACATTGTCTCTCAAATTCTCGCTCATGGTCGGTTGATTTGTTCTTTGTGTGCTAGTGCTAGCTGTGCCTAAATTCATTTTTGCTAGGGACTCGGCAATGTTGTTTGTTTGCATTTTGTAGAGTTTGTAATCGGACCACTTTTCTAGCTTGTGTCGTTGTCTTTAAATATTTATTATTATTGTTTTATCGGACGAGGAAATGGAGGTGGAATTTCTTATTTATTTTATTTATTTATTTAGATTTTTAATTAAATCTTTTTTTTCTCGGAATTTTTGCACTTTTCTTAATGTATATTTTTTTCTTTTGGAATTGTGGAAAAAATATTTTTCCTTTTCTTATTTTCTCTTAATTAATTCTTTCTTAATTTATATTTCCTTTGCTTTGAATTTTTTTGTTAGTTTTTTTAATTTAGTTTATATGTCTTTTGATTTTGGTTCTTAATTAAATTTTTTCTTAATTAGATTTATATTTCTTTTGCTTTTAGCTTTTTAATTAATTTTTCTTAATTTACTATATATTTCTTTTGCTTTTTAGTTTTTTATTAATTTTTTTTAATTTGGTTTATATTTCTTTTTACTTTTAAATTTTAATTAATTTTTCTTAATTTCTTACTGCACTTATAATATAATCGTTCCGGCGAATCTCCCACGTTGTTCCTTCGGAGTTGCTCCTTTTTGTCCCGCGACGATTCTTAGTCGTAGCGGGTGACTCGGGTTCCTCTGGAAACTTCTAGTACGCGGTACCCTGCGGACGGACGCTACAGGGTTGTCGGCGGTTTATATTTTGGGCCACGTGTTCAAAAAATGTTTTCACTGCACCTTAACCTCATTTGTGGTCAATTCCTTTCGTGGCTGTTTTTGAGGCACTTTGGGAGCGGCAGCCTGCACTGTGGCTATTTTAGGCACTTAAATTTTGCAGTTTATGTTTGTTTTTGTCAGCGGCTTCTTGAGGCGCTCTTGACGTAAACTTGGCACTGATTCAGATCTGCGGCTCGGTGAGTCGCCTTTGATTGAACTCGATTTATTAATGTCACTTAATAATTTTTGCCGTTTTTGACTCGCTCGCGCAGTTATTACCGTTGCGTTTTAAGACTTGGTGTGTGGGTTTTTATATCACTTAACTCGCGGACTTGTCAATTTTTTCGAACACGTGTCCCTGCTCGGGCGCCAATTAAACGTTTTGTTAGATTTTTTAGATAAAAAAAAGTCAACCGTTCGCTTTCAGTGCTTTATTAGAACAGAGGGAATTACAAGAATGAATACAATATGGCGTCACTTCGCAGGGTTGCGTTACAATTACTTGATATCGATATTTTGATAGTTGCAATAGTTGCGAAATAGCGATAGTTGCGCGCGCGTTTTGAATATTCTGATGCAATGTTAACTTATATATATCGACATACATATGGAGCATTTTTTATCTTTCTAAATTTAATATATTTATATATTTGGTTGTTAGTACTCTTGTATAAGGGAAACGTGCTAGATTTCTAAATATATATACATTTATAAGATACTGGATACGCTTATGTTGCCTGGTTTTCATACGTAATTTGATCAACCCCAGACTGGATAAATGGTGCGACGATAGGAGCGTCCGTAACCTCGATAACCTCCATAGCGATATCCATATCCACCATATCCGCCATATCCATATCCTCCATATCCGCCGCCGTAATATGGACTATAATACGATGGAGAATAGTATCCAAGGCCAATAGTATCTGCTGTGGACAGGTCATCTTCCACATCTTTGGTTGCCAAGGCCTTTAAGACAAATAAAAGTGAATTCAAATTGTAAAGATTGCATATTTTCAATTAATTACCTCTCCAGGAGCCGCCTTAGCTGGGGTCAGCAACAAAATCAGTGCAGTCAGACAAAGACACACTATCAAGATCTGGAAGAGGAACACAGTAAAGTTAGATAATTAATTTACCAATTTTAGCTGAATATATTAGCTTGTGTGGTTTTCGTACTTTTGCCATTTTTAATATTTTATGCGAAATTTCACAATATTTATTTTTCTAACGAATTAACGCCTTTCGCCGAGTTTGAATCTGCTTGAAAGATCTGTTGTTCATGAACTGTGATTCTGAGCAACATGGCCAAGATCTTTTATAGTGCGCAAAATAAGCCGGTGATTGATTTAACATATTATCATTAATTGACCAAACATTAGACTGGAGAAGTCGTTAGCTGCGAGAGAATTATATCTGTAAAACTAGGGCGTAAACAGCGGGCAGAGTGGTCAATGAATTAAATTGGAACACTGCCACCCATATCCCTCCACTTAAGTTACATGTTTATTCATGCATAAGGGTCAGATCTTACACACAGAGTGCATTGTTTCTGTATCTAAAATCTATACATCATTAATTAGTAATGTAGTTCAATATCAAAACATGTTTTCCAAACAAAATCTGAAATTCCACAAATTCGTCAGTGAGTAAATATGCTGACGCACTATTTGAGAAAAGGTCATAATGAGTACGACAAACAAATACACAAATGCGTTGTGCAGTTGTTGATGAGCTTATTGATTTCATTATTACGATTAGAACGGTCTGGGGTTTTTTTTTCTTAATTTTTGCTTATGATATTTGAAAATAGCTCTAACGTTTACAACGTTATTTATATCGATATGTAATACAATTTTTCTGAGTGAGCCTATCGCTAATCGATGTCATGTTGGAAAAAAATCGGCCATCTCAAGAAAATGTCTGCCGCATCTTAAACGTTTTGCACGAAAAGCCGGAAAATTGTTTAAAATAGCAAAAAGTTATTGAAATTTGTCGATTAGGTATGTATTTAGCACATATATGTCTTCGTTTCCAAGTGAAACGTGAAATTTGAGCGTAGAACTTGTTCTTTGCGGAAAAATAGCTGTGGTGAAAATCGCAAAACGCGGCGACGGCAGCCGACGTCTGCCTCTCTGCTTCTTTCTCCGCGCAGTTAATGAAACGTGTGTGCTTTGTTTTTATGCGTATTCGTATTTATCGATTAGCAGTGTCCCATGTAATTGAGCGATGTCTATACCGCCGTATATGATACCGCCCAACGCCTGGGCAGCCCAACTGATGGCCCAGCAGCAGGCGTACGCGGCGGCCCATGCTCAGCAGGCTCAGCTGCATGCCCAGCAGCAGATGGCTAACCAGATACAGCAAATCCCTCCGCCGGGCGCTCCTTTGCCATCTACGGGCCATGCCAATGGCATTGCGCTACCGGCAGTAGGCGTGCCACAGCCACAGCTGGGCCAAATACCCACACCTAAGCCCGACATCCTCACCGAGGACAAGTTGCAGGAGAAGGCGATGAAGTGGCAACAACTGCAGTCGAAGCGTTTCGCAGAGAAGCGCAAATTTGGATTTATTGACACGCAAAAGGAGGACATGCCGCCGGAGCATATACGTAAAATTATTCGCGATCATGGTGACATGACCTCCCGCAAGTATCGACACGATAAGCGCGTATATCTGGGTGCACTCAAATACATGCCGCATGCTGTGCTGAAACTGCTCGAAAATATGCCAATGCCCTGGGAACAGATCAGGGATGTGCAGGTCCTTTATCACATAACGGGCGCCATTACATTTGTCAATGAGATACCCTGGGTCATTGAACCGGTTTACATTGCTCAGTGGGGGTAAGTTTCAATTGGTCTCCATATATATATATAATTTAAGCTAAATATGGGTTAAAATTGTGCAGCACCATGTGGATTATGATGCGTCGTGAGAAGCGCGATCGTCGTCACTTTAAACGTATGCGTTTCCCGCCCTTTGACGATGAGGAGCCGCCGTTGGACTATGCGGACAACGTTTTAGATGTCGAGCCGCTCGAGGCCATACAAATTGAGCTAGATAACGATGAAGACAATGCAGTCTACAAATGGTTCTATGATCATAGACCTTTAGTCGATACGCCGTAAGTAAATATGATCTAACAATAAATATATCACAACTGATATAATCTTCCTTAGCTTTGTGAATGGCTCCACATACCGCAAGTGGAATCTATCTCTGCCACAGCTGGCAACCCTCTATCGCCTGGCCAACCAGCTGCTCACTGACCTGGTCGACAATAACTTCTTTTATCTGTTTGATCCAAAGAGTTTCTTTACCGCTAAGGCGCTAAACATGGCCATACCAGGTGGCCCAAAGTTTGAGCCGCTCATCAAGGATCACAATGTTGGGTAAACTAAAGAAATATACGATTATAACTACCAGATTTTTATTAATTGTTTGCATTGCAGTGACGAGGACTGGAACGAGTTCAATGATATAAACAAGGTTATTATAAGACAGCCCATTCGCACCGAGTATCGCATTGCGTTTCCATATCTGTACAACAATATGCCGCATTTTGTGCATCTAAGCTGGTAAGAAATTCCTTTTTATGTATCAACATCTACATATAGATATGTACATGGCAGTAGAGTTTCCAGCTGAAGGTGCCTGCTGGCAAACAATTCATGCCCTGTTAGAACAAACCAAACACCCAACTTACTACCAATTTAGCGATTGTTTTCTTTTGGGATTTGCAATGTGAATGTTCGTCACGATTTTCTAGACTAAATCGCGACTGCTGATAGTTGCATATAACCAAGGTCAATATGGAGTGATTATTTATTGTAACTTTCACTTATATTGATTCTCGCCCTTTCTGTCTTTTTAGGTACCATACGCCCAACGTGGTTTATATCAAGACCGAAGACCCGGACTTACCAGCCTTCTACTTTGATCCACTTATCAATCCCATTTCACATCGCAATGCCAATTCTAAAATTCAGGAGCCATTGCCCGATGATGATGAGGACTTTTCGCTGCCCGATGATGTGCAGCCCTTCCTGCAGGACACACCGCTCTATACAGATAATACAGCTAATGGCATTGCACTGTTGTGGGCACCGCGTCCGTTCAATATGCGCTCGGGACGTTCACGACGCGCTATCGATGTGCCGCTGGTTAAATGCTGGTACAAAGAGCACTGTCCACCTGGTCATCCGGTCAAGGTGCGCGTCAGCTATCAGAAGCTGCTCAAATACTATGTGCTCAATGCTCTGAAGCATCGCAAGCCTAAGCCACAAAAGAAGCGGTAGGTTAACTAATTATAATACTATTTCTATTATTGAAATATAATTTTGTTGCTCTTTTGTAGATATTTGTTCCGCTCCTTTAAGGCGACAAAATTCTTTCAAACCACCACCTTGGATTGGGTTGAGGCTGGACTGCAAGTGTGTCGCCAGGGCTATAATATGCTTAATTTGCTTATACATCGTAAAAATCTAAACTATCTGCATTTGGACTACAATTTCAACTTGAAGCCAGTCAAGACGCTGACCACCAAGGAGCGTAAAAAGTCACGTTTCGGCAATGGTAATTGACCTCTTTAATCATTAATTCAGTCCCAATCTGAATTTCTGCTTCTTTCGACAGCTTTCCATTTGTGCCGTGAGATTCTGCGTCTGACCAAACTAATTATCGATTCGCATGTACAGTATCGCCTCAACAATGTGGACGCCTTTCAGCTGGCCGATGGTCTGCAGTATATCTTTGCACACGTTGGCCAGCTGACGGGTATGTATCGCTACAAGTACAAGCTTATGAGACAGATACGCATGTGCAAAGATCTTAAGCATCTGATCTACTATCGCTTCAATACGGGACCAGTGGGAAAGGGTCCTGGTTGTGGCTTCTGGGCGCCGGGTTGGCGTGTTTGGTTATTCTTTATGCGTGGTATAACACCGCTGCTGGAGCGTTGGCTTGGCAATCTGTTGTCGCGTCAATTCGAGGGTCGTCACTCGAAGGGTGTGGCCAAGACGGTGACAAAGCAACGTGTCGAATCACATTTCGATTTGGAGTTGCGTGCCTCGGTAATGCACGATATTGTGGACATGATGCCCGAGGGCATAAAGCAGAACAAGGCGCGCACCATACTCCAGCATCTGTCGGAGGCTTGGCGCTGCTGGAAGGCCAACATACCGTGGAAGGTGCCCGGTCTGCCCATACCCATTGAGAACATGATTCTGCGCTATGTCAAAATGAAGGCAGATTGGTGGACAAATACGGCTCACTACAATCGTGAGCGTATACGCCGTGGTGCCACCGTCGATAAGACTGTGTGCAAGAAGAATTTGGGCCGTTTGACGCGTCTCTATTTGAAGGCGGAGCAGGAGCGGCAACATAACTACCTCAAGGATGGCCCCTATATTTCGCCCGAGGAGGCGGTCGCCATATATACCACAACGGTGCATTGGCTGGAGTCCCGCCGCTTTGCGCCAATACCCTTTCCACCCCTCTCCTACAAGCACGATACCAAGCTGCTGATTTTGGCACTGGAGCGCCTCAAGGAGGCATACAGCGTCAAGTCGCGTTTGAATCAAAGTCAGCGCGAGGAGCTCGGCCTGATTGAACAGGCCTATGACAATCCCCATGAGGCGCTGTCCCGTATCAAGCGTCATCTGCTGACGCAGCGTGCGTTTAAAGAGGTAAAATCGTTTTAAAATTAATGCTGAAGCTCAAGTTTTGAATGTTTGCTTCTTCTTTTTGATTAGGTGGGCATTGAGTTTATGGACTTGTATAGTCATTTGATACCCGTGTACGAGGTCGAGCCATTGGAGAAGATTACGGATGCTTACTTGGATCAATATCTGTGGTATGAGGCAGACAAGCGACGCCTCTTTCCGCCATGGATTAAGCCCAGCGATACGGAACCGCCGCCATTGCTGGCCTACAAGTGGTGTCAAGGTAGCAAAGCGTTGGTTTTTTTTCCTTATTGAATTTCGAGTGTGGTAATTCTGTGCATTTTGGGCGTGTGATTTGTGGCAAAGTGATGAGCTTGATTCCATCCCCTTGTTGCAAACCTCACGCCGAAGGTGGCGCATCTAAGCAACAATATTGATATATAAGTGACAACTATTATTTATGAAATTGTCATGTGTAAAACCTAGCTAAACGTTCTGATCTCTGTTTTTGCAGGCATTAACAATCTGCAGGATGTCTGGGATGTGGGTGAGGGCGAATGCAATGTGCTGCTCGAGTCGCGCTTTGAGAAGCTGTACGAGAAGATTGATTTGACCTTGCTCAATCGTCTGCTGCGTCTGATTGTCGATCACAATATTGCCGATTATATGACAGCCAAGAATAACGTGGTCATCAACTACAAGGACATGAATCATACCAACAGCTATGGCATCATACGCGGTCTACAGTTCTCTTCCTTTATAACGCAGTACTATGGACTTGTTTTGGATCTGTTGGTACTGGGCCTGCATCGCTCCAGCGAAATGGCTGGACCACCGCAGATACCCAACGATTTCCTAACATTCCAGGACGCCGGCACAGAAACAGCGCATCCCATACGTCTTTACTGTCGCTATGTGGATCGCATTCATTTGTTCTTTAGGTTCTCAGCAGAAGAGGCGCGGGATCTGATCCAGCGTTATCTCACCGAGCACCCAGATCCCAACAATGAGAACATTGTGGGTTACAACAACAAAAAGTGCTGGCCACGCGATGCGCGTATGCGTCTGATGAAGCATGATGTTAATCTGTACGTTTATCCATATAATCTTTATATGCTTCCGTTTGTTCACTTTTATGTTTTCATTTGCTTGCAGTGGCCGCGCTGTCTTCTGGGATATCAAGAATCGTTTGCCCCGCTCGGTAACCACCATTGGCTGGGAGAGCACATTCGTTTCGGTCTATTCCAAGGATAATCCCAATCTTCTGTTTAATATGAGCGGATTCGAGTGTCGCATACTGCCAAAGGTTCCTTTAAATCCATATTGCTCTCCAAGTTCAGTTAGTAATTTGTGTATTTCTCATCTACTTGCAGTGTCGCACCCAAAACGAGGAGTTCACGCATCGTGATGGCGTCTGGAATTTGCAGAATGAAATAACCAAGGAGCGCACAGCACAGTGCTTCTTGCGTGTGGATGATGAGTCACTGGGACGTTTCCATAATCGTGTGCGACAGATTTTGATGGCCTCCGGGTCCACCACATTCACAAAGGTAAATAAGAGTTTAATTACTTTGTTATAGAAATTTGATTATATTTGTTTCGCTTACAGATTGTCAACAAATGGAATACAGCGCTAATTGGCCTCATGACATATTTCCGAGAGGCTGTGGTCAACACTCAGGAGCTGCTGGATCTGCTGGTCAAGTGCGAAAACAAAATACAGACTCGTATTAAGATTGGCTTGAACTCCAAAATGCCTTCGCGTTTTCCGCCCGTTGTGTTCTACACGCCCAAAGAGTTGGGCGGCCTTGGCATGTTGAGTATGGGTCATGTGCTGATTCCACAATCCGATCTGCGCTGGTCCAAGCAAACCGATGTTGGCATTACGCATTTCCGTTCCGGTGAGTTTTAAACCCATATTCTCTAATAATTTATTTCGGATCTAACAAGTAACTCTGCTCTGCTTTTCAGGTATGTCGCATGATGAGGATCAGCTTATTCCAAATCTGTATCGCTACATACAGCCGTGGGAGAGTGAGTTTATTGACTCGCAGCGTGTTTGGGCCGAGTATGCGCTTAAGCGTCAGGAGGCAAATGCACAGAATCGTCGACTTACCCTGGAAGATTTGGAAGACAGCTGGGATCGTGGTATACCGCGCATTAATACGCTCTTCCAGAAGGATCGGCACACGCTGGCCTACGACAAGGGATGGCGCATACGTACAGAGTTCAAGCAGTATCAGGTGCTCAAGCAGAATCCCTTCTGGTGGACGCATCAGCGGCACGATGGCAAACTCTGGAATCTAAATAACTATCGCACAGATATGATACAGGCGCTGGGCGGCGTGGAGGGTATTCTGGAGCACACACTTTTCAAGGGCACATATTTCCCCACCTGGGAGGGTTTGTTCTGGGAGAAGGCATCCGGCTTTGAGGAGTCTATGAAGTACAAGAAGCTGACAAACGCTCAGCGTTCCGGTCTTAACCAGATACCCAATCGTCGCTTTACACTTTGGTGGTCACCGACCATTAATCGCGCCAACGTGTATGTGGGTTTCCAGGTGCAGTTGGATTTGACGGGTATTTTCATGCACGGCAAGATTCCCACGCTGAAAATTTCATTGATTCAAATCTTTCGCGCTCACTTGTGGCAAAAGATACACGAGTCCATTGTGATGGATTTGTGTCAAGTGTTTGATCAGGAACTGGACGCCCTCGAGATCGAGACAGTGCAAAAGGAGACGATACATCCCCGCAAGTCATACAAAATGAACTCATCCTGTGCGGACATCCTGCTCTTCCCAGCCTACAAGTGGAACGTGTCGCGGCCATCGTTGTTGGCGGACACCAAGGATACCATGGATAATACAACTACCCAGAAGTATTGGTTGGACATTCAGCTGCGTTGGGGCGATTACGATTCGCACGATGTTGAGCGTTATGCGAGGGCCAAGTTCTTGGATTACACCACGGATAACATGTCCATTTATCCATCGCCGACGGGCGTGCTAATTGCCATCGATTTGGCCTACAATCTGCACTCGGCCTATGGCAATTGGTTCCCCGGTTGCAAAACGCTCATACAACAGGCCATGGCAAAGATTATGAAGGCCAATCCGGCGCTTTATGTGTTGCGTGAGCGCATCCGTAAAGCACTGCAGCTGTACTCCTCGGAGCCAACGGAACCGTACCTGAGCTCGCAGAATTATGGTGAATTGTTCTCAAATCAGATTATTTGGTTTGTGGACGATACGAATGTGTATCGTGTGACCATTCACAAGACCTTTGAGGGAAATTTGACAACGAAACCGATCAATGGTGCTATCTTCATATTCAATCCACGCACCGGGCAGCTCTTCCTCAAGATTATTCATACGTCTGTGTGGGCGGGTCAGAAGCGTTTGGGCCAATTGGCCAAATGGAAGACGGCTGAGGAGGTAGCAGCTCTCATCCGCTCTCTGCCTGTTGAGGAGCAGCCCAAGCAGATCATTGTCACGCGCAAGGGCATGTTGGATCCACTCGAGGTGCATTTACTTGATTTCCCCAATATTGTCATCAAGGGATCGGAGTTGCAGCTGCCATTCCAGGCGTGTCTCAAAGTCGAAAAGTTTGGTGATCTTATTCTAAAGGCTACCGAGCCGCAAATGGTGCTGTTCAATCTCTACGATGACTGGCTGAAGACAATATCCTCGTATACGGCGTTCAGTCGTCTTATTCTGATACTGCGTGCCTTGCATGTAAACACGGAGCGCACCAAGATCATCTTGAAGCCCGACAAGACGACCATAACAGAAGCGCATCACATTTGGCCCACGTTAACGGACGAGGAATGGATCAAGGTGGAGGTGCAGCTGAAGGATCTCATTCTCGCAGATTATGGCAAGAAGAACAATGTGAATGTTGCCTCGCTGACACAGTCTGAGATCCGTGACATTATACTCGGCATGGAGATTAGTGCACCATCCGCCCAGCGTCAACAGATCGCCGAGATCGAGAAGCAGACCAAGGAGCAGAATCAACTTACGGCAACAACGACGCGCACGACAAACAAACATGGTGACGAGATTATCACTTCGACAACATCCAACTACGAAACTCAAACCTTTAGTTCCAAGACGGAGTGGCGCGTCCGTGCAATTTCCGCCACTAATTTGCATTTGCGCACGAATCACATTTATGTGAGCTCCGATGACATCAAGGAGACGGGCTACACCTACATTCTGCCCAAGAATATATTGAAGAAGTTCGTCACCATATCAGATCTGCGCGCCCAGATCGCTGGGTATTTGTATGGCGTCAGTCCGCCGGATAATCCCCAGGTGAAGGAGATCCGTTGCATTGTGATGCCGCCACAATGGGGCACCCATCAGACGATCAATTTGCCCAATGCCTTGCCCACGCATCAGTATCTCAAGGATATGGAGCCACTGGGCTGGATACACACGCAACCTAACGAGTTGCCGCAACTTTCGCCGCAGGACATAACGACGCACGCGAAGATCATGCAAGAGAACTCCAACTGGGATGGCGAAAAGACAATTGTCATCACATGCTCGTTTACGCCCGGCTCGTGTTCCCTGACTGCATACAAGCTGACGCCATCTGGCTTCGAATGGGGCTCCAAGAACACCGACAAGGGCAACAATCCTAAAGGCTATCTGCCGTCGCATTATGAGCGCGTCCAAATGCTGTTATCCAATAAGTTCCTCGGCTTCTTTATGGTGCCGGCGCAGAGCAGTTGGAATTATAACTTTATGGGTGTGCGACACGATCCGAACATGAAATACGAACTGCAATTGGCCAATCCGAAGGAATTCTATCACGAACTGCATCGCACATCGCATTTCCTGCTCTTCTCGAATCTCGAGGATGGCGGCGATGGCGCCGGCGCTGATCGTGAGGATGTCTATGCATAATTTTGAACTGCGAGAGGACGGGTTAGTCACCGATATAAAATCGGATTTGTAAGACTTAACCTTAGGACACTTTTAATTATAATGTATAAAAGCGTACCTTCTAAGTGCAAAGAGCTTTTTATAACCCTGGATATCCTGATTCATTACAATAAAACAAAAAACTATTTTAAGCTTACCAACATTTTTTTTGGACTAAACATTAGCAGTTACCATGGCAAATGATACAACTTCTGGCCTTATTTACATTTCAGCGTTTTTTATATTGCTTATGCATTGTCCTTCACACGGGGGCGGCAACTTAACACATAACATTAACTTAATGCTACATATATTGGATGTTATACAAAAATTTCTTATATTCTTGTTTGGTTTCTAGGTACGTCTGTTGGTGATTTGGTTATTTGCAGGCGCTTAGGAGCACTTCCACAGCACAATGGCCAAGTTGCCGCCAAAGAACAGATAGAGTATGTTCTCAGTCTCATAGGACACCTCAAAACCGAATCCCTCACCGACAACCACATGCCAATAGATGCCAAACTTTTTGTCCATGCTCTCCTTTATCATTTTTGCCACTAACTGCAAGGAATAAAATATGAAATATAATGCAAAATATGTGAAATAACATTATATATCAGAACTATCAGATATGAAAATAGTCTCAAATCACATGAATAGATTTCAGTTCATTTTGAAAATTCTTATTTATGCTGTTTGTATTCAAACAGATATTTTGAATGCAAAGATTTCGAAAACTCTTTATAAAAGTCATTGAATTTATTCGACATAAATAATATTTAAGTCCGTGCAACAATGAAGAGAACACTATATAAAATTTGGCTTACCTCATAATTTGAAGAAAATTTCTCGCACATACTAACGCTCAACTCGACAACCTCATGACGCATTTCTTCTTTCATATCCGAGTGCTGAATTTGAAAAGAATAGAGTATTTTGGGCTTACTTAAAAAAGAAATCGTAGTTTCTTTAACCAACCTTGACTAGCGGATAAATGTGCACGATTTTCTTGTCGCCCTCCTTGACATTCTCCTCATCACCCATGTCTGGAGCGGAGCTGTGCTGAGCCCAAGCCTTACCAAGTTACCAAGCTATCGTTGAGGAACACTGAACGTGTTCAGTTCTGTTACCAATTTCCGACTCTAAGAACACGCGATAACCGATGAGATTGCAAACAACGACGGACGAAACTAATGTAATAAAAATTGAGTTAAATTTCGATTTACATGTGACACACAATTCAAGGTACTAACCGTAGTATAGTATTAGTCCGGCATATAGTATGTGAGTTGACAGACTGGCATGTGAATGAACGTAAATATGAATGTGAATGTGAATGTGAATATGAGAATGCTTATGAATTTGTGTTGTCACGCCAGGCTCAGGCTGCTATGGTAATTTGTGTTGCCTGTCGGCTGCACGATTCACTTGCAACTGACTGACGCCGACTCCATTAACTTTGCCTTTGGTTCAGGCGACCACAAAACCGGAGCACACACAACACACATAAACCAACATCAACACACACACACACACACACACACATGTATACTCTAGGCATTAATGGCTGTGCTGCGTTTGCGCCAAGTCTGCAGCTACTCAACTAAACGGATTGCCACCCCCTTTGGCCAAAACAACAATGGCAATTTCCGTGCGGGAGCCAGCTAGACGGATGCCGTCGTCTCGTCATCTTGTCGGCCACCCCAAAAATTCGCAAGGATTTGCCAATAATGTGCCTTTGGGTGGATGAAGATGATGATGCGTTTGCGGAAAATTGAAAAGATTTCTCCCCCTTCCTGAAAAAAACAACCACCAAATCACAGAGAGACTGAAGATAAACAGTTGCACTTGTTAGATTTATGTGCTGTTTGCGACAATTAATACATATGTGTGAAATTTCTTGTATTATTTATGTATCCCAGTTTTCTTCCTCAGTATCGCAGGCAGACTTATTCGAGTTGTTTTCTTCCTCAGTTAATAGGGCGGATTGACTGTTGTTGGAATCGTTGTCCTCTTCCTCGATCAAAATGAAATCGTTTTCAATCTGTTTCTTATGCTCCGCCAAGAGTTGATCCAAAATCTTCCTTGTGGCACCCATATTTTCGAGTCGCTTCAAAAGCAGATCTATGGGCATTTTGTAGGCACATTTCTCGTCATCATAGTTGTCATCGTCCAATGTGTAGCGATGTAGCTCGAACTGAACCTCCACCCAAATCTTCTCCTCCAGCGAACGCGTGTCCTTATAGAATGGAAAGTCAACAGCATGCAGAATCTTGTATGGCGATTCACCCACTGGTTGAGGTTTAAGTGTCAGTGGTTCTATCAATGGCATGCCCAGCACGTCTTTCCTCACAAACAGCGCTATTTGCGAGACGTGACCCACAGATTCGTGGCCTGCGGGCGGATCACCTACTCCTAGTAGGGAGAACATATAATTGGGATACTTTTCAGTGATGTCCAAGCACCATTTTTTAAACTCCTCTCTTGTCCATTCGAACTTGTGATCATAGTGTCGAAATCCATTCGACAACAACGACTTGAGGCGTATGAATATTATATTGAAATCCGAATTTGGTGTACTAAAAATCACAATTTTTGGCTGCATAAAGCCAAATATATTTAATGGTATTTTAGCCAGCACGTTATCGTATACATGCTCAATACTGAAAAAAAATGTATAATTTTACTGATCATATATGAATATTATTTTTATAAATTAAATTACTTACAGTTCCAAGCCTATGACTGCATCCGTATTTCTCAATTCCTCAGCCGAATCCGCTACGCTGCCTTGCAGAACCTCAACGTGCAACGGACTCTCACGTTGTCTAAGAAAATCAGCGGACAATGGATTGATGCGACTTAAATATGTTTTTAAAGTTTCATGATCAATGTCAACCTGCAAAAAATAATTGAATACGTTTAAAAATGAAATACAAATTTGAGTTTAACCGCCAGTTCCATGCCAACTCGTTTCACAGCACATGTTCTGGGTACAACAGTCTGGCAACGTTAAAGACATGAGATGAAACGAAACAAAATGGCGAAACAATAGGGCAACGGAACATTGGCTTGAGTGCGTGACTGTGTGAGTGTTCCGAGCACAGGCAGCAGTGCACGAAGAATATGAAATTTGTTGTGAAAATAAATTGTGTGTTCAAATAAACATATTTGCAATTACAAAATCTAGTGAAAATGTGTATCTAAACACACAAATTAACCTGTAAGCATTAAATGCACGCCCAAACGCAAACAAACTAAACATTTTCCTTGCATTGCACAGGGGAAAAGCAACGTGAAAACAAGAAGAAGAAAACTTGTAATACGTGAAAAAATACATACTGAAAAGTGGCAAATTGAAATTAGACAGACGAGAAAAGCAAATGGTATCGAAATTGTGTTTCTAAATAATTAGTCGCGCTGCGCACAGCTCTACGAATTTAATAAAATTGTGCAATTGAGTTGGTGCCGGCCCTCCAACTAAGTAAATCAATATTTTCCAATTCTGCAGGCGACTCTGCCTCTGCCCCTTCTCTGTCTGTTGAACGTCCGTCTGTCCGTCCGTCCAAACAGACAGACAGTCAGACATGGCGCTTCTACTTTCATCGAAATGATGACTGAGTCCGCAATGAGTTGCATATGTATTTTTGCAATACTAGTCAAAGTGATTAATTGTCGGGAATTATCAGAGATTTGCTAAATTATTTGTTTTGTTGTGTGTGCATAGTTGAGACCAACACAAATGCAAGCACTGTTGTTGCGTGTGTATGTGTGCATGCCTGTATATATGTGTGTGTATGGCCAGTGTCCATAATTTTGCCATTCCGTTTTAGCCGACAGCATCCCATTCCCGCTGTTCCGAAGCGAAATCCAAAACAAAAGAGTGTGAAACCTGAATTAGTGGTGGCAAACAAAAAATAAAACTATAATCAAACAAAATTAATCACCATAAAATACAATGGGAATTACTTGTGCGTGCTTGCGTGTTTATTTTTATGTATTGCCTGTTATTTGACGACAGCACAGTTCAAAATCATATACGAAAGAAAACAACTTATCAATACAAGTCTTCTTCTTCTTGGCACAGTCAGCACGAATGTCATCAGAAGGGAAAGCGTGATAAAAAAAAAACAGCAGCACACAAAAACAAAACAAATTTCAAACTCAACGTTCCTTAATGCGCTTAGCGTTAGCATTCAACTTGAGACTGACAACTGTCAATTGATCACTCGGGTTTGCTTAAGCGTCACAAAAAACAAACCTACTGCTGCGAGTGCCGCCTGGTAAAAATGGGCAAACGCATTGTATCGGAACGCCAACATGTAACGACGCATCAAACGGACAGAAAAGCACCATCATCAGATCGCAGCGCACGCAAACGCAAGCTTGCCGCAAATAAAGGCTCCCGGGTGGAGAAGCGCCAGCGACTAAGCGATGTCGCTAATGACAACAACTGTGAATGGCATGAAAATGATGATGAGGACTCCTCTTCATCCGGTTCAGATAACGTGGCCCTCTCAAAAACACCAGAGCCACAGCCACAGGCCCGCGCTCAGTGTCCAGTTAATTCGCGTGCATCGCTGCTGTCCCTGGCCACATTCGCCAGCGGCGGCTTCAGCGATCAGAATAATTCAAATGCAACCGAATCGCCGCGTCCCGTTTACTCACTGCGCCCCTCTGTAGTCAATGGCACCATATTAAGGGATGTGCTCTCAAAGGCCTGGCGACTCGGACGCCCAATTGGTGAGGAATCAACTATCTCGTATTTGCTAGTATTTGCATATTAACTCCTAAATTGTTGAAATTTAACCAATAGGCAAGGGTAACTTTGGCGAGATATTTCTTGCATCCGACGACACTGTTTGCCCGGTTTCGTTGGAGAGCGCTAAATATGTGGTCAAAATAGAACCTCACTCCAATGGACCGCTCTTTGTGGAAATCCATTGCCTTATCAATACCAATCAGACACCAGGTAAGTAATTATAAATTTTCATACGAGTTTAAAGAGTATAATTGTTATATCTAATTGCAGAAATTACATATGGCAGCGAGCCGCGCAGTCAGAAGATTGAGAAATTGCTACCACGGATCAGCAATGGACCACCAACGGGCATTCCGAGCTACATTGCCTCGGGCACACACTACTTTGGCGATGGACGCTATCGATTTTTGGTGCTGCCACGCTTTGATCGTGATCTGCATTCGCTGATTAAGAATGCGCGAGTGGCACAGAAATCGCTGCTGTTGCTGGCCATACACATTATTAATGTGCTAGAGCATCTGCACGACAAGGGTTATTGTCACAATGATATTAAGGCGCAGAATCTGATGATATCCAAGTGCAAGTATCTCAAGCGACAGGCCATGCAGGGGGGCGGTAGCAGCAAGAGAAGCTACGCTTCCGAGCAGTATGAAGAGAAACAGCAAACGACAGACAGTGGCAACAGTTCGGAACAAGAGGCCAATGACGATGACTATTTCGTAAAGAGCGAGAAGCTTGTGCTGAAACGTCTTGTTGGTGTCAAAGAGGACAACGATGCGGAGGATGAGGATGAGGATTTTGATGACGGCGCCACAACGAACAGCAACAATAGTAATAGCCTTGACATGTACCAAACGCCAGTGAACAAACGGAAGGGACGCGCGCGTCCCAATGCAATTCAGTTTAGTGGCTCGAATCCAATGCGCTCGTGTCGCCGGAATGACGCCCGCAATTCGAGCTCCATGTATGAGGAGATGGTCAAGTCACATTATCTGCGTCCGGCGAAGCGCGTCAGCTATTCTGAACTGCTTGTCAATGAGGATGGCTATCCGGTGAAACCAGATGCTAACAGCGAACAGTCTCCGGCCAGCTCGGACAATGAGTCTGAAGAGTTTTTGCCGCCATCGGCACGCCGCGTAGCGGGGACTGCTGTCACCAAGCGTAGCTCACGTAGCGCCGCCTGCAAATCGAAAGCCACGCGTGCCATGCGCCGACAGGAACAAAAGGAGGAACTAAAAACCGAATTGAACGACACTGGACGCAATGGTGGAGTGAGGAATAAGCGCATGGCGATACAGTACCAGTTAATGCCTGTGGAAGAGGAGCACATATTCCTTATTGACTTTGGTCTGGCCTCGAAGTATCAGGACCGCGGAGTGCATCGACCATTTATAATGGATCAGCGACGCGCCCATGATGGCACCTTGGAGTTCACCTCACGTGATGCACATTTGGGGGCGCATTCTCGTCGCAGCGATTTGGAGTGCTTGGGCTACAATTTGCTATACTGGTCGGAGGGTTATCTGCCGTGGAAGGATGTGGCGCAGCAACAGCAGCAAGAGAAGGTGCATCGAACCAAGGAGCTGTTCATGACCGATGTGTGCGAAATGTTGCGACAGTTCTATGGCAAACAGGTTCCTAAATATTTGGGTGAATTCCTCAAGGAAATCGGACAGCTCGCGTACCAGGAGCGACCCAACTATGAGCGCTATCGGAACATCTTCCAGCGTGAATATCGCCGACTTGGGTACGATTGCAGCCAGATGCAGCTAAGCAGCAATGAAATCTTGCGCACTCGCGTCTCCGTAAAGGATGTGGTCGATGGCAGCGGCAAATGCGACATATTTGAGCTAAACAATAAAATTGCTTGCAATGTGATGCGCAATGCGACGCTGAACACACCGTTCCAGGAGCACGCGCTTACGAATCGTGTTTCGCCGAAAAATCTGCGTTCCAAGTCCAACCGGAAGAATGTCAAAAAGAAGATATTCTCATGGGCGGAGGTGCTTTCACAAGATCCCGATCAAATAGCTCGCGAACGTGCTGTGAAGGAGTTTGAGCGTGAGGAAGTCATATGCCCGCTACAGTCACGTTTGCCCAGACGCTACGAGGGCCAAGCGACCTATGCTATATTGGCAGTGGAGCAGTCCAGACGGGACAAAGGACTGATCGTGCAGGATCACAAAACTGAAGAGGCGATGGAAGAAGAAAATGCACACAAGGCTCATGAGTCAGATGAGGATTACGAAGAGGAAGAGGAGGTGGAGGAAGAGGAGGAACAGGAAGAGGAGGTGGAGGAAGAAGAGGAGCAGGAGGAAGAAGAGCAGGAGGAGGAAGAGGACGTGGAGGAGGACGAAGAACAGGAAGCTGAAGCAGCGACTGAAAGTGATGAAGAGGTGAGCAGAATAGTAGAATATAGTTTGCATCTAATTAACATAATTTATTTATGTTTTTGCCATAGAGTGATGAGAGCGAATGTACAACGCAGTCGGAGGCAGTACGCAGAGGCCGGGGAAGGCCTCGCAACATCAGAAAAAAAAGGCAATTACAGCAACAACAACCGTTGGCCAAAAGCAATGAGACGCGTAAAAAGAATTTAAGGCCAAGCGGCAAATCGCGTAATAGCAATGGCCACAGCCAGCAGAGTCACAGCCAACATATTGCCACACCGTTGACAGCAGTTGGCGGTAATAAGCGTGGCTGCGCCACTCGCAAGGAGAATGCCACAATGGCGTCCGCCACCGGTGAGGTGGAGCAACACAGCAAGCTAAAGTCCCGTCAGCCAGTGGTGGATCAACCCAAACAGCGGCGCACTCGCCGTTGTCTATATAAGACTGAACCACACATACGTGGCGAAAAGCAGCAGGATGTGGAGAACAACTATGCGACGAATATGCAGAATGTGTACAGCGTGTGGCAATACGACGATGAGAACAGATACGGCAAGGGGCGGAATGTCAACTCGTCCAGGCATTGTCGCAAGTGATACGATAGTTAGATATACCACATACAACAGCTACAAATCATTATATGCAACCAAGCAATGTTGCTCATTGGAGGCAATAGAGAAGCAGCCAACTATTCAAACATGTGCATACAAACGATGTGCTGCGCTTTCAAGTATTTTATAGATATAAAAATAACCCTAAGTTCGATGAGAGGAGTTATCAAAAAACAAAACAAAAAGGTAGCAATTTCAAATGGATTTGCGTTTATCCATTAGATTGTTTGTTCCTTGCCTGGATCAGCAACACTTATACTTTTTAAGGACATTCATTTTTACTTTGATCAGCTACAGCTGATTAAGCTACAACGTTAAGCAGTAATTGTTACAATGCAGATATATGTTGGAAGAGATTCTGTATGATGTGTTGGCACTGAAACAGGTGCACTGTTAGGTTATATATTGGCCTTGATAGCAAATTATTGGTTAATTTCTATTATTTTTTGATGTTTTAAGTTGCTCCCTTTAGGTTAAACAATTCAATAATTAAAAAACAACAAAAAAAAGTATTTAAAATAACTAGATGAAGATTAGTATTGCATAAAACATAATTATAAAAATCTAAGCTAGGATATAAACTGCGGATATAAATAAAATACCTAGAAACTGTATGTCTTCACCAATTAATCAAGAAACAATACTGCATCTTTAAACAAAATGACATACCAGGTCAAATGGTTAATTGAAACACCTACCTGGAGGATGTGCTCAATATTTTCGATACGTCGCATTAATTGAAAAAGTCGCATTTCCGCGCATCTGTATAATCAAACGTAATGCCATTAAGAGTAAGTGAACTTTTTAAATAATACACACCCAAATTCAGTAACTTTTTTGATTTCATGAGCCCAGCGCGGATCTTCTAATATTTGAATGGCCACACAATATCGCTGCTCATAAACTGGTGCATCAAATTTAATTGTAGTTTCAGTCAATGTCGTCAGTGTTTTGAAGCCCCCACAAGGCAGTGTATACTTAAACATGTTTGGAAGATTAAATTAATTTGTTCGGGAATTCACTTTCAATTGTTTACAACAATTTTATCGGATTCAGTGAAGCCGTGAGCACTTAGCATAAAAATAATCTCGCAGTTGCAGCCAACATAACGTGACACGAAAACTGCGTGCAGCCAACTTCAAGTGCAATCAAATTACGTTAGGGTAACTTACGTTACGGCTCAATTGGCGTAATTTACGTAATCGTAAATATCGCACTAACGCGATAACATGACTATCGAGCGCTTTATTTCAAAGAGTACAAATTGGCGATGGAGCCAGTAGGTTCTTAAATTTGTGTGCCAAATGTCTTATAATTAAAATTCATTGTATGTATTGTCTGTCGGTAATAAAAATCTTTTTCTTAAGGGTTATCGCCCCAAGAAAAGCCAAGCAAATAATTGTGCCCTCCCGATGGCCATCTGTTGAAGCTTAAAAAGGTTAAATGTGCAGTGTTGTGCATAAAATCCATGTCTTGTGTTGCGGCCATTTTTTGAGCCCTCCGGGCTGTTGGCTTCCACAGAAGTACGGCAAACAAGCTACCGCAACTGGCGAAGCAAGACCAAAAGGGTCGTCTTGTCAGACACCCAACACCCACCCAGTGAAAAATAAAACCAAAGCCCAAATATTGCTTGACCCTCATTACGTTTGATATTTTCTTTACACGTTAAGGACAGCGCTAGGCAGCAGCAGAAGCAGCAGCAGCTAGTTAGTTTTTAACTTTGTTGCTTGCTGGAAAAACTCATTTGCTTGCACCGTGGACACAACGAACAACAAACGGACTAAGGGAAAATAAAGTAAAGTAAACTTTTAAGCGGCCTGTGGGCACAACCAAAATAACAGTATTAACATTAACGAAAATAAATAAAGAAAACCCAAAAAACGAAACGAGTTTGTGAAAAGATTCGCTTTTCGTTTTCTTTTTACTGAATGGCAATAATACAATTTGGTAACAAACAGTTTCCCGTTTCATTTGTTTTCGTTCTGCTGAGCAAAACATTTAAGGCACTAATTTGGGCTCATTGAATTTTGGGGCCCCGATTCAAAAGAAATGTTTTTGTTGTCTTAAGTGCACGCAACTTTCGAATAATGAGCAAGATATCAAATACGCCGCTCAATTTCAAATCTTGCAGAGCACTCTCCCGCACTCCCGCACTCTCCCCTCATCACTCCTCACTAACTCTCTCTCTAAGATGGCAATGTGACATTATGTGCACGCACACGCACCCAGGTAAACAAATTTGTTGAGACGACAATTTCAAAATGCGACACCAACAACAAACAGAGCAGACGTCGGATCGGGAACAGGAGCAGGAGCAGCAGCACCTGAAGTAAGTGCTGGCCAGATTGGAGCAGGTAAGCACAAAATGAAAAATACATAGGACTAAGGATAAAAGAAAATTATGCAAAAATAAACACACTCACACACACACAGAGAGAACGTGTATACAAAAAGGCATGAAGGTAAAAATATACAGAGATAGGGAGAGAGAGGATAGAGAGAGAGATAGAGAGTGAGATAAAGCAAAGTGTGATAAAAACAACGTTTGCTCTTCTTTAAGTCTGCTTCTGCTGTTTTCAAGGTGATTATCCATAAGCCTCAAAACACAGGACAGCGCACATGGCCATGTTGCAGGAGGGTCCTGCCTGCCTTCCTTCGTTTGACTAAAGACAAAGTTTGTCAAACGATGCCCCGAAGATGGAAGACATGATGCCAGCAAACTTTCGACTGTCCTGCTACCTCTTCCTTAGGGTGATGGATGGGGGTGTGGTGAGTAGTGGGTGTGTGTCGGGGGGTGGGGGTAGGCATGAAAGCCAAGCGTTAATATTTTTTGAAGCTGCGCACCAACAATTTTGTAAATATCTTGCCACTTTTTTTCTTACGGTGACAATGAAACGGGGATAAAGCATTTTACGTGCTGACGCCGCTGGCAGCTGTTTGTCTGTGGGTCGACTGCCAACTGAGAAGCAGAAGGTGCAGCGTTGTCTTTCTGCTGGTTCTTTGCGTCGCTGATTTCGCATAAATTATGCAGGCAGCGGACAAACGAACATCTCAAATCGCGCATCGCTCATCGCTTACAATCCGCTAAAAGCTACGTGCGACATGCAGGCGAAGAAGCAGTCTTCCTTCTCGCCCTGGAAATTACGAATGTGCCGCTTTTTTAAGAGTACGAGAACATTGGAAAACAGCACAACACATTTGTGCTCTCTATCTGTCTCTCTGTCCCTCTCTCTATCTCTCTGCCTTGAGAAGGGAACTTTAAGCTATGTTTGGTTTGAGGACCACAGAAAGACATTTGCATTTGAACATGAATATAAGCCAAATTAGTTTGCTAAACTATGCAACATAATGAATTTCTTTGTGTGCTCCTTTTGTTTTGAGCTTTCCTTTTATGTGGCTCTGCTCCACTCAAGTATTTCGAACTGAATTGAAAGGCGGAAATAAAAAAGTGGACTAGGGCATTTGACTGGAAGACCGCAGCACCAATTAATCAGTTTACTAGGAAATAAAAAAACATGTACGTAAATTAAATAACCTTTATATGAGCACAATAAAATAGTTGGTAGGGAATGAGAGGAGGTTGGTGCAAGTGTTCATGATAAAGGTCATAAGGCAATGGAAAACTGCAACAGCAGTTGAACTGGGCAACAAGTTGGCCAACAACATTAGTTCTTTTTGTGCTTGCTCTGACACATTCCTGCGGCAATACGATGTTGCCACACATACACACCCTAGAGAGCACAAGCTTAGATTGCTTTTCGCAGTGGCAGAAATGTTAGTGGTATTTCTTGTTGTTGTTGGTGTTGCATAAACATCAACATACATTCAAACGTTGTTTGACTATGCTGCGTGTGCAGCGACCGCACATGGAAATCAAATGAAAACTGCTTTCGAACTGTTAACTACGCCAGATGGCTAGGGAAAAAACTGGTGGACGGCGGTGCAACAATGGCCAAGGGCAACCGACTGACACCAATAATCCTGACGCTCTTCCACGTCCCTGCTGCTTCCCTTTTCCGAACCGTGCTGATGTTGCCATAAATATGCGATTTTATGTATTTGGCTACCTTGAAATGCCAAAAAAAAACCAAAAAATAAAGTTGGCCGTATAAAAAAGGTCGGTGCAAGTTGTTTTAATCCACACGCTGAAAAGCAAACACAGAAATCGGGCTGGAATTTCTGTCCGTACATTAAATGGTGAATATTATTATTTCCATAAATATTTTTGAAAAAAAAAAACCATCTCAAAGTTGTGTTGAGATAGGTATTTAAACACAGCTGAGTATAGCTTATGAGTATGCTTAAATATTAATTTCGGTTTCTAAAGTAACTTTTTCTTGAGACTTGACTATTAACTTTTAGCAGATGAAGTTAAAACATTTATAATGGCAATAAAAGTTTGTCTGAAACTTGGAACTTGGACTTAATATATTCAACAAATTTAATGCTACTGAAATAATTTCTCACCGCATCGACACTTTATGGAAGTTAAGATGACGCTATGTTGGCTTCTTCTTTTCTGACTGTTAAAAAAAGCAAAAATAAGTTTTTGTTAAATAGCAATCGCAAAAGTTAGCAGTTGGCCATAATTTTAAAAATGACCAATAAATATTTATTTATTATTTTATGATTTATTACATTAGCAATTAATAATTGCTAAGCTTAAGGGCTGGCAGCTGTCTTATGACAAGTTTAATCTCCTGATCATAGTATTTATGCAGGCATAAATAAACATTTGTTTCAAGCATTTCGCTCATTCATCTATTACAATAATTTGCTTGAATGAGTTTGTTTTGTGGGGCCTTGTTTGACGACCCACACAACATCGACAACAACAACAACAACAACAATAACAACAATAACAACGCGAACAACTCTCACATTTGTTTGCCTCAGCAGTTTATTGGTAATTTGTTGCGGTCGTGTAATTTTGTACAACATTTTCGGTATTCTTGTCATAAGGCCGATGCTTAGCTAACTCCCCAAACACCTCCATGTGGGGGTGTTGGGTTAAGTGTTCATGTCAGAACAGAACACAGTCAGCGTTCCCTGTGTCTGTGTGTGTGTGTGTGTTTGTTTGTGTAGGTGTAGGTGTAGGTGTATAGTTATGTAAATGATACGCCCAATACAGCCACACGACAGCTGCCGAATGTGGGGCGAAATGTTTTGAATGCTTTTAATAACTTTACAGGCAGGCAAACTCACTGACACCCACACACCCACACAGGCACACACACACACTCACACACACACACTCACACACACACGTATATATTCGCTATTCACATCCGTACAACAATGGACCGAACTTGTTCTGGCTTTGCACTCATGTCCTGCTCATCTGCTCACATCGTCTTGTCCATAAACACACACACACACACACACACACACACACAGGTACACACACATTTTGTGGCACTTAAAATGCAAACGCAGCTAAAATTAAATAAGAAAACCGAAGGTTGCTTTCCCTGATCCTGCTGCTGTCTGTTTCAACTGCCTGCAAAGCTTAGCCGAGGTGAACTCTAAGCTGCTGAGGATTAGGCCACAAAGATGCAACCAACTGATGCTCTTGTTTATGCGGCATTCAGAAAAATACGAGGCATTTTCACAAAAATAACTAAAACAACTTAAATTTTTAGCAAGCCATAACATATTCTTTATTTTAAAAATATTTGTATTATGAAAAATAAATAGTAATTTTAAAACAATTGTCTACTTCTTTTTTTTTCTGTGTAATACTAATTTTTATTTTGATGATGTTGATTTGCATTGCAAAGTTTAGAAATTAAATCAAGAGATAATTAAATCATTCTACACTTGAGAGCTGACGTTAACTTGCTAAGCAAACTCAAAAGCCGGGTGGGAGGACATTTGTGTAGGCAGAGCACCTGCTAGTTGCTGATGCTGCTGTGCACAGCAGATAAAATTTCTAAAGAATATACACACACACTCGCACACTCGCACACTCGCAATGAATAAAATTTCACTCACATCAGGCAGCAGTTAATTAAAGCAGCTGCTGCTGATTTTGCTGCTGTTGTAGCGGATGTCCTTGTTGCTGGCCAGGCAGGTGGCTGTCAGCGCAAAACCAATTACAAGAGATGCCAAAAACCGTAGACAGCGATAGCGGGCACCTATGCAAAACACGTATACATCACGTGGACCAAGCGACAGGGCATAAGTCACCCAATTAGACGGGTTTTGTGTACGGTAAAACCAGAAGCTGTAGCAGAATTGTTAGGAGCAACAGCAGCAACAGCAGCTGCAGAGGCAACCACAAATGCAGCTGTGGTTCGTGTTAGACAAACAATAACAAGAGAGGCAGAGCCAGAGCCAGAGCCAGAGCCTAGAGATAGAGAGAGGGAGTGAGATTGTGTGCGAGAGAGATGGAGATAACAAGGGAGACATGCAGGCTGTCAACATAAACAGGATTAAAATGCAGTGTTGTCAAACCAGTAAACTATTGGGAAAAACTCAACACTTCTTCAAGAAGAAAAAGTCAATTTTAGAGAAAGAAAGAGATAGAATAAGAGCTAGAGAAAGAAAGAGATAGAGAGCCATAAAGTAGTTGTGCATAGTTTTCTGACTGCCAGATTTAAAGCCTAGTTTGAAGCGATTAGTTTTTGCACCCAAAAGTGCATTGCTGCAGCGCCAACCAGTCTCAAAAGAAGCAATCAACGATTTTTGCAGCCACATAAATGTGGCAAATCAATGCGAAGCCCGCGTGGTTGCGCCTCTATTATGAAGTTAATTGCTTAAACTGGCTGCCAGACGAGGCGCACTGAGGCGGATGCGTGAAAACGGCATTCCTGCTTTAACGGCTTGGCTTAGTTTGGCCCAGACTGAGATGGGGGGAGGGGAGGTGGGAAAGTAGGGGGAACACAAAGCAATGCCAAACGCTTTGGGGCTTGTAATCAGCGGAGCAGACGATAGGCACATGGCTGAATGAGTTTCGGTGCTAAGTGGATGCGGGGACCAACACTCCGGGCAGGTTGGCCAAAAGGACTACGGAATCTGGCTCAAATTCAGATTCAGATTCAGGCCAAGTATAAGGCTTTTGGCTATGACTGAAATAATTCATTTGTTGCTCGCTCTAATTGGAAAACTTTGTGCGGTTTGTGTGTGTGTATAAAAATGTATGAGTGTGAGTGTGTGTGGTTGTGTGTGTGACAGAATCTGACCATTTATTGTAGTTTTATTGAACATTTGCGCAATTTCCGTTATTATTGTGAGAGTGTGTGCGTGTGTGTGCGTGTGTGGGTGTGTGTGGGTAAATACTGAGCACACAAATATGCGAAGCTATGAAAATAATGCGTATTTATGCATAATATTCACATGCCAATGGGCTTTAGACAGACTGGATTATTCATATTCATGTGCAGGAAATAAGCAGAGGGATATTTTAATGCGATTTCCATTAAAGTCATGAATAACATAAGTTTGAATATGATGATAACAACAAAAGCCCATTATTGTTATGATTTTAATTAGCTGCCTGTTGTCGGAAATGAATTTTGTGAGCTTATAAAACAAACAAATAATATCTTAAATATTTTGATAATTTGTGTTGTATATTAGTTGTTATCAAGATTGTTGGGAAAGTTAATTCAATGTCATGTAATATTATTATTATCAAGTAATATTAATATTTGAATTATTCAGTACACTAAAATGCATGTAATTATTTCAGCGATATGCATGAGAACATTGAATAAATCACAAATATGGCAAAATTCAAATTCAATCAATCGATTGCAACTTTGCATATGCAAATCATGTTTTTTGACATCCATAGCAATTATGTAAATGTTCCTGTTGCTTTTGTTGTTGTTGTTGTTGTTGTTGTTGCAGTTGCAATTCCTGCTTCTGACAATTTTCAAATCGCATGGCACTCAATCAGCATGCATCGAATATGCAGCAAAGTCCTCTTATATTAATGTGTGTGTGTGTGTGTGTGTGAGCGCAGTTCGCAAGGACATGGCATAGCATGAAAAGATGTCAACTAGCTAGTTGGCTGGCTAACAGACAGACAGTATGGCTATAAAAGAGACCTCATTTAAATTCAGCACAATGCAAAAACTTTGCGCTTATCAGCCAGCTGCTGGTTGACATCGAGTCCTGTGTCCTGTTCGTCCTATTCGTCCTGCTCCTCTCGTTTTCTCTAACTGTGTCAACTGCATTATTAGCCACGCATTGTATTGTCAGTCCATCTCTTTGTCTATTAAGCTGTCTGCTGCTCTCAAGTGATTAGCCAAGCGCCAGTCGCACTAAGTGGCATCAATAGACATTAAGCCACAAGCATATTGACCTCGCCATGCACAAGGAAACATGCAACTCAACAAGCTCAACTGCAATCGGACATTGAAAACAATTCTTTATAATAAATATCTATACAAACATATGAAAAATATATCGTGAAATATGTATTTCTGTTGAGTAAAGAATAAATAACTAGATTAGAAGAGTAAATGTAGCAGTCCCTCAGCCGACATCTAAATTTTAGTTATGAGTTCGAAATATTTGTATGCGTGATCCTATCTACGTAAAACTTTTCCGTTTCCGTCCTTAACTAAAATCTTCCGTTTCCGTTTTAGGATGCTCAAATTAACGCCCATTTTATTAGCGATGTGAGTTCCAATTCAATTATTCTTTAGTCAGTTTTGAATTCAATTCTACGTTTGTGTTATTCTATTGTATTAGAAAGTTTGTCATCTGCGTTTTAGCCTGTCTTAAAACCACAACTTAAAACGTATCCATGGAAGAATGGTTCCTACAGTGAACAGGAATAACGGATATGGTTGTATCGACTCGACTTGTGATCCTGATCAAGAATGTATACACCTTCTTGTGTATGACACGTCTGCTTCAATAAGTTACATACTTGAGGACATAGATAGCTGCACTTTGCAACGGCAAAAAAACCGACTAAAATTGTAAGAAATTTAAATTTTAATCTTGATTTTTACAACAAAGAAATACACAATTCAGCGTTTTACAAATAAATTTATGAAAAATATAAAAATTGGCTTTGCATTTTTTAAGAGTTGATTTTTACTATAATTTATATCACCAAAACAACTTTCTTGACTTCATATAATTTTTTTTTCTGAGTGTAGAAATGCAAATCAGTTACGCTTGTGTTTTCTGTTTGAGCACCTCATTGGGGTATCAATCTCACAATGCCTAATGGTCCAAAATTCAATGCCCAGTATCCAATGAGGCTTGGTCACATGAGATACTGTGTTATCCAATTTGCCCGATAGCAGGACAGGAGCCAAATAATGTTTTAAGTTGCCCCATCTTTCCCACATGGCGTCCCTTGCTATCTATTGGCCTGGCCAAAATAATTGGTGTGTTGCCTGTAGTCTGCCACAATTCGAGATAACGAAGCGAATCAAATCGAAATCCAATTGGAAATTTGAGCTCAAAACTTGTTATGCTGTTGAAATTTCAATTCCTATTGTCTGCCATTTTATCATTATGGATATATTGCATATCAATGAGGAAACACAGGGCCTGCTGGGAATGGAGCTCGTTAAATGCACAAATTTGATATGGAAATGAATTGAGCTATATTTATATCCAAATAGTTGCAGTTTTCGTCGGAATTCGGTTGAGTACACAGACACACACACACACATTCCAATTGAAATATTATAGGGCGAAGCTTAATTTCTATGTTAAACAAACCGCAACCACAGGGCAAACAATGGTAAACCCAACAAACATGCAACAATAACAACAGCAATCTACTTTGAAACAGCAGATGGCCAACGACATTTCAACTTTAAACGAAGCGGAAATGCGAGACCACAACGGCATCATTAATCATGAGTAGCTACAGCAACCAGCTCCTGAAGGCCTTCTTCTCCCTCTCTCTTCTATCGCTTTATCCATTTACTTTACTTTCCCTTCATCTTCTTTGCCACTCAGTTTCAGTTACAGTGTTGACTTTACTTAACTCTCAGGCAGTGTTGCTCTTCTGTCAGCTCTTATGTAAGGTTTTTCTGTTCTTTTTTGTGGTATACATTTAAATATTAAAGATAAGCTCATCAGAACAGGTACTAAGCCTTTTATATTCAAAGTTTAAATAGCACACAGACATAAATAAAAGAATTCTGTAAGTTATAATTCTGTAGTCGAGTTAGCTCGCTACGATATACCCTAAACCGAGTTTTTAAATATATTTTAGTTTTATTTGCAAATTTCCCTATAAGATGATTTGCACTCAAATGTTCAGTTCTGAAAGTTCAGTTACGAAAGATATGAGCTTTTTGAGATTTTGGGGACGGTAGTGGACGTGGCACATACAATTTTTGGAGTTCGCTCTTAGTAATATACTTTCAAGTTTGGTAACTGTAGCTCTTAAATTGCGGGAGATATGGTCATTTATCGGTTTTTGAGGGCGGGATGTTTTTCAGATTTTTGAAGGGCGTTACTAGCAATATACCTTTAACATTTTGTGACTTAAGCTTTCAAATATCGTGAGATATACGGTGATATCGAATTTGACTTTCCCAACTGAAAAACTGCGGAAGATATAGCCATTAAAAAATGTTAGGGGCGGGTGGTTGTGGGCGTCGGAGGTGTGCGTGGCATATGGCGATCTTTGAAGGACATCGCCAACAACCTATCAAACAAAATTGGTGACTGTATCTATAAAATTTTTAGAGATATGTTACTTTATCGATTTACTAAAATCGAATTTATCGATTTTCTAGCTCCCTAGTGGACGTAGGTCCAAAATCTTTAACTTTTGGGGGTACTTTCAAGTATATGTTACAAGTTTCAAATCGCTATCTGTTATGGTGTCAGAGAACAGCGCGTTCATACAGACGGACAGATGGTCAGACGGACAGGCAGACAGACGGACAGACGGACGGACAGCATGACGGACATTGCACAAAACCAATATACTATTTTACCTTCGGTATCATAGTAAAAAAATTATGGGCTACTAAATTAGCATAAATTTTGTAGTTTTGTGAGTCGCCCAAAATGAATTAATTATAATATATAGAACTAATTTGAAGCGTATAAAATCAAAGAACTCAGTAAATATTTATTATAAATACTTTCCTAAGCTAGTTGATAATTCTGGATTTTGCAAAACTACTGTTAAAACATTGCAGAAGGGGCTTAAAATAGTTTTTAGTTATTGTGTTATAACGAAATCAGTAGGGCAACAATATTTTCGTGCAGCCTCAACTCAAGCTTTTTTTTCCCTTTTATCCCGCACAAAGGACGAGGTCAGCCGTGCGACGCATCCTGGCATGAGAGTTAATAGCATTTGGTGTTTGCTGCCCAACAGCGAAATAGAAAGTTGACCAAAAACTTTGCTCCGCTTTAGGATGCTGGCTAACAGCATTGAAACTTTTACGCCAAAGTGTTTTGCGGGTTTTATTTACTGTGTGGGTCTGTGTGTGCATGTGTGTGTGTTTGTGTGTGTGCGTGTTTATGTTTTAAGTGTGTGTGTGTGTCTGTGTGCGCATGTTTTAAGTTGATTTGACGGTAAATAACAACAAAAGCATTGAGTGACAGGGAAAATGTTGTTGCTGCACTTCACTGACACAAGCAATAAACCAATATGACAAATATGTGTGTGTGGGTGTGTCAGTCTGTGTGTGTGTGTGTGTGTTGTAATTGTTGCTGTCATTTCGCGTCCACTGCACAATAAATACTAAAAACTAAAGTGCACCATGTTTGTTTCAACTCATGGTGTTACTGTTGTTTGTTGGCAGAGTTGACCAAAACAATAAAACTGCGAGTCTTCGAAATGGTGGCTACAGTTTGAGAGCAACCGTAAAAGGTCACGCCCTTCACGATTATTTTCTAACTGTGAGTTGTGTTTAAATAGCTTAAATTAATTATGTAATTAAGATAGGGAGCGGGGTGGACCGCAGGGTAGTGTCATTGGACCTGCCGTGTACATATTGTACCCGCGGTCTTGCCTATTCCAGTAGTAGCCAGAAATGCATTGCTTGCCACATACGCAGATGACACAGTGTTCCTTGCAAGCAGCGTCAATGGGAGCAAGTCTCAGCACTGCACGTTTGCACTCAGGAATGGTAACTATTCGACTCAACAACATGGTCATACCTCAGGAGATCCACGTTTGCCACCTGGGTATGTATCTGGACAGGAAACCTGGCGCAAACACATTCAGATCGCGGCAGCAGCGTATCCCATCTAGTAAACTCAGTTTGAGCAACAAGCTGCTGGTATACAAGAGCATCATCGGGCCCATTTTTGGGCACAGCTGCAAAATCTTGGATAAACCAAATTCAAGTCTTGCAGAAGTCTTGCTCAGAGACTCCTTTGGTGTTCCACCATACGTGAGTAAGAGGACGCTGCACAACGACTTCGGTCTACCGACACAACACAAATTAACAGACGTACGAGTCGGTATAATGTGACCGGATCCGTAACCAGGTCAAATTGGCTTGCACACTTGGGTCAAATACTACACGCAAGAGGTTGAAGCGCCTCCAGACCAGCGACCAGGACTGTTGGGCGTTATCATAATACCAGTTTATGTTATAGATTTTTCATTCACTGTTATTATTTATAAAAAACAATGTTTCAATTAATTGACGCAAATGAGAGCAAAAATTGTAAATTTCTTGATATGCCTAAAAGTATACTTATTATAAATGCATTTTGGTAAAAAGTAATTTCTTGAACAAGGGACCATTCAGTCTAACGCTCTGCCAACTGAATTTCCCACCAATCAAGTTGACAACAAATTTATATAAACAAAAAAAAAAAACACTGTGAATGAGTTGAGGCTGCTTACTAAGTGAACATGATTAGCTGGAAGTTTCAAAACGTAAAAATACAACAGTTTGTTTTGCCTGACTGTTTAGCAACAGAAGTGATACATTATTTAATTCTTTAACTTTTATATTGATATAGCACGTCTTGCGCGTACTCATCACTAAGTCAGTCATAAATCAATCCAACAATCTCGTGTGTGGTCTTAAGTGTTGTTTAGTTGCTGGCTTATCACCAGAATCAATCACAGGAAGCATTGCTTGCTGTTGACAAGTGAATACAGGTGAAGAAGAACCACAAATCCGATCGCTTACAGCTCGTAATCAGTGACTAACAAGCAGCGCGGCAAAAACAAAAACGAACAACAAGTTTGACTTCTTTGTCTCCGAAGTCCATAAAAAGTTTTTCCGACAGAAACTGGGCAAAAACTGTTTTATGTTTCCTATCATATTTCTCTTTGCACTAAAGTTACTCGAGTTATGGCCACACCCCATTTTCCCCCCACCTTTCATGGCGAATGAAACTCAATTTGTAGATCAAATAAATTGTATTATGACCAAATTGATTGATGTCTTGGCATTCCAGCCATGTTTTTCTCATTGCTCTCCCAGCTTACTTTTGGCCAAGGTAATTAGCATCTGCAGGCCCTCCTCATTGTTAGCCTTGTAGTAGGGCAGTTCCTGTAATCTGGCCATCCATTGTGTCAACTTGGGATACTTCTCCGCATCGATGGGCGCAAAGGCAGCTCCTGTGGACACCGATGACACGCTGCATAGATCCGCTATGGTTAGTTCCGCACCAGCGAGATACGGACCTGTGGCCAGGCAATGCTCAAGTCCATCGTATGCCTTCATCATGTATGTGATACGATCTTCGGGTATCGTTGTGGCGCCAAAGTAAAACAGCGGCTCCACAATGAAACGCACACGTGGAAACAGATGGCCGCAATCGAAGTAGAGACGGGCATCGACATCGCGTCGCTTTGCCGGATCCTTGGGATACAGTGCGTCACCGTCCTTGGCATACTTGTCAGCCAGATAGCAGCAGATCACATGCGAATCGCTGACCACAGTGCCATTGTCATCCAGCACTGGGATTGTATGCAGAGGATTTAGTTTGAGAAATTCTGGCGTCATATTTTCACCAGCACTAACGATTACCAAGCTGTAAAGATACATACATATATAGAGTGGGAGAGGGTATAAAGAGATGGGAAAAAATTGAATAAAATGCTAATGAAACTAGTTTTTGGTAGTTGAGCAAAGTCATTAAGTTTTTAAAGAGTTTGAATAAATTCCACTGTTTGTCATGTGACTTTTTAAGTAACTAATATTAACATGTAACATGTTTTTAACATTTTTCAAGTGGCTATTCAACTGAATTACCACTTTAATTTATACTCAACAAATTTAATTGTGCAGTTTTGTTTATACACATCGATAAGCTTTTGTCGCTCTCCGCCACTTACCGGAGATCCAGGTCGAGTCCCAGAGCAGCGGCTGTGAGAAGCACCGCACGGCATGGCGGACTGCGTGCATTATAATAAAGAACCGGCTTGCTGGCCATTCTATCTGTGTGGTTTGGAAGAGAGAGAGAGAGAGAGAGAACGAGAGAGAGAGCGAGAGTGAGGGAGAGCAGGGCGTTGTTAGTTTGCGTCGCAAATAAATAATAATTCATGTTGATTACTGCTTTGCATGCACACACGCACCGCAAACAAATTTTAGTTAATGAAATTGACTTTACCTACGAATTCTTATTATTATTAATTGAAAACCGACACAAACAAACGCAACCGCCTCAGTTAAAGTGCAGAAAGCTACTGAAATGAGAAATTTTCTACGTCGCGTCGGCGATCGAAATGACACAGCTTTTAAAGCTTTAAGCAAATCGATTATATTTCTTTATTTGGGCAGCCCGAAAGTATGCTTTAAATAATTGATGAGCAGCCCAAAAAAAAAAACGATGACAAAAGGCAATGAAAAAAAGTAGGGAAATTTATAGCAGTTAGGAGGGTACTGTTTAAAAGTAGCAAACTTTTCGGCTGACGCACAAATTAGAAACTTTTGATGTGATAAATGAGTTAATTGAGAAATTCAGGGCAAATAAATGATTTGTTGTGTCACTGGTTGCGATTTTCCATTACACAGTCGTTGATGAATTAATTTGCTTATGTGTTGCTGATTTAACTGCTGCCTGGACAGAGAAACAAACTGCGGCATATCGAAAATGAAAAAATGATTTTCCACGCTTTTCACAGCACAAAGTAGCTAAGCGCCTTAGCGCTAAGGCAGACCCTTTTACCAGGTGCAAGTATTAAAATTGCTTAAGCGGATTTCAGCATTAGTTAATGGCTCAGTCGGGAAAAACGCCCTCACGGCTAAAAGTGAAATTTAATTGGATTTTAAGCAGAATGTTTTATTTTTATTTTATTTATATATTTGGAATTTTTGGGGTTTTTATTTTGGTTTTGGTATGCAGGTCGATAGCACTAGAAAACTGATGTCAAATTTGGGGCCTCTGAAGTCCTTGCGCACGGCGATAGAGTGTCCTTAAATATTTGGTCACGCGCCCCAACGAAATGAAAATACCGAAGCACCAAGTCCAGTCTGGCGACAAGTGGCGCGTTGGCATCCAGGTGAGTCGAGGACATAGAACGTGGCAGTGTGACGGGAATGAGAGTGGGGCAGGCTATTGTGCTTGTGCTGTCAAATTTTGTGAAAGCAATTTAAGGTTATTAAAGCTTTTAGTGCGATCAAAAGCAAGCCGTCGACTTTCCTCTGCCTTGCCCTTGGGCAAGCGCATTAAATTTAATATCATAATTGAGTAATTTCCCAGGGTGGCTACCCCTAGTTGTCTGGCAGAGGGGGTGGGGGGTTTTGTGACCTGCTGAAAAGCATTGACTAATTGATTGCCATTTGACGAGTGGCATTTATCTTCATAACTTAGTTTTGTGCGTTTAATTGAAAACACAGACAGCAAAAAGCGTGTGAGATTGATTAAAGTAGAAGCCTGGCACAAGGACATTTCTGACATGCGGACATGAAGACACATGAACATGGACTTTGGACACGGATACTCACTTCAAACTTGACTCAGTGGTGCCGATAGCAATGTGCTGCTGCTGCTGCTGCTGTGTCTCGAGTGGAGTGAAAATCCAGATTTATTAATGGTTCTTGGCACAAGACAACAAACAGACAGACAGACCGACAGATAGACAACCAGCCACTCAGACAGCAGGAGCAGGAAAGAGTGCGTGGGATTTGATGTCCTCAGCTCTGAGTCAATTGCTTTGAATTTCCGTCTGACTAACTCGTTGTGCCAACATAAATATTACTTAATTTAAGCTATAATTCGCTCCATCTCTCTCTATCCCTCCCTCTCTCTCTCTCTCTAACTACTGTATCTACATCTCTTTCTCTCTGTAATTTCTGGCGATTAGTAACCATTAAATGCCAGTTGGTTTTCCTAGCTAATTGTTGACATTGCGAATTGTGGATTTAATACAGTGGTACTTGGCAAAGAAGAAAGCTGCGCTTTTGGACTTACTTTAAATTCTTAAAATTAATTCATATTCTTAGAAAATATAAATGTAGAATCTTAAAAAAGAATTTACATAATATACTTTATCTTGAATTTTAAGGTAAATTATTCAAAACCGATTTAAGCAGCATTAATGCATTGAAAATCACATTATTATAAAGTATTCAATTCTAATCTGAAATGTTATGTAAAAAGTCAGAAGTCCTTTAAATATTATACACATTAAACTGGTGTTGAAGTATTTTTCGTCTTGAGTTTATATCAGTTAACCCATTGAAATCTGAAATTCTCATTTAAGATTAGTTCGCAAAAATTAAGTCAATTAAAAACTTATTTCCACATAGTGTGCAACTTCAATTATGTTTGCTTCAACTTTGCTATACGTTGGTTATTAACAAATGAGATACTTGTAAGAATTAATTTAAAAACTGTAATAAATAAATTCACATTTTCTTAATATTTTACAAGATCCACGATACAAAATATTCAAATAAGCTTAAAATACAAATTGAAGTCATAAGCATTTATTGAAAATAAAATTATTAATATCTGAGCGAAATTTAATTTCATAATGCTCCACTGTGTAATGGAATTGTGGCATAAGACAAGTGTGCTTAAGAACGCCAGATAGGCACAATGAAGATGTCGCTGCATAATGCGATATGCCCCCAGCTTCAACAAAAGTTCAACCTCCAAGCCGCAAGCCCCAAACCCGGAGAATAGCTGCGAGGCAGCTTTTGTTTTTTATTGGAAATGAACTGGCGTCGGGCGCCACGAGGGATAAAACTGCCGCAGGGGTGGAATTTGGTAAATATCTGTGAAGGAGAGGGGGAGGGGGGGAATTTATAAATCGTAGGCTAAATTAAAAGTGACATGCCATTACTTAGATATAGATATGAAGCGACGCGACTGAGTGGCCAAGTAGCCAAGTCAAATGAAGGGCGGACCCAAAATGCTAACGGCCAATCAATGCCAACTCTGACATGCAAATGAAATGGACCCCAATAACAACAACAACAACAACAACAACAACAACAACAACAACAAAAACAACAACAATAGCGACCAAAACAATTTGAAGCATTCTTTGAATGCTTCTGCAGTGACTCGGTCAACTAAATACACTCAGCACAATGAGCTCGTGAGTTGACTTGGTTTTCCATTCATAATTTCAAAACTGAATTCATTTACTTAGCGCTCGAACTGAACTTGAAGTTAAAGTTGAAGGTCTTTGTTATTTGTAATTTGAGATCTTTGTGTGGATTTGACGGAGCTTCAACAAATTTATTGGCATTCTCAGTGCCATAAAATGTTACGCTATTTGTTATGTTGAAGAAGTTTGTTGACTGACGGAGAATCTTAAGTTGATGGTTCTGAATAGACAACTTTACTAATCAGGCTTAAAGTACAAAAGATATAAAAATAAGTTTTTATTATTTGAAACAATAACAAATTGTGCTAATATATGTATGTATACTTATCTATTTATATAATGTGCTAAACTAGATCGAATATTATGTTCGGCCTCAATCAACCTTCAAATTATATACATATATTTTGGGGCTAAGGTAATTCAATGCAGATCAAAATCTGACAATCTGAAAGTCCCCAGAGATTTTGGGACCCCGGATTTCGCAGTGCACACATGTACCAAAGGTTGGCCTGTCGCTTCCCATCAATTCCAACTGTGCGTCCTGCTGACCTTCTGACCTCTTTTCGTTCCAGCTCTCTCATCTCTCGGCATATTTCCAACGGGGCTGTTGTAAGGTCGCCAGTGAAACCGAAACGTGGATGTGCATCAGAATTGCCTGCCAGAGGAGCAGACTTTAATTTACTTGACGATTCCTGTTACCGTTATCGACAACCGTCAAATCGTGCGAGCATTTTCCAATTTTATGTAATTTTATTGAATTTTATTCGTGCATAAAAACGAAAAAGATTTTAAAATACGATTTGTTGTTGTTGTTTCTCTACGCCAAAGGACATTAAGAATTGTGTGTGCATATATTCTGCATATATTCCTAAATATCTCGCTCGAGAAAAGTGCCGAAATGCCTTAACTTAAACCGAGAAAATCATTTTTATTTTATGCAACTAGAGTTGCAGGCAGCTCTTCAAAGATCTGTTAACAAAATCCACTTCAACTCTGAGATATGTCATAGCTTTAGAACTGGACCATCAAAAGTGAATTCCTATAATTTCAAGTTTAATTCCTCAGAATCAAGAAGTCTACTTTCATTTATCGTCAGATGAAAACAGAGTATTTGCCAGTCAGTGAAGGGCAAAGGAAGTGTGGTAAATGCTAACAAGGACTCGTCAGTTGGTCCTGGATCCGATTGCAGGTGATGCGAATGCATAGCAGACATGTATGTGATACTAAGTATGTATGTATGTATGGATGTATGTATGCATGTTTGTGTACATGTACATGTGTGTAAGTGGAACGAAACATATTTCGCATATACGTTTTACATCCGCTTTTATGGCCATACAATCCCGGCCATGAATATGGATTTTTTTTTGCGGTGTGGGGTGGAGGTAGTGGGGTGGGGAGTAGGCCTTGCCAATATGTATTCTGATGGGGGCGAATTGTGTGCGTTTGGCTGTTGGCGGTTTGTTGTTGCTGCGGTTCTGCTTCTGCTGGGTCTGTTTGGCATTTTATTGGTATTGTTTTGCTGTCGGCACTTGCGCTGGCTCCTGTTGATGGATTAGCCGAACGTTTGCCAAACTCACATTCTCCACTACCTCAAACCCAAAGTCTGTTCAATGCATCATCAAATGGATGGGAAAGCTGGACAGGAACAAGGCACATGGCACATGGCAAACTCGACAAACTCGGCAAACTCAACAGCTCAGCAGCCAACATGGCTGCTGATATCGCCGGAGTATGCTCCAGCCCAGTCTCCCACTCCCGGAGGGCATTGGATTACATTGTTGTGTATATACTTTTACACAGGCATGCCATTAGGCAGTCGTCCAATTGGGAAAGCCTTTTCCCATTTTTTTGTGTTTCATTGTCTGTTCAACAAGTTACAATTTGCCTGCACAACGAACACTCTTTAAAACTGTGAGTGAGAGTGGCAGGTTTCCACGATGAAGCTTAACGCGATGATTAACATTTCTGGATTTCCGAGAAAGTAAACATTTATTAGATAAAATTTGTGTACTTGAGCTGATTTTTCGTAGAATTAGCATTACATGCATACATAATGTGGCACATCATCCTTTTTTGCTGAAAATATGTAAATTATTTGCAAAAGCACTTGTTTTAAAATTTTATACAAACTCACGAATTTTAAGAGAATTGCTTTTTGTTGTTTGATACAAAGAAGGCAAATTTTCGTGTCCCGATTTCAATTTATGTGTTAAGGGTATAAGTCCAAATTAAACTTCGCAGACTTGAACGGTAAACAAACGATATTGACTAAGAAAATAAATAAAATAAGAGAATAAATTAAAAGTACTAAAAAATGCTACCCGATGCGCTTTTAATCTAAGATCTTTAATTGGCTCAACAATATATTTTACGTACTCCATTAACTTTATAAAGGGCTGTCGTTAAATTAATTTAAGTTGAAAACTAAATGCAGTTAATACACAATATAGGCACTGAGAACAGATACTCAACCTCAACGTCAATTACATTGAAAGTTAATTTAAGTGCCCGGTTTAGTTGCAACTGCACTCATGTAACAAAATGTTGTGGTTACTGTCCTTTTCAACAGTAATTTTGGTAAGTCCTGGCACATAGGGGCCCAGGCAGTCAGTGACCCGCATTCAAGGACTGCTGCTATTCTGCTGCTTCTGCTGAAAATTACTGGCCAAGCCGATTAAGTTTCAGCTTTTTAACGCTGCCAACATTTTGACAACGTGAGGGATGTGGAGGGGAAAGGGAGTTACCTGTTCACTCGCATTTGAGCCAAAAGAGTATATTTAATTCGAAATTGAAAGCTGACACATAAATAGAAACTGAGCAGCGACAATCCATACAAATTGAATTGCTGTGAGGCGGCTTAAACAACCTGAATACCAGCCGATATTGTTATCAGGCTATAAAAATGTATATTCATATATATGTATGTATTTTATATAGATGTTTTCTTCGTTTGATTTTATAGCGCAATTTATGTGTTGAAATTGTTAGGATTTATGTGTATCTAAATATTTTGTTTTGTGGCCCATTAAACAGTGACCCTTTTGGTCATAAAAACTCTTGAAGAAGCTGTAGATTTTGTGGAGGTCGTAAATTACGCATACGCACTGTGTGTACTTCGGGCTGGTTTTCAGCATGGGCAAAATGCTAATTGCCTGCAGGCCTGCCAACTCTAACAGATTTTGTAGTTGGTAGCACTCACACACACACACACGCACACACACACACACACACATACACAGAGTGAACAAGCACTTACTAAATCAATTAATTAATGCAGCAAACACACACGCACGCAGACCCACACGCAAATAGAGAAAGAGAGCATTCCGTTGGGTGTTGGGCGTTGGGCGTTGGGCGTACGCACCAGGAGATTCAATTACAAGCGGTGGCTGCATAAAAAAAAAAAAAAAAGAGCTGCAGCAGCGTGGCACTCACCAGCTTATTAACTATTGAAATGGAAATTGTGAAAGAAGGCGGGAACGGGGGCAGGCGCCATGTATCGATGCCAGGCACTGTTAAAGATTGAGAGAGACAGAGAGGGAGAGAGAGAGAGAGTGTGTGCGAAAGAGTGACTGCTATACGAAATGCTAATATGCTTAAGCAGGGGCCCTTTCTTAAAGCTCTTGTTTCTGTTGCTCGTCGTGCTTAATTTGCTGAAGACGAACAAAGACACCTGAGTCTGAGGGGCGGATGAAGCTTTTTTTAGTAGTTAGTGGGGAGTTGGGCAACGCCAGTTGGCAAAAGTTCGTTAGCATTTTGTGGATAGAGAGGGGTGCGGTGGCTTGTGGATGAATTGAACGGAGTAACTTTCGCTATTTGCGCTGTCATAATGAAGGCTTTTATGTAAATGTTAATGAAAACTTTGTTTACGGGTCGATGCTTCGAATTACGTTCACAATTACAATTAAGTTTTAAAGCCACACTTTAATGGGAGAATTTCGTGTGTAGCTTTCACAGTTACAGTTCATAAATCCTTATACCTAATTTGCGACAATAGCACGAAGAGCATTAAATCCTTGTTTGCAAGACATACATGTGTCTGTCTGCCTGCCTGTGTGCAAGTGTATGTGTATGTGTGTGTGATGGGACTAACCAAATGTTTGCTGACTAAAAGGATTGTTTTCGGGTCGTGCAAATGTCACAACGGAACAACAGCTAAAAATCATAAGACATATATGTATATATATGCAATATATACATTCACATTCACATTCACACATATTCACTTCATAACTATTTATTTTGTTACTCCGACTGCAGACTCAAAATGATTTACAACTATGCTTTGGATGTAACAATTGTTGTCTTTGCAATAAATTATTAAGTTAATTAGAAGTAAATGTTTAATTTAATGCACGTCAAATTATTAAAGTGACCCGTGCCATGCATTTTAAATGCGCGCCAAATGTAAAACGCCACAAAATGGAATTGAAACGAACCGCAAATGCACAGCAAGCTGAGGCAGCCAGCAAACAGTAACTGTGTGAAAGCTCTCTCTCTCACTCTCTTTCTCGCTCGCTCGCTCGCTTTCTCTCGGCCATCCTGGCCGCTGTGCGCTCATTGGCGCCTTTGCTTCGGCGCCGCGCGACTCTGCCGATGACTGCCTGCCTGCCTGCCCGGGATTGACATACATCCCAAGGCAAGCAGCTGCAACAACAGCAAATACACTATTCGCTTTAAGTATGAATGTTTACGCTTAAATTAAATACAATCTTTAAAATATGAGAAAAATAAATTTGGTTTACAAAATATAAAATTACCTTAGATCGAGCAATCACTGTATTAGTTTGTAAAGCTTCCTGAAATTGGACGCATTTTGTTTATCTTATCGGCGAGCAGATGGCCACTTGAAAGTGTTTACAAGGCTTACCAACCACCGCACCCAACCCAGACCGCCAATTAAATAGACAGCCACACAATTAACGTGTTGCATTTGCCTTAAAATATTAATTAACTCGAGTGCTTCTTGCATGAGAAAATCCAAAAGAAATAAAGAAAACACAAACAAACAAAGAAATCTGAGTTTGTTTACACTTAAGAAATAGTCAAAAAACATTTTTTTTGGTGCTCGCGCAACAATTTTAATAGGTTCAGCAACATTTGCTTGCAACAGCAACATGGTGCGACGTGAGCTACAAGTGTCCCTGACGCAACATGGAGCTATAGAGTAGCTACCCCTCTCCCTTTTTTCATTCACCCATACACACACGCATACAGAGACAAGCTCACTCTCTTTTGCGTGCTGTGTTTCATTGCCATTTTGTATCGCTGGCTGGAGCTTTTTGTGGGTCTGTCGTGCTGCTTGCATTTCGGTGCCATTTCAGTTCCTCGTTGTAGTTCAAAGCGCTCGGGGCGTGACGCGGCACACTCGAAAAAGAAAAACACTGGCAATAACTTAGAACAAAGCAAAAATACAGTTGAATTGAGCTGAATGCGAAGCGTGCGCGAAGCGAGCAGTAGAAAGCAGCAGAAAGCAGCCATTGGCCAACTGAGTGAAGTGTAAATAAATGAAGCTGCCCCCTCCCCCTTACACACTTATCTATTCTAAATCACATGCATGTGTAGGTGTGTGAGTGTGTGTGTGTTTCATCTTCATTTGTTTATGTTTGGTTTTGTATTTGTGTTCTCGCCTCGACAGAGCTGTTAACCTCTGCCTACCCCACTACGCCCCTACTTCCCTACCCAGCTATCCTCTAGCAACCATAGCGAACCAGGTGTTATCTATTAGCCTCCTTAATGTGCTTACATTAAATTTTCTGTTCATTTTGATTACTTTTATCATAATTAATTCAGATTTAATAACGTCAGGATTTTCTTAAAAAATGGCAGCCAAATTCGCACATCAGCGATTCTTGTTCGCATCAGTAATACTTGCCAAATTGATGGAGATTGATATTAAAATGTCAACAGCGCGTGACAGTATGCCATCCTTATACATAACAATATCTGCACATATGTACATGCATGTGTGTGTGTGTGTGTGTGTGTGTCGGTTTGTTGAGTGTATGCCAAGTGCTATCAGTACCAAAAACCAATTAGCTGTTGGCATAGCAAGCACTCATCGACCTTCCCCCATATTCCTCTCCCACGCGGACCACATCCAATTGGTCAAACAACAAAGATTTCGCGTCTGGGAACCCTTGATAAAAAGAGGAGAAATAATAAAAAAAAAATGCTGCACAGTGTGCACAGAGCACAGTGAACTATTTTAATTGAAAAACTTCTCCAATTGAACTTTAATTTACAACAAAAGAGACGTCAAGAAAACAACAAGAAACAACGAAAAAATAGAATATTTAATAAGTAAATTGTGCACGAAACAGCCCAAGGACGAGGTTGAGCATGCTTCGCTCTAATTTTCAATTAAAAATGTTGCCCAACCCAAAAACCCAAGCAACAAGCAGCAGCAGCAACAAGAATAAAGGCTTCCAAGTGCATTGACCACAGCTTACAGAAAAAGGAGAGCACAAGTCGACTTCAGGACGAACAAAGATCCCTCTTGGCAGGTTGTCCAGCTGGAGGCTGGTCTTGTTCAATCTATTGTGTTCTGTCTGCTTCCTGTGCTTATTTTTCCTTTTGGTCTTCTTGTTTTTCTCGTCCTTTTCTGCCTGTTTCAGACAGTGAAAAGCTGCCTTGAATTTTCAGCCTGCGAGCAATTAAAATATGCATAAAATGTAAATGAGAGCAGACCACTTGGCCAAACATTTTACAAAAAAAAAACCCCACTCCCCCATATCCCGTATTCAGCTAACTTTCCATATTTCCCTGTCCAAAAGCAAAACAACCAATTTTGTGCAAACTCATGTAATTAAAGTACAGCAAACAACAACAATAATAACACAAAAGGACTTGTGAATTAATTCAATTTTATTATGAGATAATCGTGCAGCAAATCAGGAATCGAAACCAAGCCAAAAATACGGTAAGTGCAGCAGAGGGAATGGGTAAATGGGAGAAAGGGAGAGGTGTTGGAGCTGGCAGACACTCTGTTTGCTGTATATGTTTACACAACTCAATTGTCCTTGCGCAAATATCCTGACCAGCATCGCATTTATAAGATCAATAAGGGCATTCAGGCGGAAAATTTGTTTATTTTTAATCTAACACTCGCACGGCTGATTTGCAATTAGACTTTTTTCGCTTGCTCGCGTGGAAATGTGGCAATAAAATGCCACGCCCACATGCAGCGAACTCCACGCGCCACATTAGACTAATTGAGTGGCCATCAGCAGAAAGAGAATGAGCCGAGAACAATGCTCATGTAAATTACATGCTTTTAGCCATTGTCTTTCTATCCGTCCAAATGTCGCATCCTTTCGTTTTTTCTCTATGTTCGCAAAAAAAAAAAGAAAAAAGAAATGAGCCATTAAAAATGTTTACGACACACGCAGCTGGCCAGCTGGGAAAGGTGGCCATGTGCCATATGATTAACTGGAAAAACTAAATTTAATTTATTTGTTATTTCCCCCCCCCCCACTGATTTTCTCAGCAAAGCAGAGATTAGCACGAAAAAAAAACTTTTGACCAACTTGCTTTTTTGTCTGCTTCCATTTTTTTTTGTTGCTCTTCAGTTAATTACAAGTTGCTGCGGGAACTTTAACTTTAGCAACGTGCCACAAACAATGGCTCTGAATTTTAGCACAAAACGCAAAAATACTGCATACATACATACTTATCGTATGTGAATGTTACTGTATATATTTATGTAGCATATAAATGTATTAATACTAGCGTATTTTAGCATTTATGTGGCATGAAATAAGTTTGCTGCCACATTAATATACGAGCCACAATGATACTCTGCTTATGAGCAGCGCCACAGCGGGTATTCTCATATATATATACATATATAAAACTGTGTGTATGCTGTGGCTGTGTGTATGCTGTGGCTGTGTGTGTGTGTGTGTGTGTGTGGAGAGGGGGAAACTGTGTATAGGCGACGCATCTAATTAGAGCTGTGGCAAGCAGTTGATGAGGGTAAATTGGCAAATAATTAATCGCCGGTTAATTAAGGACTTACATGAGCCAACGCCAAAGTATGACTCCCCTCCCCTTCCCTCACCCACTTTTTTTATTAACTACTAAACAGGCTTTAGACCAATTTTGGATATTTCTGATTACTTAATTAAAACTAAAATTATTTGTGAAGACTCTAAAATAAAATTCAAGATAAATAAATAATTTGATAATGGATAAATACTGAGCAATGAAAAAAGATATTGGATTTATATACAAATAGATAGAATTCTTTAATATGTAGAACAGTTTGCATCCTTTGGGGTGAATTAATATATATGTACATATGTATATTACATAACTTAAAATTATTTTAAATAATTTTTAATTATTCAGATTGATATGTGGGATTTAAAATAGATCATTAAATAACAGAAAGCAGTCAAAGCTATCTGACAGCCTTGTTGCCATTTTCTGTAACACTTTTGAGGAGCAATTAAACGAGTCTGTGGCAAGTATCGCTTGCCGTCAGTGGTAGAAGATATTCACTTAAAGTGCATTCGTACAAAAGTGCAAACTTAAATATGATTAGACATATGAAAGCAAATACATCCATAAAGATATTTACCAAAATATACAAATTTTTGTAATATAACTGAGCCTTCTCTAAACAAATAATAAACTTCGCTTAACGACGTTATTATTTTTCTTCACAAGCCCACATTCATTTATTTTCTTATAACAATTTCAATTTCAAGTTTCACGTAATAAAATTTAATCGCTCACATTCCACAATTCATTTAAAAAGGAATTCATTTCATTTTTCATTAACGAATATGCTTGAACAAATTTAAATGCCTTTTTTAAATGTGTGAATGTCAATTAAATAATAATATTTTAAGCCGATTTAATTGCTTTTCTCGCCACAACTGTTATCTACAGGGTATTTTAATAACTATCGTTTGTGTGCAGCTTATTTCATTGGCATCGCCCTTGCGTTATTATTATATATTATTATGTATGTGTGTGTGTGTGTGTCTAGTGTATGTGTGCTTTGTAAACATTGAATACTTGTTTATATTTCCACGCGGGATTTTCAATGTTGCACGAACAGATCTTTAAAAACAGCCAGAGGCAAATGGAGCTGCAAAAATCACGAGAGTTTTTTGTTATTGTTTATTATTTATTCTTTTTTACTGTCCAATTTTAAATCACATAGTCATTAACTTTGAGCAATTTTGTGCCACGTTGTTTTAGCCACTTCAATTTTATATTCATTGAAACTATAACATTTTTATGAGCAATCACTGCAGTTGAGCTGAGTCATGCACAGCTCATCTCCATGTATGTTGCCAAGGCAAATAGGCAAAAGTTTTCCCATGGCATGCCCCACTTAATTTTCGCCGTTATATTTAAACTCAAAACTGGCCTTGATTTAGTCTACAAGTCAATTTAAAATATTTCCTCAACTTGTTCGCAAAACCATAATAATTTTAATGCATCCGCCTGTTGGCAGTGTAAACAGTCGGGGGAAATGAGTATTCAGAATAAGAAGTGGAAACCGCTTTGCTTGAAAACTTTTAGATAATGATTTCCTTCAAATATTGATTTATATAGGTGAGATATGACTATGTAGATTTATAAAGATACACTGCACAAGTCAATTTACAGCTGCAAATGTGTATAAGCAAAGCCAAATATATGATTAGGTGCTATATAATTATGTTTTTACAACAGTCGCAATTTATTTGCTTTAAAAATGGAATACGATCAAATGAAAAATAAATAGAATATATGTATGTATCTGCTGTGTTGTATTTGTAAACCGAAATGTTTACACTTTTGAATTATTTGTGCAATGATAGGCGAAATTGTGACCTAAACGAATAAGCATTTGTACTCTAATGATAAGCTAACAAATTGAACAAACACAATTTGTTGAGCACGATCAAAAATTGGCTATAAGATAAGCAAGATGTGATGAAGAAGACTTACCCAACAATTTGTACACTGATCTAATTAAACATTCTTTACATTTCGCGTGAAAATTAACGCTTGATTTAAATTCAACACAAACTGGTTTATTTTAGCGAGTTAAGTAATAAAACCAACAAATTTACATAAAAGAAACCCCGATTAAAAAGATTACAATTTGAAGATGGTTTTATATCAAATTTGCTTTCAGCATTAAATTGTATTTGAAAAGAAAAGCTTGTCTTTATTGAATGCTTTTAACGTTGATATTTATAATAAACTGGACGAGTTTTTAAATCTATTTGTAAGTCTAGTGATCATTACTGCTTAGCATTAGTTATTTTCCGATTAATTCTTATAGCCCAAGCACCTGCCCCGCCTTCCTCTCAAATTGCTTTCGGTTGTTCGAATTAAGCTAAGTGTGGCCTCGACTAGTCGTCTGGCATTCTTCGACCCCCTCTCTCTCTCTCTCTCCGGGTTCTGTGGCACACTCTTCTATATCTAATGTTTGTGTTTGCGGTTCACATGGCGTATGAGTAATGCGCTTTAAAGCATTTATCTGCGCACACTCTTACACTTTAAATGCAATATGGGCGCATAAATTTTAAATGGAAGGTGGAAAGCGACACACACACACACACGCACACAGACAGCCAGCCAGAGAGTGTCCTTGAGTGGGTGGCCTGCGGGCATTGCGAGTTTTTGGCCGGGATAAGCGTAGAGTGTTTTGCAAAGTGCCATAAATCAACACTCAAACCACTTAATAAAAGGCAATGCCATTAGACAACGGCTACATCAGAGGCAGCAACAGCACAAGCAGCGCCGATGTTGCACGTAACCCTGCTGCCACAGCTCACAACAATGTGTCACGCACACTCACACTCTCACGCACACACATACACATACACACACACACACACAGGCATACACACGTTAGCTGCGGCAGATGTAAACTGCAAAATATTTCACGTTTTTCCAAATGAATAATGCCAGAGAACAACAAAAGCAACAAACACCATCAACTTAAAAACAGAATCCTAAAACAGTAAAAACAAAATCTGTGTACGCGCTTCATGGTGTGAACGGGTCTGTTGAAATGGCTGGGGAGGGGAGGGGAGTGGTTTTGCATTAAGCCAGCGGCTGGGTGTGAGTGATTTGGCCAGTGGGTTTGGGTTGGCTTGATGGAATAAAAATTATCAACAAATGTTGACAGCTTGTGTAAAGAGTGCCGCATGAAATGGCTGCACAAAAAAAAATTGCAGGCGTGATAAGAGTGCTTGTTAGACGAGCGTCGGGGTGGAGGGGAGAGGCGAGGGGGGAGGGGGCGTGTCACTGGAAAGTCTTTTTGTTACGCACTTTAATTATCATGGCTGTCTGCACAGTAGTAACCGCACCCATGTGCTGGGCGTGGCAGTTGCTAACAGCCTCCGCAACTCCCCCTCCGTTTCGAGTAATCTCTTCTGCACAGAGTTTTGCATCTGCTTAACGCTTAAAACAATCGCAAATTAGCCAGCAATTAGGCCAGCATTTTTATCTGCTTCTCGCACTGCTCTTATCAGTCGCAGCATGATAAATGCTCAAAACTCCTGTATTGGTGTGTATTTTAAATATTTGCGCAGCGCTTCATTATTATTTCCATTTGCCAAGACGCGATGACATTGAACTCGCCTCCACACACACACACACACACACACACTCACACACCATATCTATCTCTGCATAATAAAAACAATTGAAAATACACACACACAGCCACAGAATGGCTTCATGCACATAGTAATATTCTACATGTCTTGGAAATTAGTTTACTTCGTGTGTGCGCCACAATTTTAATTAAATATCGCACAGCAACAACAACAACAATAATTATAATAAACAACAACAACAGCAACAACAATACTCCAAAGGGTATCACTTGCAAACTTGTATCTGGGGCACATGTGAAGTTTACATGCAACTTTTTTCCACAATTTGCAGTGTTATTTGCTGTTCAAACATTAACTCAAAAGTGACATCTAAAAAGTTTTCACATTTAATAATTATAAATGGGAACCTATTCAATATTTGATTTAAATTATAATGTCTGAAAATTTTCATACCCTGAAACCCATTTAAAGAAATAGTAAAAAAGTATGTAACAGCTTAAAGTAAGCATATGCGATCCCATAAGATAGTAACAATAACCGAGTCAATTTCGGTATATCGTTAGCCAAGCTAAGAGACAATATCCGATAGCAATAATAAACAATTGTATATGTAGCAATCCAATTCATGTATAATATACCCAGGTACTCTATTGAAATTTCATTATGATCGGATAATGAACACAGATTTTGTTGGTCCAAGCTTATTTGCATATCAAACAAACTAATATCATCAAGTTCCAAAATGTTTTTAAATATTTTAAAGGGTAAATATACAATTATTATTATTATTGAGTTAATAGTAAAACAATAAATGTTATTGCGCTCATAACATGTTCGCTTAAAATCAAAGTCAGCTAACTGAAATAGCCTTAAACTTGTTTCTTTGTTTTGTTTAAAAAATTAAGGGTTGTTTGTCTTTTGGCTGTTTGTTTGCTTTAAAGTAACCATAAAATGTAAAATTTTTCATTTGCTCGGTTCATAATTTAAAAAGTTAAATCAAGCAACAACCCGACGATAAACACAGAGCACAAACACAAACATCATTTTATTTTCACACCAAAATAGCGTGTTGTGGGATTTTCATCGCTGTTCGGAAAAACGGCGACCCACACAAACTCTTCTTCTTCTTCTTCTTCATTTGTTCTCACTCTTTCTTGCTTTTCTTGTTCTTGCTTCTTTTTGTGCTTTTCAGCTGTGGTCATAAATAAACTGTTGCATGCTTTTGGGCGTCACTTTTGCCCATAACATGTAGTTAGTTACTGCTGTTGCTGTTGTTGTTGTTATTGTTGTTGCCTTTGGATCGCAATCTGTTCCACTTGTTTATAGCCATTTAATTAATGTTGGCTCCTGGCGAGCGGGAATGCGCCATACGCAACGTTAGAACCTTGATAAACACCGTTCGGCGTAATTTTAATTTTACTACGGTGCAACTAAAGTCTGTACTTAGACAAGTCGTGCCCCATACCTGCCTCACCACCGAGGGGGAGTGAAAGAGAGAAGAGAGACCTAGTTTTACAGCTTTGTGGCCCTGGCCCGTTGACATTTGCCGCATGCTACTGGAATGGGAGTTGAAGCTGAACATGTCAGTTGGTTAATCTGGACATGCAAAAGCACTACACATGCATATGTATATATATTTATATGTATGTATGTAACACCCACAAAAACACAGTCAGACCCACAGATCATCCCATAATTTTCACATATGCCTTGCCAGACATTCGAGACATCAGTTTCCCATCAGATTACGAACATTTACAAGTTGAACACTTAAAGGCCTTCTCTTTTTCTCTCTTTTGCTCAAATGTGTTTTCTTTCAACTTGTGGCACTTTGCGTAAATTCAACAGCTCCACATAAAACGAAAGCAAAAATGTTAAAATTGAAATTTTATTTGCAAATATGCACTCAAAGTTTGCACTGCTTAATAAGCCTAATGAAAATTCGAAATTTCTTTATTGTAGAATCCACCCACTTCAACTCATGCACTTGCCGTGCTACTGTCTCTCTTCCACTCTGTCTGCCACATGACGCAACTTGAACTTTGTCTGCAGGGGAAGCCTGTCGAAGTTGCTGATGCCACAAAATTATTTTATGACTTTACAAACAATTTGGCCAACTGACTTTTGCTGACATAATTGCAGCTTCTTGCAACTCGTCATTCTCTGTCCATATATAATGTGAAATACTCTGATTCGATGGCACTTAAAACTGAAAATAAAGATTGTTTTCTTAAGTCAAATATTATGCTTGGCTATCTGCCAAATTTTTCAGAGTGCTGACTTGGCTTTTTTTTATAGCCTCCTCCATTGGTTTTACATATTGTGGTGCCCGTAAACTTACTGATTAAAATGTATATTTTTGAGTGATTATCTTGCCAAGATACTTTGTAAATAAACTTGACTTAAATACGATAAATTCTTTGTATAAATCTTGGTAAGTAGCATAATTTATATCTGATTATATCATGAATAATATTAACCTATTTATGAGTTGATTTCTGATTTCAGATTTCTGTATAACAGCCAATCAGTTAGGAAAGCCGCAAACATAACTTAATAAAGTTGATTTACGGTTTTGGCCCTCTCGCAATACACAGAGTGTCTGAGAAATCGAAAAGTTTCCAACGCTCCGGGGTAATCAATAATTTTTAATCCCCAAAGTCAGCACACCCACATACACACACATACTCAGACAGCAGATCCTCACACGTTTCTGTCTGATGTTAACGTTATATTGGCCTGGTTGTTGTGTTTGCACTGTGTGTGTTAGCTGAACAGAAAACTTTGGCCCATAATTGAAGCACACGTCGAATGAAGCGCGTCATGTTTGCATTTTCGTTCGCAAAATGAAAATGATTTGTAATATGTGATTTGCGTTTGCGGCTCATGGAGGGAGTAGAGTGCGATAAAGCACTAGGCCAGGGGTGGAAAATGGGGGGGGTGGAATGTGGGTACTATGTGTGGGTGCTGTGTGTGTACGTATCACGCATCATTAATTTGAATGCCGCTTATCATACAATTTGCAATTACGCATTGGGTTCGGGTCATGACATGACTCCCCAAGCACCCTTTAGCAGTGATTGACAGCATTCTGATTAGTTCGTGGTGTGGGTCAAATTAACAATTTAGGCATTCGTTGCAAACTGTTTACATTGCCACATCCACAATATTCCAAATAATTTCAAGCAGCAAATATACTTATATCTAATATGGGTGGGCGTCTTGCCCTCTGCCACAAATGTAGCAAATCCTTAAATAATTAAATACCAAAAAGCTGACAATCCCTTTCACAATACCCATTGAGTCCCAATCACTGAATGGCGGAGCCCTAATAAAGCGCAAATAGAATCAAAGCTGTTGACTCTGCCGCTGATGCTGAAGACGCTTGAAGGTGGTTGGGGCAAGCACTGAGTGGTTGGTGAATCTACAATCAGTCAGCAACTTGGGAGTTAAATATTTAAAAAATTTCGAATTTAAAATGGCGGCATTGTGTGTGTGCGACAAAAATACATTGACATGATTTTTTGGCGAACATTTTACGTGACAATGCCATGAAATCGAATTTGCCAAGCGACCGGAAATGGGCACGCCTGTTAACACATATACCTACTTGTGTGTATTTACACGTCTGTATGTGTGTATGTGTGTATGTGTGTATAATGTGTGGTGTGTGTGTGTATGCGAGTGTATGAAAGGCTTTGCTGGAAGGGCGGCCGCCAGCACTTTTTGATTTATGCGGCATTTTTATTGTAGGCCTTACAGCTTTGTCCCGCCCTCCGCCTTCACCTTCCCTCTTTTGTATAGAATTTAGACCAAGTCACGAGTCCTGGCCTGAATGTAGTCGAGCATGAATTGCGTGAGCTGCTTGTGCAAGTTTATTTACTTTTGTAAGCAGCAGCAGTAGCAGCAGCAGCAGCAGCAGCATCAGCGGCAGCGGCAGTGGCAGCGGCACCAGCTCGACAGCCGCTTGGCATCCCAGAAACAAAGAATAGATTGCGACGACGAGCAAAAAAATGAAAGACACTTGAAAATGTTTTACTTTTATGCCCTGCACACAGCAAATGCGCTTACAAAAATGGTTTAATAAAGTGCTGCAAATGCTGGTGGCATGCAACAAAATTCAGTCATCTGCTACCCTAAGCATTTTTGTTGTGTAGCAGCACAACTCGATTTACGGCAGAGACTATAAAAGCTAAACATATAGTTTCTTATACGAGCTGATGATTTGTAGCTCCTTTACAATGTTCTTTTTAAAGCTACGCTCTTGACAAGGTGATTTCCTCATCTATCTATCTATCAAAAAATAATTTGATACACGTAGAAATATCTAAAACTTATTCGATATTCATAAGATTCAGCAAGTAATTATCGATATTTTTCCATAGGAAATTTCGAAAAATATCGAAGTACATAAAAAATAATGCAGTATATTAAAAATATACATATAATAAATATACTTTCTCTATATATATATATAAAATACTTCTTAAGCATTCAAGCCAATGTTAGATATAATCTATTATTATATTGCGAACAATCTTTCATTATTAAAGTCCTTGATGTACATTGAGTACATTCTGATATGTTATAGCAGACCACTTGTTATGTTGATAACAGACTAGAGACGTTAACATCTGTTACATTACATTACATCTTATCGATCGATATGGATATCGATATCATTGTGTGATCAACATTTTAAAGAAGAAAAAGCAATAAATCGTTGTGAGTAAACTTAAGTAAGCGGACGAGCTTGATAAAGAAATATAATTGAGTTTTGGATGCAGCATTGTATTTTGTACTTAGTTTAATAGATAAACAAAGCTGAAATGACCGCGATTCAGGTTACTTTCGGCATGCATAAGGGGTATCACTTTGTCGGTCTTCAATCTCTCTTCATTCACTCTCTCTCTCTTCTATAGCTTCTAGCTTTCCATATTATTTGCATTTTTTTATGTGCTTATCATCGTTGCCTTTGTTGCTGTCGCCTGCTGTGCATAACTAAGAGTATAGCTGAAAGCGATGTCCTTCAGCCGTTTCAGTCCCAGGTAAGAAACATAATATTGTCACAGGCATGTCGAGTATCTGATGCCTCAAATTAAAAAGTCAGCTCACAATCAAACGGATGCCAGGCAGCGAACAAAGCGAATATAAAAGGACTGACTGTAGCTGTGTGTGTGTTTAGTTGAGGGTGTGTGTTGGGTTTGTTGTGTGACAGACCGTCAAGGGTCAAGAATTGCCCTTTTATACACACATATATAAATGTAATAAGTAGCAGCCGCAGCTGCTGGCTGCACAATTTAAGCAAAAGGGTCATCACCTTGCTGAGGGCAACTGAAATTAACTTCATAAGGGTAGGATTGGTAGGTTGGACTCCAGCTGGGCACAGTTGTAGACTGGTCATATTACGTATACGCAACCAATGGCAACGTCTGACATTACAATTGTGCATTCCATTTGAGTCAATCAGCTCGGTTTTCAGCCACAAATCACGCATACGGTACGTTGCCCACTGGGACTTTTCAATCGCTCGCCATAAATCAGGGTCGAAATTGTTGCACTTGCCTCAATGCAAATGTTGTAGCTGGCACGTGGCTGATTACATCCAGCAACGGTAATGGCCAACGAGCAACAGTTAAAACGTCAAATTGCTCAATTTTCACGCATCATCTGAGCACCAAAACAGGACCGAACACACCAAATACAACAACCAAGTAAAAAGGAAAAAAAAAAATCAATTTGGGTCGACAGCAAGAAAAAAATAAGAAAGATATAAAAAAAACTTTCAGCAGCTCAGGCCACAGCTCATTTTGTATTTATCAACTGGGTAGACGTTGGGTGGTTGGCCCAGACCACTCACCCCACTCCACGTGGAATCCATTCGAAGCTCCCTGGTCTCAGCCACGTCTGTCCTGATGGGTGGCATAAAGTTTTATTTCAATGAATGCCAGAACTGGAACAGTATCCCTACCATCTTGTACTCCGGCTCCAAATAACAGTAAAGGCATCGACTCTGTGCTCTACTCCAGTTCTGCTCTCAGTTTTCCTGTCGTCTCAGCTGTGCCAGAAATATTCGTGGCGCTTGTTGCTATTTTCGTACACCACCAGTCAAAAAAAAGAAAGAAAAGGTAATAAAAAATAAGTAAAGTTAGAATGCGCTAAGCAAGAATGCCTGAATTGCAGATATTCTGTAAATGGAGACATTTCCCGAATTACATATAATAATGTCACACACTCAACGGTTAGCCTCTGCATTAGTTATGAAACAGCCAGAAAATCTAAATAATATATTGGAATATATATGTTCTCTACACATATAAGCATTTCAAAATAATTTCTACAATTCGCATCTATCAATTAGAAGGAAACTGAAAAGTATAAATTTTTATATACTTTTTGTTTTTGACGATTTGTTTGAAAAAAACAAATGAGATGATTTTTTTTATGTATGTCCATAAAAATATGTACTTTATGGCTTTAACATACATTTACACAACTTTTTGCTACTCTTCCCAAACATTTTTATGGAAGCAGGTTATGTAAAAAAACAAAAACAATAACGGAAAAACATTCATGGCATATTTTTCTGAAGTCTGTCGAATAATTTTGAGGCAGTAAAGGCAGCTTATAAGTTTTCCTCCATGCTTGGCATATAAAGTGGGGGAGCAGCAGTTTCAGACAGTCGAGAGGCGGGTCAAAATGAATAGCAACTGCTCTAATTTTGGCTTGTGGAATTCGGCTTAATTATTTATAAGAAAAATGAGCACCTAGACGACAGCTGAATGTGTGTGCGTGTGTGTGTGTGTGTGCGTGTGTGGGGAGGTGTGTTTGACACACACGCACGAGCATATGCCGCGACGCATTTAATATTAATGCCACGCAATCGAAATGGGAGTGCGGCACATACGTTGCACGTTTCAGTTTGCCACTGTTGTAGTTGTTGACTGCGTCTAAAATGCTTCCACATTGTTTATTTGCTGAATTTGCGTTTTTTCGACCATTATATTTGCTTTCTCTTCCCAACCTGGCCAACATTGTTGTTGTTTGCCATTTGGGCTCGCCTTCTTTGTGCTTGCCACACACACACACCACCTGCTCCATGCCTGTGCAACATCTCTTAGCCTGTTCCTTTTCTTCGTTGCTGCTGGTTGTGCCAGCCTGTTGCGGTCTTTGACTTATTACCATTAATTTATTTATGCGTGGCGCGTCACAGCCAATATTTTATTTTCGGTTTCGGCCTTCCTTCTGATTCTGCACCGCCACTCACTTAGTTCCACAAAGAAGGAGCAAAATCACTTGGTGTAACCAGATCCCATTGGCCCCTCTGTGGCCCACATGCTTCCGTTTCGATTATGCAACTCGGCCCGGGGGCCAAAAGTTATGACTGTGTAACTTTCAGCAATCAGAGCAACGCTTAAAGCTGCACAGACACACACCCACACTCCACACACCCCCACACACACTCACATACACAGTTAAAGAGAGGAGGAAAAACGCTTTATGAAACATTTTAAAGGCTTTTAAGCGAACATTTGCTTTTAACGACCTCGTTTTGAAGTGTTTAAGTTAGTTTTATGTGCTGCGCTTTGATTTAATAGTTTTGTGTTCTGGTCCTAAAATTTTACTTAATTAAGAATTATATATGTATGTGGGAGTTTTATTATATCAACGGTATTAATATAGTGAATATAAGATATTATTGTTAATTAATAGCTTGTAACATTAAAGTCTGCTTCTTTCCACTCGTTGAAACGTTCAACTCGACTTGAGGCACAGCTCTCACAACCTATTCCGTCAAAGGCCGAACTGCAACTCCTCGTCGTCTTCGCAGATTCTCTTCCTCGATCTTCCTCGCTATCGATGCTCTTCGTTGTCTTGGTATCATTGTTGTCTAGGGATCGTCGTTGTTGCACTTCTTCATGTTCGTCGGTATTGTTGGCATTTGTCTCAGAAACCACACACACAACCCACATGTATAAGTATATATGTACATCAAATTTGATAGTATAAGCAAATTAACTTTATGTTATTTCCGAAGTTGTAAAGAATACCTTAATATGAAATTTAAGATTGGTATCTCTTTGTAGTGTTTAACTTTTTGTCTCTCAGGTAAGCGTTTCTCTGTCCATCTTTATCTTACTCTCTCTATCTCCAAATACCTATAGTGACGGACATTGGCCTCTTATCACTATCTTGCTCTCTATCTTAGACTCTTTGTCTTACTATTATTGTCAATATCTCCGATTCAATCGCTCTTTCCTCTCTCTCACTCTCTCTCTCTCTCTCTCTTCCTTTATATATGTAACGAGTAGTTACAGTGCTGTTATGTTGCAGCGCTGGTTAACAGATGGTTAACAGCTAAATAAGCATAGTTGAGGAGGATCAATAGAACCTGGAAGCAGAATTCCCTAGTGGCATAAGTTGTAAAGTTGTCGGTACGCCGAGGACTTAGGTCGTTAATTATAACTTTACTTTGTTAATCTTATGCTCTTACTTCAATTTTACAGTTACCTATTATATTATTAATAAATGGGTTATAACCAGTCCTACATATGTGTATATATATTCCTCTCTCTATCTTTGTCTCTATGTCTCGCTCTCTCCTGAATTCCTTTCAAAACCACAAATTGTTGCACATATTGCGGCCAAGGCTATGCAAACTGCTAAACGGTTATAGGAATTGGGTTGCATCATAACTTGTGAACTGTTGCAAGTGGCAACGTGTTGCCAGTCTCTGCTGGCATTTGCTAAACATCAATACATATAAACCGAATTCAACAGCCAGTTACCAGTGCGAAACGATTTTTACTCACTGTATCGAATGTCGGCCAATACAAACACTTAGAGAGTGACAGATAGCTGAGGCATTGAATAAAGGACATTGCTCGATGTGGCAGTGTTCAGTGCTTATTGCGTTGCCCTAATGGAAGTCATTTGACACCGGCCAGCTCCCATCGCCCAATGCCACAAGAAGTGTAGCAACAACGTACGTAGATAGCAATTTCCATGTGCTTTTGGGCCATATGTTAAGGCCTTGTGCCATTATTTAGCAGCTGGCCATTCAGAAGCCAGTGTCGTTCATTGAATGTCCTTGCCTACGGCTGTTTTGTGCGGCACGGAGTTCGTCACCAAAATGGGGGAAATTGCCTAATAATGGGGTTAATCGGCAAACCAATCGCCTCCATTATGGCCAGGTAATTGTCTGTTGTTAAATGGCTGTTGGCAATAGCGCAACAGCCAACACAATTTGCCGTCAAACTTTTGGGAGTGAATGTGAAACTGCTTATTTGAATTCGTATCTTTAATTTTCGAATCATTGACAGTCGCTCATTAGGCGCTATTTATTTGACCATTAAATATGTATTGACTCAAGGAGAGGGTAATAATCAAGGGATGTTGCCCCGGATGTTGATGGTGGGTGGTGTGTGTGGGGGGGCTGTCCAGTGGAGTGTGTTTTCATTGCAGGGCCTTATTGGTAATTGCAACTGCCGAACACAGAGCTAAACTACGCGCTTGACTCGCACCTTTGATTAAGATATACACGCACACACACCCACACACACAAGTATACATACACACAAAAATATGGTCAAACTGCCTTCAGGCCAGCCAGCTGAAGCTGAAGCTGAAGCTACTGACCCAAGTCCAGCTACTGCCAATACTCAAACGAGCAATTTAGCCAACTCACTGAAGCGGAATTAATTGCTATCGATTTTATTTAGGCGAAGAACTGCGCGGAGTCTTGATTAGACCAGCTCTCTCTGTATGTATGTATGTGTGTGTGTGTGTGTGTGTGTGTGGATGTGAACCTTAAATGTATCTGTTGCCGACGCCTGGCCCATTTTGTGTATCTCACTCTATTAGGGCGCACATTAAAGCCAAACGCGTGGAAGTGCAAAAACACATAAAACTACAACGATTACGTTTATTTGCGCCTTTGAAAATCAAAACATTTATTTGCAGTGTATTAACGTTTATTAAGTGGCACGTAAAACAAACTACATTTTTTGTTGTACAGGGCTGGACAGACAATATTTATCTGTGATTAATTCAAAAATTTTACATTTATTGAATGAATGAATGAAATGTTGTTTAGTCTGATTTGAAGAAAATAATCATATAATATTTTGATATTTTCATAATAATAATTTCAATTAAATAAGCATGTGTTAATTTCACATATTATTTTAATGAAAGCAAGAAAATAAATGCTCAACTTAATCAATGCTGGCGTTAAAGTTTTGAACAAATTTTATTCACATCTGATTCAATTAATTTTATGCTTGCTCTGCGAAAGTTTTTAATTCAATTATTTTTCATTTGACCTACTTCTGTGCCAACTATTGATATTAATCTGATGAACACTGTGCTACAAATTATTGTTAAATAACCAGTGTAACTTTTTTGTGTTGTGTGTGTGTTTTTTTTTTTAACTTTCTTTTATGTGTTGCTGCTGTTGTTGTTGGAGTCGTAGCAATTTTTCAATCCACAAATGCAATCAACTGTTAACACTTGGTCGTTCTCATGACAGTGATGATCATAAAACAGCAATTTCCACCAAGGAAAAACTTTTCAGCATCTTGTTTGTAGTATACATGTGTTTGTGTGTGTGTGTGTGTGTGTGTTTGTTAGCAGTAAAAGTTTTTTACATAAATTTTGGCTTGCCGCTTTAGACGTAGTGCCATAAATACATTTGCTCTTTTCAATTTGTATTTGCAGCAACGACAGTGGAGCGAAAAAAAATAAAATAGACTATAATCCGCAAGGGGTAAACTTTGGCACAACATCGAGATGCACAGGACGCAACTGGCAGCGGCGTCGAGCTGGTGGCAAGCGATGCTAACACCCTGTTCCTGGGCCCCTTCTTGTCACGCGTTCCAGTTGCAAATGGATTGAGGCAAGCACGTCTGCACAATCACAATACACACACACACACACATACACGTACTCAAAAATACACGCATGCATTTGCACTAAAACAGATACAGATACAGATACGGATACAGATACTGATAAACAGACGCAGCTATATGCTGGATAGTAATGTGCAGTCAAAGATAGATGGTGCACGCATGAAAGATACTCGTGACTTGATGTTGAACATGTGCCAAGGCATTGGTGCTGCTGTTGCTGCTGCGAGAGTGACACTCCCGTTTGATTTTGGCCAAGATAAATAAATACCGCAAACAATCGAAAAGGAGAAACAATAAATAAAGCCAACAGATTTGTCAACAACATTCAAACGCTCATCGCCTTCTGGCTTGTCACCCAACCAGTTAGTTGCCAATAGCATTTGGTAAAAATGGCCGCGCCAATCGATGAGAGCATCCTCAATGCGCTCCGGGGTGTGACCAGCGCCCAGACACGACTCCCCAAGCCGCTGCTTATCAAAATCTATGTGGCTAGCCTCAAGCAGGAGTTCAATCAGGAGCGCCGCATGCTCCTCGAGCTGGTCGGACCAGAGCTGCAGACGCTCTACGATGATCGGCAAATCGAGGTAAGTTAGCTACTGCTCTGAAATAATATAGCTGGTGTAAATTGTAAATCTGTATAATTTTATTTAATAATACTTCAATTTTTCAATTATATCTGTAAACTAAATATGAATCCAATATTTTGTTTGCAATTTAACAGCTGGAAATTGTGGATATGCACTTTGGTACGGGCGTTTTGGATGTGTCGCTGCTGGAGCGTGATCCTTATATGCTGCAGGACTTTCTGCACGAGATTGACACCTGCCATGCGCATTCGAAAAGCGTCTTCTTTTTGGCATTAATTGGCGATGGCATTGGTCGCCCCCCGCTGCCCACCCACATCGATGAGGACATCTATGCAGCCCTGCTGGCCGACAGGCCAACGCTGGCCGCCAATGAGGTGGAGCTGGTTGAGCGCTGGTACGACAAGGCCAAGCATGAAACACAGTGGGTGCTCAAACAGGACTATCGGTGAGTTTGACAGCCGAATAATTATCCTTGTGGACACTCGCGTTGTTGTTTGCAAACTCAATTGCAACTGGTCAATATTTGCACAACTCATAATCCAACAATGGCGCCCGCTGAAAGTTAGGAACCGGGTGTGTTGTGTGTTATGGAAAGGCCAATCCCAGTACTTGACGGCTGCCAATTATGCTGCTTATGGCTAATGGATAATGGCAACATGAAAGCAATGAAAGCATTGCCAAATGAAAGAGAACTCGAAAAATACACATGAAATGAATCACAATCACGAGAATTCAAATCAACTAATGGAAAATTAAAGGAAATGATTCAATGTAAAAATGCATCATATCACATTCAGCAATTCATGAAGATTTTATTAAATAGCTGAGAAGCTATAAATAATTATATGGGTCAGTTTATATTCATTAGGTCCAAACAGAGTCTAAGCAATTTTGATGTTATTAATTTAATTGACCTATTTGCTACTCACATAGCCAAGTTAGTTTAGTCTTGAATTAAATTCAAATCGTTGTATTTGTTTCTTTGAATAAATTAATGATTCTTAGCTCCGCCTTTCGCTGCTCAGGGAATTATTTTGATCCTGGAAGTTTTTATTAACACTTATTCCATTTTGTGCTCAAGGCATTTAATTTTCCTTATGCGTTTATCACAAGCTGTTGACATTAATTGTGCTTGGGGAGTTTTTCTGTTCTTGAGCACTTATTGCTTTTCACTGCGACGCGTGTCGTGCAACATGATACGTGCAACACGTAAAGTTAGTCTTGTTAAGTGTATATGATACTGCAATAATTACTTTTAATTTTGTACGTTTCATGATTTAATAAATGAGAGCAAACCATTCCAAAAGCATTCTAAGGCAAAAGAACAACAATTTTAAAAATGTAATAAAAGTTTTAAAGGATTATTAAAAGCGTAACGATGTTTCGGGGCAACACAAAAAAAGCGAAGAGCACCAAAGATTAAATTCTCTTTCCTTAAATTTTCAGCTTTAGCTGCTAATTAAAGCTGATTTAAATCTAATTTTTTCAGGCCTTAAGAGAAGTGTGAAACTGAAATTGAAAAGTTTTATTAATTTATTTAGCACTCACACTTGCATAGCTTCTCTGATGTCGGATATGTCTTTTCAAACTCACAAATACCCTATTTTTAACGAGTGCAATTCTCCGAGCATTAAAAAAAGTTAATTTCGGTTTTTATTGCTGGTAGCTGTCTATAAATCCTAACAAATTACAAATGACAAATTACAGCTCGCTGCCCGCTGATGAGTGGCTGACAGAATCGCGTCTCTTGCGTCGGACGCTGGAGAAATCGTTGCAACATCTGGTTGCAACAACGGATGCGGACCTAATGCGACGCGTACAGCTGCTGCGTCGCACACAAATCGAGCTGGAAGTGCAGCGTGCAATGGGTGAGTAACAAGGCGAGGCACTCATCAAGTTCCACCCATCAAACTAACAAAAACAAACAGCCCACTCCAGCGAAAAGATTCTGGCCGTGTTCCGGGAGCGCGCTGCCCAAAGCAGCGGACGCGATGTGGAGGCCAGTGAGCGGTTGCGCAAAATCAAAGATGAGCTGACCATGAACCTATCAACGGATAATCACACGACACTCGTGTAAGTAGCCGGCTCAAGGGACTCGTATATTTAATTGGGCGACTCATAATTGGTTTTATTATTATTGCTGTTGTTGTTGGGATTATTATTGTTATGTGTTATGGTTGCAGTGTGCCTGGGAACGCCAGCAGCGAGTCCATCGATCCGGACAACGAGGACCACGAGGCGTATTTAAGTAAATTCAAGAACAAAGTCACCGACAAGCTGCGTCTGCTAATCGAGGCCCACATTACAAATGATCCCGACGTAATCAAGGGGAGGAAAAAGACTGTGCAGGTGAGTACTGCTCTGAGCGGGAGAGGTGCTGGGATGGATGGCTGGGTGGTTTGGGTGGTTCGGGTGGTTGAGTGCCGCAATTAACAATGCAGACAGCTACAAAGTGTTTTTGTCTGCGCTCGCTTTCCACATTAAATTACATTTATTTATATTCTGACAGCCGCATTTGTTTTTCATTCTGGGGTCGCTTATTTAATCAGCAATGGTTGCTGGGGCGCCACAGCTGGCTGCTGCATTCTTAATTGTGTCTCGCTTAAAGCAAAGCATTCCTGAAAAATAAAAAACAGTCATAAATTAATTCCAAGCATTACAGGCCAAAGCACGCCAAAGATTCGTTGCAAAAAAAAAAAAAACTAAACAAAAAAAATATATTTTTTATTACTAAGAAGTGGAGGTTGAAATTTAGAAAACACACTTAAATTTTACTGCGGGCGGTTCACAACATTTTTAAGGGGCAGTTGTTACATTTTCAGTTGTTTACGTGTCCTGCAACGCTTGGGGCAGGTTAATTAAATGAGTGTTCGAGTTTATGTACCGCAAGTAAATTATGCATTAAGTTTGTATTCCTAGAACTTTATATGAGTTATGGATAGGTAGACATATAAAGTATTATCAGGAGCGTAGATTAAAAACTTTTGTTCTTATGACAATTATAATGACTACATATAAGCTAAATGTAAATATGTAAATAGTTTTTTACTTTCTTTTATTTCATTAATTTTATATTTAACTTAATTTATCAGTCAACGTAGAAATATAAATCTATGAATCTTATAAGTTATTTGTTCACATTTATTTCGTAACGAACCAACAATTCAGCTGAATTTTTATTTGCATACTTTTAAAGCTTTATAGGTCACCTTCTTGTGATATATGTTTTATTGACTTTCCATTAGTTTGGCTTAAGTGGAATTGTCTCCCTTCAGTTGGCTTATCAATTTCGCTGTTCAATATTTGCTGAAACACCTGTGAAATTGAATTGCCAAATGGCTAAAGGGACTACAGAAGGAAAATCCAAAATAAAACCAATAACAAGGCATCTTCATTTTCTGGCGTAAACAAGGTGGATTTAAGTCGCCAGCCATAAGCAGCAGTTGGCTAAAACTTGCCACGGGGATGATGATAATGGTGATGATGATGATGATGATGATGACGATGCTTTGTTGGTAGCTTGAGGTCTTTCGGACCACATTGCCGGTCTCATGGACTTGCTTTCGCATTCGCCACTCGTTGGCTTTTGTTAAAAGCATTTAACATTTCAACTTGGGGCAAAACCGAAGGACGACGCGTAATGCAAGCTTTCGTTGCCCCATTAGCGGAAGATGGCTGCCACAGCCTCTGTCTTTGCAACACCACACCACACCCACCAGCACATTTTTTAGTTTTCCATGCTGCTGCTGACATATTAACACACTTACACTTGTTTGCAATGCAGACAGCCACGCCCCTCACCCAAACTGCGCCTGTTTGCACTTAACGACGCCCGTTGCAACATAAACTGCATTCAGGCGAGCACCACTCACGACACCCCATCCCCACCCCACCATCGTTAAACTGAAAGCCTTGCCTCTCTGCCTTTAAAGTCGAAACACCCAGCACACCACAAACCCTTCACCACAAACCCTGCACTTTGACAAAATGCTGCGGCATTTGAAGCCGCCAAGCAAGCCAGAAATAAGCAAAAGTGCGATCCATCCACAACCTAGGCCCAGGCAGAAGAAGCAGCCACATGGTGACACTCAAAGCCAAACACTTACCTTCAGTTGCCGGTGCCACATACAGCATGGCGTACATATGTGCAACTATTCTATACATAATGCAATTGAACGCAAGCAACTGTCAAGCTAATTAACCGACTCTCCTTCAAGTCACATCTGTGGCTGTCTATGCACCACCAAGCACCACTCAAAGTCAAAGCAAAACCAAACAACAAATTCAGATTCCCATTCACATCCACATCCACATCCCGACTTGACCGCAGCACGTCTCCCAACTCTTTGGCTTAGCCACAACAAGTGCACTTGCCAATGAGCACTGTACCAATCAGATTTACAAAGCAAAATCATCTTATAGAAACACACAAAGAGTGTGTGCACTGAAAACAAATGCATATGCTTTTTAAGACATTTTAATTAAGCAATTAAACAAAATTAATTGAATCTAGTTGAGCTTAATTAGGCTATACAAATAATTCATTGAACAATTTTAAATAAACTGCGACTCTCTTTTAATTTACTAATTAGAGAGTTTGATGTTAGTTGATTAAACTTTACCTAGTATTTAACATGATAAAGATTGTGATTAGTGTTCTTGAACAGACATGCCATAAGCATTGCGACTAACCCTTAAATTGAATAACAAAGACAAACTAATTGAATTTGGCCAAAGTTCGTAGTTTGTTACCTGCATTTTCTAAAAAAACAAAAAAAAAACGGTAAGAAAGTTGTTGTCGAGTAAACTTGCTAGGAGATATCCTTGCCCGAAGCTTACACATCATAAATTGTAGACATTTTAGATATCATCAGTTGAATACTAAACTATCTGTTTTTAAAGCTTTACTTTTGCGATTAATAATATACTAGACAATATATGATTTTGAACAAGTAACAATTAACAAAAAAAAAAAAAAAAAATGGCTGATACGAAACAGAGTATTCTTCTTAAGAGTAATGCTGCTAAAAGTAATCCATTTCCACACTTTGCTTGGCAAGGACTTGGTGACTTGGTGCAGACAAAAACTCAAGTTGTAGTTGTTCAGTGTAGACAAGAGTTCAGGCTGGACAGCTCAGACAGAGCTAAAGATAAAGATGACGGGCTCTTAAGTGCATATATATGTACATACGTATGTGTGTGTGTGTGTGTGTGTGTGTGAGTGCGCTCAAGTGTGTGTGAGTGTACATAAGTGGGGTGGTGGCCACTACATGATAGAGGAAAACACTGCCACTGCCAGTCACCAACAACAACCACTAACCAGAAGCTACCAGGATGAGGATGTCAATGATAGCGACAAGCTTAGCTCTGCAGGTGGAATTCTGTTAGCACAGCAAGTAAACAAAGTGACGAGCAAGCTTAGTAAGGAAGTCGCTTAAATATACTTTAAGGCAAGGCGGGGGGAACGGAGGCTGAGACTGACGCAGACAAACAGTTGCGGAAGATATATATATGTATATATATATATATATGCCCCAGTCATGAAACGAGAGCTGTCTTCAGCTTTTGTCTTGTGTGTGTGGCAAGTGCTTGATCTGAATGTCAGACCAGATCTCAAACTGGGAGTCGTCCAGAGGGTCAAGGTTTGATTCCTGAACCTGCGCTGACTTTTGCTGTAACTTGCTACTTGTCAAATGTACGATTTGGCCGCTGATTGCTGATGTCTATTTGAATACACATTTAGTTATATCTAACTTATCGCCCAGAAAATCGATTCCCTTTGAAATTCACTCTATTCCTTTGTTGGGTTTCAATTTAAAATTTAATTGTATTTCAAAATGCAAAGGTTTTGATAGAGATTTATATTTATGCAAATACCACTCGGCAATCTTTCTAAAAAAAATATATTTTAAATTCACTAAGAAAATGTTTACTTAAATTTTATTTCAAATTTAACTTTCGTAATCGTGCAGGAAATTTTTCACGAACATGCCACACATTTGCGGATAATGCGCGAACATACGGAGCGTGTGGTGCTACTGGAGTCGCGGGTGCCACAGCAGTTGCGTCAGAATCTAATGGCCAATTTTAAGAACGGGAGCCGGCATGCACCGTACTTTATCCGTGGTGCACATGGGAGCGGCAAGAGTGCGCTGATTAGCACCCTGTATGGCCAGGTGGCAAGTTGGTTCAGTTCGACGCGGGTGCATCGTGTTATACGCTTTGCGAAGGCTTCGCCTCGTTCCGCTTACAATTTGGAACTGTTGCGTGTGATTTGCCAACAGATTTCGATAATATTCAATATTCCCGAGGGCTATTTGCCCAAGGATGCATCCTTCGATCCGCTGTACATCAGCAATTGGTTTCAGAATCTATTGCGCCGCATCGAGGATATGAACAACGATGTTCTGTTTCTCTTCATCGATGATCTTCATCTGCTGAATCCGCTGGACTGCGATATTGTCGCTGCACTCTCCTGGCTGCCCACCTCTCTGCCATGGAACGTGCAAATCATTTGCAGCTCCACAACACCCGTGGAGCAGCTGAAATTTACGCCCATGCAGCGTGACAGATTCAAGTCCACAGAGTATCAGTTTGTGCTGGGTCTGGAGGCGAATGCAACGCACTTGCAGCGACCTGCGGCATGCGGAGATAATGTCAGCTTCGAGGCCTACGTGGAGCAGCAATTCGATGAGCTGGAACTGCACTATGGCAGACAGGCAGTGGCCAGTTTGGCTGCATACATCTCCTGCTCCGAGTATGGCCTGACCGAGACGGAGCTGCTGGAGCTGCTTATGCCCACTGATGATCCGGAGTCCCAAATTGACACGCACAGCGGACACTTCAGTTTCGCCAGCTTCAAGAAAATCCATAAACAAATGGGTAAGTTCCTCCATCCGTATTTTTATCTTTAGCTTATTGCTGCCATTTTTTAATGGTCACTGAAAAAGCCATCAGCATTAGCTTAATAGACCGTTGCAAAAGAGCTTAGAGAAATTTAAGCTAACGAAGCATTTGGCCTTGAAATACAATATTGTCAGCACTTAAATGAACTGCATCCTTCTGTAGATAATCGTCTGCTGCTGCACGACAAAATTATGTCCGGCAAGGTGCTGATTCAGTGGCGCCACAATTACTGTGCAACGGTGGCCAACGTTCGCTATATGGATGTGGAACGCAAACGCTGTGTGCACATGGAACTGGCCAATTTGTTCTTTCCGCAGGACGACGATGAGAGCACTCTGGAGAACGATTCGACCAGGAGTGATACAAAGTCCGTAATCAGTCTGAGGGAGCGCGAACCGCACAAGGACAAGGAACGTGAGAAGGATAACGTTTCGGCTGGGCGTAAATCATCGTCGACCCATCACAACGATGACACGTCCACCTTCTACAATCCAATTGCCGCCGATGTGTCCTACAGCATGCGGCACGTCGAAGAGAGCTGGCATCATCTCATGCGATCCGATGACACGACTCGCTTCAAGCAAATCGCTGTTTGCAATTTTGATTTTCTGCTCGCGGCGGTAAGTTGACAACAAATCCTCCACCCCCCGCCCCTCTTTCCGCACAAAGTCCCCCACTCAAAAGCATCCATTTTAACGAGCATTCGCAATTAGTTCGGGTTGCGGAAATTAGTTTAGCCACGAGACAAAATGACGTTGCCATCAAGTCGATTTGTGCCCGATTGAAAGGCGCACAGGCAACAAACAGCTTACAAAATTGGCCAATTGGCGCTGTCAATGTGAGCAATGAACTTGTCTAATAAACTTAGGCAATCCATAAAATTCGAGAAACCCACTCAACTATTCCAGCAACACGAAGTTAAACGGCTATTTTGAAGCTAACATGTTTTATTTATGCGCCATAAATGTAGAAAAGTAAGGGGAAATTTATTTTGTAAAATTATAGATATCACATCAATTGCTAAATAGAAATATCGCTTTTGTTTCAAAAAGAAACTTTTACTTAACGACGTTATCAATTTAATAAACTTCTTAGACGCAGACAGTGTTTGGCTAAGAAAAAGTTACCCTTAACGATAATAAATATTTAACCTGACCCCGAAGCAACTAACAGGTTTGCAATAAATATTAAAAAGTTTAGCAACATCGTTACAACGTAAAAAAAGGAATCTATAAAACAATTATAGACATATTTATATGTAAGCAGTTACTTACTTCTGAGGTTCGTGATATATTTTTAAGCATTTAAGTTTTAGTTTCCTGATCACATCAATAAACATTTTCAACTATGTTTTTCGGTGTCTCTGAATTTGAAGAAATCTTAAACTTAAATATTGTATGATTATTTTTAAATCATTTGCGGGGCAGTCCGCCTTCTCGGGAATTAAAATCAACGGGAATGTTAATGTTGCATTACGGCTTAAACAATGGCGTGTCGGAGCCAACTTGGACAGCTGCCAACTCATTTGGCGTTTAATTGTTGTCGAAAGCTGTTTGTGCGAATCGTATTGGCAAAGACCGTCAGCGGCAAATTGAGTGATGATTATTTAAGCAGCTTTAATTTTGTTAAATCGAATTAGGTCAACGAAAACTCGGTGCTTTTTTGTATGCAACATTTATCAGCGCTCGACAGATGAAATATGCATTCCGCCATTGACTTTCCAAATAACAAAATTTACAATTCATGCAAATATGCAAAACGCTCAGTTAAGCGATGGTAAACAATGCAAACTGGGCGAAAAGAGGTCGAAAAATAAAGGCAAAAGCTATCTGGCCTGGCTCATGCAAAGTTGTGGCTATATGAGACATGATTTTCGTTAGAATGTTGCAGCTATAAATAACATGTAAAAATGTATACCTGCGGTATACTGCAGGCTGTTACCAACTATATATGTATGTGTACATACATATTTACAGGTGACCTGAATTTCAATTAAGCGAATGCATAAAAGTGCAGCAGCCGCAACCAAAGCTTAATTTAATCAACATTTTCCAAGGCAACGACAATTTAAGGTCAACAACGTTTCGTGAAAATAAATAAAATAATACACATTTATTTTATTTCTAACTTTTTCAACCTTGACTTAAGTTGTCAGTTACCTTAATCTGAGCATGCAATCAGAATTCACAGCTTTTCAGGATTTCAGTTATAAGTTGAAGTAGTGTATATTTAAATGGACTCGACTGTGACAACATAAAAATAATTACGAGGTTCTCAAATAACAATTAAATTGTATTTATACTTAGATACCGAAGATTTGTAGTAAAATTGTAGGTGATATGCAGATTTATCGATTAACACATTCTGAACTATCGGCATTGGCAATTATGGGCGAGGGGGCTGCGGGAGTCGGAGGTGGGCGTGGCATTCACCGAATAATGAAGGACATCGCCAACAACCTACCACCCAAATTATGTGGATTTATCGATTGGCGAGAATCGATTTTATCGATTTCCTAGCTTCCTATTTGACGTAGCACTCCAATTTTAACACTTTATCTATTCGGGATTGCACAAAACCAATATAAACCTATTTGGTATAAATTATTTGGCCCAGCACCAGAATTTCTAAGAGATGTTTATTTATTTTGCAGAAAGGAGTTAACCTCGTTTGCTGTAAATTATAATCCTCTTAGCAGAAACACGATAACATATTTAAAGCTTGTTAGCTTTGTTCAAAATTGGTTTTACAATATTCACATTTATTTGTAAATCTAATTGAATATCTCGATTTAGAATAGTTTTGCTGTGTGATTGACACATCAATGTATCAATTAGTTTGTCAATTAAGTGAATACTTTGAAAGTATTTAATGGAAATGATATATTGATTATACTTAATTTTTGGTTTTGTCTCCATCCAGGTGCAAACGGTATCCATTAGCTACCTGCGCTGCCTAATCGAGCATGTTCGCTGCTTAATACTGGATCGGGACATTGAGCTCATCTACTACACGATACGCAAGTCGAGCGATGTCCTCACCCGGGATCCCATGCAGCTGGGCTCACAGCTAATCTCGTGGCTGCGGCCGATTGGGGAGCACGACGACGATGACAACTCGCTGCTGAGCATGACTGTCAGATCGGCGACTGCCTGGTGTGATGGGTATGCAGTACCATTGCTGGTGCCTCTCACTGGCTGGTTGCCTGCCCCGCTGCCGTCGCAGATACGCAACATGACTGTGTCGGGAACTGGGGTGATACGCGCCGTTTGCCTGGCACCATCGAGACAGCATCTGATACTGGCTACCAACTCGGGCGATGTGCAGCAGTGGCACATTATGAGCAACTCGCTGGAGCACACATTTAAGGGTAAGCACTGACACACACACGCACAAACACACACACATACATACACATTTAATGGTCTGCCATTAGGGGGCTAATCATGCGACTTGTGTGTGCCACATACAATTGCAGGTCACACTGCGGCAGTCACGTGCCTGTTGGTGGCGCCACAGCAGTCGCAGCTGCTGCTGACCGGCTCCGAGGATGCCAGCGTGCTTGTGTGGCACGTGGCACTGCGCGAGAGACGAACGCACATTAAGTAAGTTCTCTCTTCCAGCTCCCCCCTCCCCAACCCTATTCCCATTGAATCTCAGCTGGCACTAAAAGTTTGTATCTTTTGTTTTCACCCCAGCGCCCATACGGGCCCTATTACAGGCGTGGCGGCTGGCGTCAATAACACCCTGATCATTAGCAGCAGCGAGGATGCAACAATCGCCATTACGGACCTGGCCAGCGGCAAATTGGTAAGCAACTATCTGAACAACGATGTGCAATTTAAATCGAATTAAAATGCCACTCAGCACTCTTTCGCTCCGCAATTTTCCACATTTCCTCATTTCATTTCATTCTGGCATTCATTTCATTTGCATTCCACGTTCAGTCCTGCAAACGATGAGCAAATTGTAAAGCGGACAATTTGTAAATATGAAATGTAAAATGCATTTTGCTGTTGCCAAATTGCAATCCCTCGCCACGAGACAACAACAAACAAACCGCATTCATTTACATAATTCCAACGTGGTCATAGTCTGTGCCTCATTGTGTGTGGATGGGTGGGTAGTGGGCATCCATCACTTGATCACTTTGACGAAAAGGGTTAATTATGTGTGCATATGTAGCGAAAGTTGTGATAAGCTAGAAATGCTTATACACATAGTTTTGAAATTCTGTTTGAGTTATAAACTATTAACATAATTTTAATGTTTGTGCATCAGACTCTGCGTGATTCAAGCTAAGTGTACTTTTGCTTTCTATGCCAAGTGCTGTTGATTTTGCTGAAAACACGTTTAATAGTTTACTTGCAACTAGCCAAAATAGAAATTTGTTTTCTCGTTGCATACATATATAAATATTAATCCCACTAAGATTAATATCAGGCATCAACTTGCACCACAGCTCGACACTTTGCACATTTCTGCGGTTAATGAGTTTTTAATCTACGCTGTAAACCTCCCATTCACATCGGAGAGCACAATATTAATAGCTTACCCAGTACCAGTACCACTGATAACTCCAGACATAGGCATATGGCTTAAGTCACTCCAGAGTAGCAGCTAGTTGAGCAGCTAAGCTGTTGCCTTTCTACTAGTTAAACATGAATTTGCGTTTGACAAATGAAGCGGGTGCTGGCGGTGCAGAGGCAGAGCCGCACATGCAACCCCAAAAAAAACCTGCTGACTATGCTCCTACATCCATAAATCATATTAAGCTTAAATTTCGCAGTCACAGACACATCCGGCCAGACAAACACTGAGGCACGCACATTAAACAGTGATTAACTACAATGCAATGTTTGCATATAAAATGCGGCATACGGATGTCCTTGGGCGTCGTCCTCGAGAATGTTTTGTGGGTGCCAGTGCCAGTGCCAGTACCAGTGCCAGTGCCAGTGCCGCCTGTTGACACACATCTACATTAGATTTATTGCCACTGGCTGGGCGAAGAAGTCCTGTTGGCATATTTTAAAGCCAATTTCGCTGACTACGCAGAATCGGACGCTTATGAATGTCGGGCGTCAAGTGCAGCTTTTACATTTTGGCTTTGGCATGACTTGGCAGACAGTCAACACACACACACACATACATGTACACATACATGAATATACACACCCACAAGATATTACAGGCGCTTATTAAATTAATTACAATATTACGCATTGCTTTCATGTTGTTGTCATCGTCATCGTCATCGTCGGTGTTTGAGAGTTTAGGTGGGGAATTTATCAAAGTTTTGGCATTTTTATATGACTTCGGCAGTCCCTCCCTTCCACTTTAAAAAACTCATTTCGTGGCAGGTGGTGAATGGAGTGGAGTGGAGTAGAGTTGGATGGTGGAACCTGCTGCTGCCAACATCGCATGACGTAGGGTAATTAACTTAATGCATACAAAATGTGGCACAAACAGGTACAAATGGCGACAGACGACAGGCGACCGCGTCACATGTGTCACGCAATTCTCTGTTCCTGATCCACATACTCAGTTCTCTTGGTGTACACCTTGCACCACCACAACACACTCCCCTCATCATTTAGTTAAATGTAGTTTTATCGAACCATAAAACTGTATTGCATTCAGTGAGCTCACCTGTACGTTTATATCCTTTACTCATCCTAACCCCCCCCCTTTAATTGCAGATAAATCGCATTAGCTTCCACCGTGGCCCGGTGAGTGGAATTATAGTTGCTGGCGCCTGCGATGTCCTCATCTCGGCCAGCCATGACAAGAACATTTGCGTCTGGGATCTGGAAAACTATTCGCTCCTGAATACCATGCAAATGACGAGTCCTGTGCTACGCATCGATATTTCATGGAATTCGGTAAGTACGAGAGGGCATAAAAATGGAATGTTTTTAAGGTGCGGTTTATTTTATACGTATTTCAACTTTATGTGCATGATAAATTACATTCACTTATGATGTTTGTGGCACACAGTGAAGCCATTTGTCTGGTCGATATACGTTATATATGTATATGCCACTCTAGTAGAAAAGCACCTGTTGGGAAAATGCACAGGTGCCCATTAATATGAACATATACATAAAAAAGCCGAGCACTTCAAATTTAAAACAATGTACTTGACGTAAGAAATTGCTCCATTTACTGAGAATAGACCAATTATTTTAGATTTTGGCTATAAATCCATATAGACGTGGGCCATCAAATATTATGATTTGGGATTTTATGCGTTGGACTCCTTAAAGGGGCAAGCAACAACAACAACAACAACCTCGCCAAACGAGACACATCTGAAAGAAAAACTTAAGAGTGAAAGCTACTCTTCATTTTGAACAGCACACTTGATCTTGGAATATACTCAGTTCCATAAATTTTGTGTTTATAAAATCCATATGCAACTTAAAGCTTCAAATATTTAATGTCTTCAAGGTTTCCTTCAAGTCCAGCGCTCAACTAAAATAACAAAATGGCAACAAATCTCTGCTGACGTGAATGCAAGAGAAAAATGCAAAAAGAAGGAAAATAGGAAAAAGGAATTCTATGACAGCGTCTCAATTGTCTAACGCAGATTTCAATGTGTTTTTTCTTCTATTTATGCTCACAATTTTAAAGCTGTCGTTTGATAGATAAACTAGACAAAGAAGCAATGTACAAACTATAAGATGCAAAAGATACAAGATACAAATGTACTTAAAGCAACAGCAGATAAAGCAGATATGTGTGACAACGCTCAAAGCTGTAGAGGAGGTAGGGGAAATATTAAGGGGGATACGGGCGGTAGAGGGTTGATTCTAATAAGTGATTTTGGCTTAGAAGATCCGCATTACGAGGCAAATCCTTTGTTGTCAATCAGCTTGACAAAATGCTGAAGCTCCCAAGCGCGTGTGGGAGTGTGTGTATGTGTGTATTTATTTATGTGTGTACATGTGTGTGTTTGTGCGTGCTTGTGTGTGTTTGTGCTCTACGTGTGTCCCTATCAATATATATTGCGTACTTAGCAGCAATTTGGCACAGAAAACCATATCAACGCATGGCAGACGAAGTCGTTTTATCAATGGCAACTATGTTATTGGAGCTAGGCGCTTCCATAAGGGAGCCTCTCAGCTAGGAGTCGTGTGGCAATTGATGTGTGTTTGTGTGTGTGTGTGTGTGTGTGGCAAGTGCTTGCCGAGTCCCTCTAGCTTGCCTCCGGCACCATTCTATCTATTGCCATAAATCGAAAGTAGACAGTGGAGTGTCGTATTTGTGTCGCTTTAATGTCGCCTGCAGAGGCACACAGACGTACCACAATAAGATGGAAGCCTATTTCCAGTTTACATCTCTAGTTTACATGCCCATTCACCTAATCAGACAATATTAAGTTTTATTATCTGGATTTTGCTGTAAATAATTTAATAAGCTTTTGAAAGTTACAACATTTAAAAAGTCAGAACTAAGAAGGTTGTGTTTTCTGCGCCAAATCAAACCCCTTTAATAATACTTTAATAACAATATGTGAAAGAGAGTCCAGCAACTCTAGAAAAGCAAACCCTTTTAAGTGGATTATTTCAAAATATTATTATATGAAAATCAAATATTTATTAAATATGCCATTGTGTGTCAGCAGAATATGAACCTAACGTGTCTGCTGATCTCCCCGTCTTTCTATCTCTACTATTCCCTCACTCTCACTTATTTACATGATTCGTGTTATAATGTTAATAACCTTTCCAAGAACAAATTAAAGGTACAAGACACACTTGGTCGCAGGACGACAATTGAAGTCTCAGGTACATTGATAATGTGCGACTGTCTGCTACTGCCTGCTACTGTTTCCCACTCCTGTGATCCGTGTTTGACACCTCTGGTTACAGGACACTGACACAAGAGACTGACTTCAAACGCCTAGTCTGGGCATGTCACCTGGCTGAATTGGCAAGACTCTGTTCTCAATTCAAGGAGGGCTCGTCTTTCTGGCAATTAAAAACCCATTTGTCGCATTTCTGGCGCTGGCAGCGCGTGCCCAAATACAAAGTATAACCAAATTTTGTTTATCACATTAGGCAAAAAGTGCCTAAAATTGAACAAATTGGCTATAAGCATCTAGCCAAATTGCTGCCGATAACAAGCATATAAGGAGGAGTTTCGCTATTACAGCACATGACGATGGCCCCAAGCCGCAATTTCGCGAGCTCCACACAACATTTTTTATGGCTCAAATTGAAATGTAATTTTTGTGGCACGCACAAAAACACACACATATACACACACACACACACACACGCACAAAGGTATAGATATTTCAAATATGTGGTGTTGCCTAGCCAGCCACTTGAGAGACTCTTGCTTTATCCTTGGCAACCATTCCTCTTGGCATTCTTGGGCTGGTGGACAGCCGTGTAGCAAATGGCAAACGGAAATCAACTTTCTTACACTTTAGCTTACATCCTGATGGCTCTGTGGCACGCTAAATTCCCTCTTGCCCCTGTGCACATTCTGCCATATCGTCCGGCCAGGCATTTCCCCTGAAAATTGAAATGTTGCAATAAGCCAAATGGCTCCAACGCCGTCCCGTCCTTGCCAATTGCTTGAACTAGTAGTTGTTGTTGTTTTTTGTGTTATTGTTGTTGTTGGCATTTTTCAATTTAGCGGCTCGATGGAAAAACTGCAGCCCAGCCATTTTACGGGAACACGGTGGGGAAATGTATTAATATTTAATAGAATATGAGGACAGTTCAGGCACAAGGCAATAACAAAACTATAGAAGGCAATCAAAAACCAAAATCGTTTGTAATTTACTTAATAATAATAATAATATTAATGTGCTCGTATATAGTAGTGAACTTTTGCTCAGTGTACCATTGCAAAACTCACCGTGGAATGCAATTTATTAATGTTTAATTGGACAGACTGAATGTGCGTGGCGAAGAGGAGGTGGGTATGAAACTGGAATTTAGTTGGCCTTTTGTCGTCGTCAAATGGCAGGGAATGCATTAAAATTTCATTGAAATTGTCAATTACATTATTGCATTTAATGTACATTGTGTGCTCTTTTGCAGGTATTCCTGCTGGCACTCTGCGAGGATAATGCGCTCTATGTGCGGACCCTGGCCACCGGCAAGGAGCTGCACACTCTCAAAGGACACAAGTCGCGGGTGAGTAGCGAGTGGAGCAGGCATCGGGGTGTGGAGAGGTTGTTATTCGTATATATATATATGCATCTCCAGATACGCACCATTTCCATTGGCAAGGACAGTCAGCGATGTGTGGTCGGCTGCGAGGATACACGGGCTCTCATCTATGACATGCACTCTGGTAAGCTGGTGCGCTCAATGCCCCCGAATCCGGGACCCGTTACGGCCGTCTATGCCATGGAGAATGATGATTTTCTCATAACGGTGGGCGGAAATAAGATCACCTTCTACTCGTTTCGCAACGAGGAGCTGTATGTGAATCCCTATTCGAAGCACCCGCGCCGTAAACGGAGTCTCAAGCGGCACACTCAAACGCAACGTTCCCCGTCCACAACGCTGCCGCCAATCACCTGCTTTGATCTGTCACGCGATTCACAACAGCTGGCGATTGCCTCTGGGCGCAATGTGCACATGATGCGCATAAATACGCCGGAGTATCAGAGCACCCTGGAGGGACACAGTTGTGTCGTAAATTGTCTGAAGTTTGCGCCGAACGGCGAATTTCTGGCCACCGGTGGGGAGGATCGTGTGGTGCAGGTGTGGAGCCTGGCGCTGGGTGAGATAAATCACACGTTTAAGGGACATACGGCGCCAGTGATGCAACTGGTGGTACTCATGGATTCGCTGCGAGTAATCTCTACGGATCGCGAGTCCAATATGCTCGTGTGGATGGCCGACTCAGGCAATGTGCTGCAGACCATTCAGGGTCCCTACAAGAGTCTCGCTGCAACCAATAACATGCGATTTGCCATCTCCACCAATGGCGACAATACGCTCAAGATTTGGTCCCTAACGCAGGAGGATGAAAAATTCTCCGTCTCGCATTCGGATGAGATCACATGCTTTGAGATAAGCGCGGACAGCATGCACATTATAACGGGCTCCAGGGATATGTCACTCAAAGTCTGGCAATCGATGGGCGGCAAACTGAGCCAGGTGCTTGTCGGTCATAGCGATGCTGTCACCTGTGTAACCGTCTCCGTGACCAATAAAACGCAAGTCATCTCGGGCTCCAAGGACATGAATTTAATTATTTGGGATCTGCTCACCGGCGAGGAGGTGCACACACTTGCTGGCCATTTGGGGGCAGTCATTGGCGTTCAAGTCTCTGCAGATGGTGAGTAGCTACAAATTTGTATTCCATAAAAAATAGCTTACATTTGGGTATGCAAAACTGTATAAACGGAAATTTGGAAGCTAAAATTATTTATTATCATTTATTATTTATTATTCAGTAACAATTCAAAAATCGATTTTAATATTTATTAAGACTTTATGTACGTTATATAATTTAATTTTTAAAAAGTTTCGATTTAATTCTATTTATATAATGTATAAAACTAGTAAGCGGACTTTTAAGTATCGCATCTTAATTGAATTAATAATTGAGTCAAGTTCAATCTTCCTATATTCTCCATATAATGAGACTTAATCATAAGCTAAGATAATTTGAAAATTTCCAACGTGTCTTAAATAACAAATAAATAACCCAAGTTTGACTGCTCTAATTTGACAGGCTCCACGGCAGTTTCCGGCAGCGATGACAAGACGTTGATTGTATGGGAAACGAAGCGTGGATTGGCGTTGACCTCGCTGCAGATGCATGTGCCGTTCACGCATTTTGACATCAGCCTGGAAGTGTCACGTGTGCTCGTCCAGCTGGTGGACAGCTACAATTTACCCGTCATCTGTTTGCATAATACGCCGGCGCAGTATGTGAAGCTGCCCACTTATTCTGGCCCCAGCAAGGATGTGGAAGGTGAGACAACTTGAGCTTATCATTAATCTAACAACTTCATGTGTTTCTCCTTTCCGATCTCTGTTAGATTTGCGTCCACAAGGACCAAAGCGGCAGATGAAGCGGCTGCTCAAGAAGGAAGTCTCCTTGGACACTTACACCTGGCAGAAGAAGTATGGCCATTTGACGTCCTCGGTGATGATGGCCCAGGTTGATGAGCGCTTGAAGCGACGCTTTAGCGTCTCTGCCAGCATGGAGGAGATTTCGAAGATTGCTGAAACCAAAACGGGCGCCTCACAGGCCAATCTGGGACCGGAGCAGGCCGCTCTGGCTCAATCCCAGCACTTTGATCAACTGGAGGCGTTGTGGAACAAGCGTTCGCCACCCCGGCGACGTCACAATGCGGTAAGTTGGCTGTCACGCCTGCAGCCCCTGTGTCAATCAATATTAGTCCTAGCAGCAGCAAAACAAGAAGAAGAAGACACGAATTTGCTTTTTTGTAGATGCCTCACTCATCATTTTGTATACGTTTTTTTCTATTTTTCTACGTATTCTGTTGATTATGTTTTGTGTTTCACAACAACTTTGGCTTTGTCCCTGTTTTGCTTACTTGCAACTTGCAACTTGTAACTTGAAACAGGGTCTGTCGCGACAGACATCGCTGGTGGAGGACCGATTGGAGTCCTCCGATGACGATGAGTATCAGGATGAGCGTGCAGGTATGTTATCAGCATCCTACGATCACATCCACATGCTCGCCCGCTTGCCCGGCATCCGTAGCCTGCACGATGCATGGAAGACGAGTAGCTTGCGTGTCTCCCGCACCAGAACCAAATTCTATGTCAGCACACCCCCGCACAACAACAACATCAATAACAATAACAGCAACAATGACAGACTTGACAACACGAACAACAACAACAAAACCAGTGCCACCAAATCGACTTGCCAACTAGGCCAAGAGGCGCCTGATCTTGTGCGTGATCTGCTTCAGGCAGACCGTTCTCCGGTAAGACCGCGTCAGTTCTTCCATTGGCCGGACTTTAAGCCGCACCTGTGGCGTAATCGACGCCAGCGCAATTGTCAATCTCTGTTGCCGCATTTTCGAGTTAATCTGCCAGATAGAGTGCGTGCAACGCCCATTATTGTGGTGGAGAACTATGACTATCTGCAGGTGCAGCGTCTGCGCACCGATCTAGTCCTGCATCCACAATGCAATCAGGCCACACTTGGCACCATGATTGAGGAACTGCCCAGTTCCAGTCTCAGTTCCAAGAGCCGACGGAACTCATGTGGCTTCTGGGGTCGTCGTTGGCCACTGTTTCGTGGCAAGTCTGAGAAAAAAGTGCGTGCGACGCCCACCGAACCGCCCACCGTCAATTGCAATGACTGCGTGACGCAATGACAAATCTCTGAATCCCCCTACCCCTTTTAAGCGCTTCGTACCGCTACACAACACTTTTTTGGCAACACTTTCTACACTGCACAACTTTACTTTTGTTCTCTAAGCACATTTTGTTGTACACAATTCCTTCTGCAATTCGTAGTTATTAGTTATAATTTTCGAATAAAATATGCAAATTGTATGTGTGTGTAGTTATTCATAAATACTAGAAGATGTAAGGTAAGTTAAATGTGTTTCTTTTTAACCGATGTTCGCAATCAAATGAGCTGAAAAGTGTTAAATATTTTTTTCACATGAGCTCCATAAATTGCCATCAATTAAATTTCAACACGATTAATTCGATACAAAACCAGTGAAAAAAAAATAAAAAACGATATTTTAATATTAATATATTTAATCGCGTCACCTAAGTGAATTAAAGGCATTTGATAAATTTCGTTGCAATTGCAATTCATGTGTGTGTGTGTGTGTGTATGTGAGTGTGAATCAGTATATCAATTTGAAAACTGCAAAAATTCGTTGCAAACGGGGTGTCGAGGTAAGCGCTGCCTCTTAGTTCTTCAGTTTTATTCTCCACTTTCTTAGGCATGTTTTGCTCCACACCACCCACCTCCACCTCTACACACCTGTCATGGCAAAACAAAAAAAAAAACAAAACAAATCAATCGCAAGAAAATAAATCAATAAGCGATTGAAAACTTTTTGTATCATATGTAAATGTTACTATGCTATGCTTACTTACTTATATCGACCTACTTATGTGGAAACTCATCATCGATTCAAATCAAAAGTTTTATCTGATTACTCTCCTCTTGCTATTGCTCTGTTTTTCTCTCACTCACTCACTCTCTCGATGTGTATATATTATATACTCAATATATATATATATATATATAAATTTAAAAATTTGTTCAAGTTTTGTTAAATTTGGTTGCTGTTGCAACGCAAGATGTTGCTTATTTTCTCAATCTCTTTGTGTGTGTTTGTGTGTGTGTGTGTGTGTGTGTGTGTGTGTGTGTGTGTGTGTGTGCCTTGGCAATAGCAATAGTTGCCAAAATGAAATGAAACTCAATTTTTTCGTTTCCAAACAACGTCAACTGCCAACCACGAACCACTACCAATCAACTACCAGCAACCAACACCAGTATGAAAACCAGTTCCCGCAGCTCACTGCAGCATGCCCCACAACAACAGCAACAGTAACAACAACAATAATAATAATAACAACAACAGCACAGCATCGCCTGCAATAACAAATAATCAAATCAACAAATTTTACAATTTTGCACTTGGCCAAAACTACGATTAAATGCAAACGTTTCCATTTGCCGTTCCCAACATTTAAGCCTCAAAAGTAACTTTGAAAATGCTAGACTCCCAAATGACATGAAATTCTCAAACTTTTTCGGTTGGCATGTAAGTTTCACTTTGAAATTTCCCAGCACATTCAACAACTTAATCTAATTGTCAGTGAAAATGGAACTAGATTAAAAAGCACTTCACAAGTAAAAATAAAAAACCAACGACAAAAATAAATACCAGAGTTGCCCAAAAATTTGCAATGATGTACTTAATTGATAACTTTGTACTTTTTAGACGATTTCGACGAGTTCTTTTAGGCTCACAAAACCTGATCTAAGCGGTGTTTTAGTTATTCATACAATTTCAATCCGCATTACCTTCCAAAGATACAAGCATACCTCACTGCAAGTGCTGAAATATTTTGGAAAGCTCTACATAATATATAATAATCATAAATAAACCATATTGACTAAGGCTGCATAAAGCAAACAAAATAAATAAATACACAAATCAAAAGCAACAACCACAAACAAAAATATATATATATATTAGATTGTACTTAGTTGTTGGCCACGTCCTCCCCACAAGCGGAATAGATTGCCAGCTTTGGATTAGCTCAAGTAAGTAGTAATTAGCTACGTACAAAACGCATATCTATCTGCATAGCATACATATATATTTTATCAACTATAACCTATCCAAAGATCTATTCAAAATACTTAGATTAGTGTTTACACTATGCTTCTGCAATCTGATTTGCCTGAAAATGGAATTGTATGCAGTTCCATACACACTTTTCTCACCTGCAACTAATTATTTACTTTTACTAACAATCAGTCAGTTTCTATTAGTTAGTTATGCTCAATTGTAGTAGTGATCAAAAATAATAAGTGATTTTAAATAGCAAAAAAATTCATAAATTTCTTCGTTAATTTTCCAAAAGTTTCAAAACATAACACAAACTATACTTAATAACATTTCTATATCCCATGCACGCTTGCCAGATCATTTCGCTTCAGGAGGAGGAGGATACCACAAAGGATAATCTGTAATTGCACTCTGGCAACATAATGGTTAATTATACTAGACGATAAGTTAGTGTTTTAAATGGTAAGCAATAATTGAGCAACTGGCATCAATTTACACTCCCCGCGCCACTCTTCTCAAGTGATCTATTATACATTTCTTAAAGTCCTTTCTTTTGAAAAGTGAATTGAGCTTAGGTTTGTTTAGAATTGCGCACCCACGGCGTATACTCGAGTAAAACTCAAACATTCGTTTTGAAGTAAGTGTTAAATTTATATTTATTTTCACACTCCCCCACATAACGTGTAGCCTGTAGTCTCTAAAAGCAAAAACCACCGTCTCAGACTTTGTAGAACCTAGCGTATTAAGTGAGCCGTTTTGACATTTTAATGTTGTAGAGTGTTTTATGTACTTACACAAACAAAAATATCTAGAGCTATATGTTGTTATTAATATACATACATATATGTATAGAGTGTAGTGATTTTCGATCAAAACAAATGTGCAACCACAAAACTTTAAGGGGTTAAAAGCGTAACTATGCTTAACAAACAAACAAAATGAAAGACACAAATCTAAAACTTGTACTTGTCAGAAAAGAAATACCACAAATGCTGAATAGTATGCAAAATCAAGGGTATAAAACAAAAATAATATAACTTTGTAGACAGCATTTTACTCAACTAAAATCATAACTTAAACATTTTATGCACATTTAACATGCATTTAATTTCTCATTTCAACATTGTAAATATTAAGTGTCCTAAGGAATAACACTTCATGTTTATTAACATATCCATTAGAAAAGCGTTAACAATTGTATAACTGTGTATTATTTAGTTTAAGCATAACCAAAAACTCTGTTCTAAGCGCACAAGTATTTTTCAGTTCATCACGCACCTTAGGTAACTTCAATAACTATCTGACAATCAGAAGTTCTTGCCTAGAACAAGAAACTAAAAAACAAAAAAAAAAAAAAACAAAAAAAAAGCAAGAAAAAAACTAAACTAAACTGAAAGCGATATTTCTACACATATTTATATGCATGCGACATGTATAACTTGTTTAATCCCTAACCTAAGGCCCCATACAATATGATAACATACATACATATGTAGCGTTAGTAGAACATCAATTGACTTATCGTAAGCCGAAAGCAACGGGACAATTTGTAGCAATTAAAAATTCAAAAATGGCGGCAAATAATCTGGGAAATGCAATCTGGCTGTTCGCCAGTCCCTTGAGAACCCAGTGCTAATTAGAACACACTGTCTATGTCTATTACAAAATTAAACTAAACTTTACTGGAAAAACAGCAAAAACCAAAGTCTTTCATTAAACCCACAACGCAAATTAAATTAATGATGGCGCTGTCACATGGTTCATGGATAAAAGGTAATTTCCTAATGGCTAATTTATGCATGCAATAATAACAAAAATACACTTTGATCGACAGCTCACACTCATGTATTTTGGACTTGTAGATTCTGCTGTTTATTGTTCAATATGGCAACATACTATGTCTTTTTGCCGAAAAACTAACAATCTTGGCCAACCAAGCCGCAGACTCTGCCATTTTGTCTGCACTCTCTAATGAGAAAAGTTTGCGCAAAACATTGTCAATGAATGCCGTTGATAACACTAAACGAGTCAGGGAAAGGGGGAGAGGTGAATTCCAAATAAAACCCGGCCGAAAGCTACCAATCTAAGCCCCTCAATGTGGGTTGGCCTGACGCCATTGTGAGACTGACAATGAGCAAACGACATTTTTCCCGGAAGGAGGGGAGGGGGAGGAGCATGCTGAAACACACACACACAATAAAAAGGGAAAAAAATCATTATGCTTCTTAAACGCACACACACACACACACAGTCAAACACCCACAAACATGAACGGCCCCGTAATATCGATTGTTATTCAAACTTTTGTTTGGCCAAAACAAAGTCGCATGTGGCACATACGATTTCAATGATTTTATGATGACCTTTTTTGAGGCTACATAAAAATATAATAAAGTGCAGCTGATTTGATTGTTACTGACTAAAAAGCATCCTGCCTGAATGCTTCGCATCAGCAGCAACATTGGAAACAACAATTTCAGCTGCATAAAGTCCACTCACGTTTCAAATTAAATTGGTATATCAATTCAATACCAGGAATTTTGGTCAGAAATAATTAAGATTAATCAAATATGCATATTTTTGTCTCTGCCAGTTCATTTAACTTTTAGACTATTCATAAAGCAGCCATCAAGAATTTTTGTAGTGTTTTAAACTTGAGCTGTATAATAATATTTAAATTCTAGGGACATTTGCCAAACAAAGTTGATTTTCAAATTATATTTCGTAAAGAATATCAAAATATATTTTATTATAAATTATTCTTAAAGCAGTCACTTCGGATCTCTGTGGAATGAATTGAAAAGTGAAATTTAAAAACTTTTATGTTCTTATATTTTAAGTATACCGCACTTTGCTTTGTTTAAGGCTTGGCATACCCTTTTAACAATTCGGTTTGCTTGCGCTTATATTTTGTGGTAACCGCAGAGCTTAACTAACCCTTTTTTTTACGGCTATTGTCTGGCATTCTTTTTACCATTTCGCTGGTGCTGGCCTCTAATTACTTTTGTTTTAGCCAGTAACCGCATGCCACTGTCTAACTGATGAGAGAGAGAGCAAAAGCCCGAGAGGGGGGATTAGGAAAGAGAGTGAGGAGGGAAAAACTCATGGAAAACTGATGCCATGATGAACTGCATGCCACTCGAATGGCATTCAGTTTGCCGTATGCTCATATTTATTGAACCGCAGGCAAATTAAGTGTATGCCTACCTCAATCTGTCTCTGTCTCTCTCTCTCTCTTTCTATCTCTTTGTCTGTCTCTCTTTCCTTTTCCCTGACTAATTGAGAACCGACAACCATCAAACAGAAGCCAGCAATCTAGGCACAACAACAATTCTGGGAATATATCCATTCATCAGCATTTGGCAAAGAGATATGTGGATTTGGATTTGGCATTAGACGCCTGAGCAGTTCTCAAACACCAAACAGTTGAAAGGCTAATTGCATCCGAACAATGCTGCAAGCAATCTCGCACATCACACATACGCAGCATGCAACAAAGCAAATCAAGGGCAAAGGACACACACGCAATTAAGGAGCTGCTGCTGCTGCTGCCAAAGTTAACAGTTTTGTTAAGAATTTCGGGGGCCAACAACAAGTACGTATTACGAAGTTTCAAGGGCTTTGTCAAGCGCAAAGTTGGCCAATAAGAAACTATCCGGATTACCGAAAGCCAACTGCGAATGAAGATTAAGTAAGCCACTTGGGAGAGGACCCAAGCTGACTCTTGTGGAGTGTGCAGCTTCAGTAAATGCTGTTTATCGCACTTGCCCCATCCATACTCACACCCGCCAGTAATCAGCATGCACAATATTGCTTCTGTCCTTTGCTGACAAAAAATAAAGAACATTTTGCAGACAATGCATTAGAAGCCCTTGAGTTGGCCGAGCGAGAGACTACTTTGGATAAAAAGCAGCTTAAGACAGCTGACACAATTTTATGACCAAGTCAATTTAGTTCTGTTTATTTTGTTGGATAGTCTGAATTGAAAAATATTTATAATAATAATAATTGTAAGTAGTTATGCTCATGCATATCTTAGTTATGCAATTTCTGTTTAAACTGCTTGTCTAGAGCAATGCCCGCTGGCATTGCAACTCTTCCCCCTTCTACATTGCCAATCAACTAAAAGCCGGCAAAACGAACGTTGAATAATGCATTACGATTATGAGCTGGTCTGGTTCTTGGACTCGGTTTTAGTCTTGGCATACCCACTAGCTGTCTCCGTTTTTTATTCACGGCACTGCTGGCAGCCTGATCTCAAAAACCAATTTCCGCCCTCTAATCCACACACCGCAAATGCAATGCAAACAAATAAAAGACGCAGGGTGTTTGCAAGCCGCGAAGACAGTTGAACTCGTTGTCAGGCAAACAATCAGCCCAATACAGTATATGGAGCTAGTGGAACTAGTCGTCCAGGCAACTGCTGTCATGCAAATAAATAGCAGCAGCAAAGCAAGTAACTAAAATTATATTTTATATTTTGTGCGTAAAGTGCGTGAGTAAAAAATGTTTTGGGGTCTCAGCTCGGCACTGGATTTATGCCAGGAATATAGGAAGGCTTTTAAGCTGGCTGATGAGCCTAGTGCTTTGGAATTGGAAGCACAGCCAGCCACACTTAATATTATCATCTGTGGTGGAGCTGATCCACGACATGTCATCAAGACGCTGGCCAAGCGCTACACCCATAGCTATAAACCGAAGTTGAATATTTATGTGCTGGATGCCTGTGTGGAGATTTTGGCCAGGAATATGCTGCTCCTAGGTCTTGCATTGGAGCCACCAGAATCCTTTAGTTTGGTATGCAAGGCGCATCTGTTTATGGACATCTACGGCAACACACTCATGCGTCCCAGTTCGCATCATTATATGGCCGCCAAGGCGCGCACTCTTCTCAACATGATATGCGATTCGGAGAAGCTACAGCACTTGGCGCCCATGCTCTTTATTGATGAACTCAAGTACAAGGAACGCGACGGCCTTGAGATGGCCTTCAGTTATTGGCAGCCACAACATCAAGGGTACGAGATTCAACGCTACTGGGAGCAACGTGTGCGTCATCTTCTGGGCACACGCTATGATTTTCGACAGGGCGCCTTCGACTGGGATCTGAATATGACACTAAAAGATCGCGAAGCTCAGCAGATTTGCTCGCAGGAGTATCGATATTGGCGTGAAACGGGTGTTGCCTTTGTCTTCCCGGAGTATGAGCACTGCAAGCCGAATAAGACTCTGGCAGCTGGACTGCAGCGCAATGGACGCACCTATCTACATCGCGGCTATTTGGGTGACATCCAAACGGGTCCTTTCTGTGGCTTTGGACTGCGAACCATCGAGGAGCGGATGCATAATTCGGTGCATGGAGAGAACGACTATCGTGCCACAGATGTCACCGAACGCAATCTCTTGGAGCTATTCCATGAGCTGCTCACACAGACAGTCTATGAGCACGACAAGACCATCTCCCGGCGGTATGGCTCCACACAGCTGCTAATGACACCGTTGCTCACCTACAATGAGCACGATATGAACGATGGGCAGAGAAGCTATGATAAGCCTTGGATCCAAGTTTCAGATGTCCAACTGCACTTCATCTCGCCCATGGAAATGATGGAGATGCAAAAAGGCGCTCCACGTTGGCACAACTTTTTCGATATCGCTTTTGTGGCCCACAATTATTACACGTTCTTGAGCAAAGAGTTCTTTGGAGCGCTGCGCGCACAATCTCTCTTTGTGCTGGAGACAAAGCTGCTGACCGTGGAACGCAAGGAACACGTACAAAAGTTTGAGACGACTGCCAAAGATTTGCTAAAGCAGGCTGGTTTACGACCCTGCCTCAACTATCAGTCAATTAATGCCAAAAATATGCAGCTTAAATATAAAAAGGTGTCAAATGAAGCTGGAGATGGGGACGATGAATTTCCAGATGAAACAATTGAATTAAAGGAGGAGGACTCATCTGAAATGGGAGAAGAGATTCGAGACAAAGAAAATTCAGATGCGAAATACGAAGATACAAGAAATAAAGATCAAGAGATTGCCGAGAAATTGCAGCTAAACGATAATGATTGCAACGACTCACAACACAACAGGGAGCAGGAGGAAGGCCTACAGAAAATGAAGAACTTACAGGATCAAGCGATGGAGCAACATAATTCGCTTTTAAATATAAATTCGAATGAATACCAGGACCAGGACGATCAGCCACAAGAGATAATAAAAGACGGACAAGAGACTAAACTACATAATATGCAACCAACTATTAATGATAATTAATTGCAGTTTGAATCACAGCAAGAGCAATACAAAGACACAAAGAACACGAGCTGAAGGAATAGGAGTGAAACAACTGAACGAAGCAATAATATTCAAATAGAAATAAGAGATTAAGAAACTTAAAGATGAGAAATAATCCGTGGTCCCACTATTACAAGAGCATAAGGAAGACGAGAATCCGCATTAGGTGCTTAAAGATAATAAATAATTCGAGGACCTAAGAGTTAAACCAGGATCAACTGCTGAGAGATCACAAGTCTAATGAGCAGAAAATGCAAACTCGATTGATAATCGGTTGGATAATAATTTACAATTCCGATGCAACAATAACTTATCTTTATTAAATGTAACTTATCCAAGAATCAATTAACTACTTCGACTCGTTTTCTTTTTACCCGTTGCCCAGCTGTCTAAGCTGAAATCCATGCCCTCTTTGCGCTGTCGCAACTTTTGTGGCGTGCCAAATGCGATTGCTTCTCGTTGGTTATCTTCGTACTTGAGCAGATGATCGATGCGCACATTGAGCTTGTTGGCCCGTTTATTCAACGCGTGGCGATTGTCCGCTTGTTGGGTGGCCAGATCGACGACCTTGCGACGCGGTACATGCTGCAGTGCCGCATCCCAGTTGCCGGATTTCCTTAGATCCAGCATAATGTTAATCATTTGATTTAGCGTTAGAGACTTGCCAGAGCCAGAGCCCCACTGCAGATAGCGATCGAGGGGCAGACGCGCCATACGCAGACCCAAGCGCTTCGCCTTAGCCAGCGACAGCGGTTCATTATTTACAGTGTCCACCATGGCGCCTACTATGTAAATATCATCCGGATTGTATGCTTTCAAATCATCCCGACAGTGGGGCGTCAAATAAACCAGCTGATTTTTGGGAAACAATTCCGTAAAGCACTTCGTGTGTACACTCATGGGAAACTCTGGATTCAGCATTGTGGGAATATACCGCTTTAGGTACTGCATGCAGCGTCCCTCAAAGTTGGCATTACAATAGTGCAGATCGAAGGGTTCATCATGGGCACGATTCTCGGCGAAACATAGCATCAACTGCTTGGCAGCATTCGAGGATTCGCGATTGTTCATATTCGCATCGTAGGAGCAGTCCAGCACCATTTTCGGTGCGAATTGCATTGAACGCGTTAAGCGATTGTTCAGCCAGTGATTGATGGTTGTGTCGTAGATCCGAAGAAACATTGATGTGTGCGCCAGTCCATAGATGATGTGGGTGTTCTCCTCCCGCTGCTTGCGCAGATCAGCAATGCGTTGTTCCGTCGCCTCAGCGCGTAGTACTTTCTTCTCTTTTTCCGACTGCTTTTTCATTTGGATTTGCCACAGAAATGCATAGTATTTGATACGAGCCGACTTGGATGGCAGTGTTAACACGTGCGCCCAGTGATGCTCCTGGAAGAAGTCCAGAGCAGGCACACGTCGTCCTTCCTGATGCGCTATGTCTGCTTCCAGCTGCAACACCTTAAGCCTCTTTTCGCGTTCTTCTTGAGTCTCAACTATCGTATCATCTGTCAGTGGTGTGGTTCTGGTTAGTGCAAAGGGATTTGCAGGCTTTCTGTTTGCCGGCTCCAAATTCTGTTCAGGCTCACCGATGACAGTATTTCTGTTCAATTTGAATGGATTGCACAGGCCGCGCGCTGAACTTATTGGCGAGGTTACAGCGCCATTTAAAAGCAATTTACCTGTACGCCAACTTACTATGTTTTTTAACATATTTATTTTAATAATAACAAAATATATGAAACTATAGCCGTTCCCAATCAGCACGCGTAAATTAAATAACAGCAACAGCTGTTGGCCCTTACATCGTCGTACTATCGATACATCGATGTTTTTCAATTTATTTCAAACATCGATATGTGCTCCCCATGTTTCACAACGCACCGATGCAAACACAGTCTGCCCTCAAATTTTTAGTCCAACAACTGGCGAGGCGAGTGGACTACAGCAAAAAATGATGTGAAACTAAGCCGTGGCTATGCGCAGCGATTTATTGACTTCAAAGAGTTTGCCGAGTATAACATATAAACAAGCAAAAAACGCAAAGAATCTGATGCCTCCTAATACTCACATTACCCTCAGATCCAGATTCACTACTTCGGCATCCTGCAGCAATTAAATTAAAGAGTTTAATAAGTTCTTAGTCAATGCCGGTCATGTTCCTTAGTTCTAGCACAATGTCAGCATAATAATATTTATCACCAATTCTCACTTAAACCGATAAGAATATTGCATGCAAGCGTCGTCCACAACTATGACTCAGAAAAGCCGAACATTCCAAAATATACATTTGAATTGAATTGAATTGAATAAGTGAACTCATGTCCATGTCAGCGTCGTTAATAAACAATTTGTGAAAGGAATTGGAGTTGTTGATTTTGGCTAAACATGTTTTATATTTATTTCTTAAACTTCTTGTTTACAAGCTAGTTAAATGTTAATTTAATACGCGAAGTCTGTGTGTATTGCGTTACCTTTCATGGAGTTGTTCAATATTTCAAATTTTATCCCACTTCACGTTGGGTCGTATTTTCTGCAGATAGTAGTTACAAAACCTTTCGTCAATAGATTTCGCTGAATCGCTTACTTCTCCTCACACCACTCGTTCTCCTTGCGCACCTGCTCCTCCTCGGCGGGAGTGAAGTCCTTCTTGATGTTGAAGGTCTTGCGGATGTCCTCCGGAGTCTTGCCCTTGATCATATTGGCCACAGTTTTGCATGTGAGCTCTAGCAAGCCCTTAATATCCAAATAGTTGGCTGCCAAGATTAGTTCAAACAGCGTACCCTGATCGACTTTGAGAAAGTCGGCATCCCAGGATGTGATATCATCAGTGCGCTTTTCCTTACTTTCATCATCCTCCGTTGGCTGCGGATCATCCTTGTGATAGTTAGCCCAAGTGAGAACCTTCCTTAAGATTGTCGAATTAACATTTGGCAAAGGAACAACGGCATTTTCGTCGTCCTCCATGCCACAATCCTCCAACATGGTGCGAATAGTGCCCGAGCATTTGGCGATTTGAATATCCGTATCGAAGATCTCCTCATCGGACGATTGCAATTTAATATTCGGCATCTGCGAAATCGAATATAAGTTAATTCGGAAAATGTACATGCATGCATACATATATATAAATATATATATGTACATACAAAGCATTTATCTTGCATGTTGAGCAGAAAAATCCATAAAGGTAGGAGGGATGCATATATATATATATATATATATATATATAAGCGTATGTATGTGGGTATGTATGTATGAATGAAAAGCATCTGCATACATAACTGTAATAAAAGCATTCATTCGCTAACCATTCGCACACATACAACCATAATACATACAGTGTCTCGAAGCATAAAGTGCCTAGCAAAAAATTGAATTACCTGCCATAAACTCATTATTCAATATTTTTCAAAAATTCCAAAGACCCAGGCAGGTACATTTATTAACCACAAAAATAAATATATGACCCTAATAAACTGTGGTTATGCAAAAAAGTACCTCTTTTTATGGTCGACGCATGTTTTGAACAGTTTCATTATGGACACCTGGGTATAAATAGACCAATCCTCAGTAGTCAGTTTAGTTTTTTCCTGCATTTCGGGTGCAACGAGCCAACAAGGACTATGGGAAAACGGACTACTATTGATCAACGGAAAATCATCCTGGAACAATTTAAAATCGGATATCCATATCGCCAAATAGCTAAAATGTCATTCTAAGCACCTCAACTGTATTCTGCATCATTTGGAGTTTCGTCGACGAAAATCGGACAGAGGACAAGGCTGGAATGGCACCAAACCCGATTTTCACCGAGCAGGACGAGCCGAGGATCATCATTAAAACAAGGGGAAATCTTAAGCTACCGGCTCAAAAACTGACTCAATAGGTGCAGGATGAAATAAGGAAAAAGTTCAGTATGGGAACTGTGCTCCAAGTCCTGCGCAACCATGACTTTAATGCCCGAGAACCACGGAAAAATAAATTTGTAAATGCAAAAAACATAGGGTCTGGGATGACATTCGTCAAAATCCACTTGGACAAGGATTTCGAGTTCTGGAACACAGTCATATTTGAATATGAGTACAAATTCAACATTTTTTGCCAGAACGGATGGAGTTATATGTGGCGACACTCCAATACTGAGCTGAGACCCTAAAGGAAAATTTACTCCAAAGTTCCGAGAAGCTGGAAACCGACGCACTTTCCGGATCTACCAGGACAACGACCCCAAGCATAAGGCGGGAATAGTACAGTCCTGGCTTAGATCGAAGTGTCCCCACATCATAATTCCACCGGCCCAGTCTCCAGATCTTAATGTTCTTGAAAATTTGTGGGCTCTGCTGGAAAATAACATCCGGAAACACAACATATCCTGCAAACAGGATTCCAAAATGCTCTGCTGGAGGAGTGGAGCAGAATCAGTCCAGAAACTAACCGGAAGCTGGTATCTTCCATGAATAATAGGTTAAGGGAAGTTGTTAAGGCTAAAGGATATCATACTAAGTGTTAAAATCCTTATTTAAGCTTTCATACGCCAAATATTTCACTTTTTTTAAAACTGCTCGAATTATGCTTCAATATTTATTTTGGATATGTTTTCAGTTTTTACTAATTTTAATTAATTAATTAATATTTTAATAAAAACTAAATTTCCTTTTCAAATGTGATATAACATTAAACAAATTGGCATTTAAGCATTTTGCGTTTTTTTCTTTGTTTAAACTTTATAGTACTTTTAATTTTTTTCTAGGCACTACTCGAATTATGCTTCGAGACACTGTACATACATATGAAAATACATGCGAATGTACATCAATTTGTATAAAAGGGTCGCACATTCAGTTTTCCATCAAGCATAATGCTTATTTTCTTTTTTCCACATACTTACTTTAGTAATATATGATTTTTCAAGACTTGAAGTAGCTCTTTGGACAGTTCGAATCGACAACTTTTATTTATATACGACGAAGTATATTTCAACAATACTGGAAATACACCAAAGCCAAAGAACACGAAGTCACACTGCGAGTAGATGGGCGAAACATCGATATCACGATGCTTTTAAATTAATTTCATCGATGTTTCCTGATGTTCGATATTTTATTGCTTGCCTGCAGCGTCCAGTGTTTAGTAACGCAGTAATAATAATTATGAACCATTTCGGATTAATTTCGATATATTATCGAATTCTATAAACGTTTGTGCTTCGCTGTGAATGCGAGTTTTAGAAGAATCTGCAATTGCCGACAATTTTTTGCGCTTATTTCTATTAGAAAACGCGTGTAAAAGTTGTAAGACCTATTTAAATCGACCAAAAACGTTAGAATATTGGTCGCGATGGCTTTGGTTTGTGCACGTAAGTTTCAATCAGTTACGAGTGGCCATATGAAAACGTATATCATGTTTTTTCAGTTACAAACGAGGTACCCGAGTCGCCAGTCGTCTCCCCGTGCTCTGGCGCCGTTTTTGAAAGACGCGTTATTGAGAAGTATATCATGGAGAACGGCTGCGATCCGATCAGTGGCAAGGATCTGAAGCAAGAGGAGCTCATCGAAGTGAAGACGCCTGCCGTAGTCAAGCCAAAGCCGCCAAGCGCAACCAGCATACCGGCAACGTTAAAGACCATGCAGGATGAGTGGGATGCACTGATGATACACTCTTTTACACAGCGCCAACAGCTGCAGACCACACGACAGGAGCTGTCAAATGCGCTGTATCAACATGATGCCGCCTGCCGCGTCATTGCACGCTTGAAGAAGGAGTTGACGGCGGCGCGCGAGGCGCTGGCCACGCTGAAGCCTCAGTCGGGCAATGTGAATGTGCCGTCAATGATTTCAGAGCCAGCGCTGGCTGCAGAGGCTGGCGCTGGTGGTGCTCACCAAATGGAGCAGGCCGGCATGAGTGCCGAAGTCATACAGAAGCTGCAGGACAAAGCCACAGTGTTGACGCAGGAGCGCAAGAAGCGTGGACGCACTGTGCCCGATGAGCTAGTCACGGCTGATCAAGTGAAAAGCTTTCTTACGGTCGCATCGCATCCCGGCCTGCACTCGGCTTCGGTTCCTGGCATTCTGGCCCTGGACATCAACAGTGCCGATCACAGCAAGATTTTAACGGGTGGCAATGACAAAAATGCAACTGTATTTAACAAGGATACGGAGCAGGTGGTGGCTATACTGAAGGGACACACCAAGAAGATCACCAAGGTCATCTACCATCCCAACGAGGACACTGTTATCACCGGCTCACCAGACATGAACATACGCATCTGGCATGTGCCCACAACGCAAACGCAGCTGTTATTACGTTGCCACGAGGGACCCGTCACCGGACTGTCGTTGCATCCCACTGGTGACTACCTGCTGTCCACGTCATCGGACAAACACTGGGCCTTCTCGGACATACGCACTGGACGCCTACTGACCAAGGTCATTGACACAGCCGAGGTAGGTCTGACAACGGCTCAGTTCCATCCGGATGGTTTGATTTTTGGCACCGGTACCGTTGACTCACAAGTCAAGATTTGGGATCTCAAGGAGCAGAGCAATGTGGCCAATTTCCCCGGACACACTGGTCCCATTTCGGCCATATCGTTCTCGGAGAACGGTTACTATCTGGCCACCGCAGCGGACGATGCTTGCGTCAAATTGTGGGATTTGCGCAAACTAAAGAACTTCAAGACCATACAACTGGACGACGGCTACGAGGTCAAGGACCTGTGCTTTGATCAAAGCGGCACCTATCTGGCCATTGCCGGCACCGATGTCAGGTAAGATCAGCGCGCTTTGCTTAACTTTACTTATGTGTGTGAATTTATTTATGGCCTCGCTTATTATTCTGACAAGGATTTTGGTTATTAAGTTAAGTTGTTTATTGCTTGTGCTTGCTGCGCTGTGCCTGCTGCAGTCGATGATGCTTTTTGAAGTGCTCCATCCAGTTGTGCAGGCGATTCTGCTTGACCAAGGCACGGCGCGACATTTCGTTTTGCTTCGCCATGCGCCGTCGCACACTCTTCTCCAGACGACGCAGATCAGTTGGCGGTATGGCGTCCAGTTTGCGCAGCAGTTCCTGTACAAAAGAATCACCACCAATTCGTGTTCTGTTCATCAGTATTTCATTTGAGTACACTTACCAAGGCAAATGTCTGGATTTTCTCCACTTTGGTGAGCGTGGTATCCTGATCGTCCTTGTAGCTGGCTTTCTTTGTGTTAGCCACTGGCGCACGCATGTCCTCCAAGGTACGCCACTGCTTGGATGATTTTTGGGGCGGCGTCTTTGGTGGCTCCTTCTTCTCCTGTTGTGGCTGCTGCTCCGGCTGTACCTTATTCTGCAGCTGTTTCAGGATAACGGGCACAATGCTCTTCAGTTTGATGCTCAGCTTGCTAAAGAGATATTTAACTAATTAATCGTTGGCGTTTTTATAACTATTAACGTACTCCTTGCAGTAGGATTGCTCGTAATCGTTAAACAGCTCGTGGGCACGTTGCTGCAGTGCAGCCATGCGATGTTGCAGAAACTCTGGGTCCTTAAGAAATACGACGGCGCTCGCATTGCGCTTTTGTGTCTTTTCCTGCAAATGAAATTGAAATTATATGCGACCCATAATTAAGAGCAATATCCAGATACTCACTGCCTTGTCATGGAGTATGCCAACTATGTGATTGAGTAGCGCCAGCTGTGTGAAGCGTTTGTTGTAGTTGGACACCTTCATGCGATTCCGTTCGTAACCCTTGATCCAAATGTCGGCATTCAAATGATTTCGCTTATCCAGATACGGTCTAACCACCTGCTCCATATACACCTTAACCTGCTCCACCTGCTCGAGGCCCGCCGGATGACGTTCGCTGATCTCAATGTTGACAATGTGCTCGGGCATTGGCAACTTGCTGTCGAGCAGTTCGGATTGCTGCTCTAGCGTGTCGTCAAAGTAGCTGATCAACTTGAGCAAGTACTGAAAGCGACCATAGATTTCCTGTACCTCCATCAGCACACGCTGATGCTGCAATTTCACCTGGTTGAGCTCCTCAGCCACTTTGTTCTCTTTGAGCTTCTTGAGGTTCTCCTGAGCCTGGAGCATTTTCTTAAATTCGTTGGCCTTCATTTTCATGAGCGAATCGTCGGCAAACTTGTGAAACTCTTGCGCCTCCTGATAGAGCTGATTTTGGCGATCAACCTCACGTTTCCTATCCAAAAACATTTCTTGCGTGGAGTAACACATGAATTTATTGCGTGTAATCTCGCGTAGCAACAAAATATCACTGCAAATGGAGATTATTTGATTTTGCTACAAGTTCTTAAAGTTCTCTACGGATTACAGACGTTTTCATGCGAAACTTCCTGGCCAAACGCTGCAGGCCGGCATCTTTAATATAATCCGGATCTATGGTGGTTACCACACACGGCGCACGCGGATTGGCGACTTCACCGCGCTGTTGAAAACACGGAAAAAAAATATTAAATTAACTTGAATACTAAATTGACATTTTTTTTTACCGCATTAAAATCATCAATGCAAAGATTGATGGGTTTTGGTGCATCCGGTTCCAAATAGTCCTGCGGTCGTATGTAATCTGTTAGGAAAAACTTCTTATTAGAAACATATTTAAAGATACCAACGCATCTTCATCTTGCCTTCATATTTGCGGAAAATTTTACGCTTAAATTTTTTCATTATCTGAATTGAAGACTGTTGTTGTGGAGTGATTGTTTACTATGTTGCCAAGGCTAAGTAGTCATCTATTAACAGCAGTTACCAAGCACAACCAGATCATATTGATAACATTTCCCATTTTTATATTGCAGGGTTTACTTGTGCAAACAGTGGCAGGACCTGAAGGTATTCAACGATCACACAGCACTCGCCACAGGCGTGCGATTTGGTAAGCATGCTCAATATATCGCCTCCACCAGCATGGATCGCACCCTGAAGCTGTATGCCGTCGAGTAGTAGCTAGGTGTCCTAATCCTAAGCCATCGAAGATCCATAGTTAGCAATAAGTTAAACATTTTATATAAATATATTACATACATTTCTTGTGCGCGTAAATCAATTGCTGCGTAAATAAACCAAACTCTTCTTTATTTCCGAGTCAAAAGTGTTTAACATATTTTATAAAATACTTGTTTATAAACTATAAAACAGAATTTATGCTTATAAATAGGCTGTATTTGGCTTGCCGATTGCTATGATGCCGAGATCTGCTTTAACGGCCTCTCCAAATACGCAGCCAACGACATGGTCTTTTGCTTCAACATGCCCAATCCCACATGCTCTTTGGCATAGAGACACAAAAGGACACTGGCCACCTGCAGAAGAAAAATATGTTGATTGATAACTACAATTGAAATTTTTTTGAGAGTCTCTTACCTGTGTGATGGCCACATGACCGCACTCGCAGTCAATCAGCACAAAGGTCAGGCGATCCTCGCGGAATGCATTGCGTCCGTGTTTCTCGTATGCAGCCCATATATTACTCGCTATCGCTGCAGTTATGCGTGCATCCTTATCGCCATAGCCAGAGTACGCCAGCAGAGCGCCCTCCTGGCTAAGCAGACTGTAAGTGGAAATCAAAGTAGTATTTTGCTGTTGTGCTCACATTTCTGCTGTATCGCTTACTTACAGCGTATTCTCGACGCCGCCAGTGTTTGCTTGGCTTAAAACCTGGGTCAGCGCTTTTGGTTTTAGCATTTTATGTACTTTTCCTCTTAATTCTTTACACAAAAAAAACAAATTGACGCCCCGACAATTCGGGCATTCGCTAGGAAAAGCAACACGACATATGTGCAGTTAACAGTGCTGCTCCTCACTTAACAGAATTGCGCGTCCCTTGACGGAATGTATAAATTTAAATTTAATCAAGCGTACAAGACCAAAAATCACAAAAATTATTTAGAATTTTTGATAATAATATAATAATATCCTAAATGTTTGGTACTTAAGCAATTACTCAAGTCGCACAGTTGCTATCAGAACTTCCGGTAGTCACTCTGGCTGATTACCACTAAAATGCACTAAAAAGTTTTTACTATGACGTCATGAACTTATTGGTTGAGATAAATTAGGTCACGGCTCTTTTACGCAGTTAAAGTGCGCACTTATTGCAAAGGTCAGCAGCAACAGCTTGGGTTATCAGCCACCACCACCAAGAACGACTGAAAAATGCCTTTAGCAGCAACAGCTCGTCCTCTCACCCACCACCAAAATGTGAGTGATGAATACCATTGGGATTACCTGCTGAGCATTGTTTACATTTGTATACAGATGGATAATATTTGTATAGAGGAAATTCGAATACAAGTTATTAAAGTTGGAGTCTAATCATGACATAAATATAGAGAACAAATTATTTATTAGATTTGTATGCTTTATGTTCAGCATTTTATGTGTTTGTATGTTTTTCCTGCTGCAGCGCTTCTCCACGCATTTTCTAATGCGCATGTCTCAGCTATTTTTAACCCCGATGCAGTCGAATTCATTCCACAGGCTCTTGAGCAACAAACCAAATCTGGGTCAGCAACGCAATAAGTTTCATGAAAGGGGGCAAAAACCAATGATGTGTTCTGCAGACGCAATAAATAGACAGTAGGACAAATATTTGTTACATTAAAATCTTTATTAACTTAGAATCAACCAAATTGTAGCCAAGGATGGCTATCATGTAATAATTAGAGCAAACTTTGTTTTTGAAATATTGGGCTGGTTCTGTCCAAGATACCACAATAAAGACGCAATCTTAGATTAATTAAATATTACTACGTCTACATATTATGTACACTTTGACAAAAAAAATACATACATTGGAAGTACTACAATTGCTATTGGGAGGCAGCTTGCGAGAGCATCCGCATGCAACGCAAACTCGCAAACTGCAAACCTGCCTCTCTGTTCGTACTTCGCATATATATGACATTGTTTTGGTGTAGCCTTCAAGTTTGGGTGCAATAGCGGCATGGGTAGTGTGTGTGGGTGTGTGTGTGTAGGGTTAAAACAGCAATACTTGAATGGATATACAAGTTACATAGTATAGTTAAATAGGCATATATCAATAAGTTGTATTTATGTGTGGTATAGCTTATGGGCTGTGCACTGCGGTTAGTGCGCTGACTGTTCTCCGGTTATTATTATTTTCTTTTAGAATTTTGAATACATAATTTGCCTCCTGTCTTCCTGTCGTATTGCCGCTCAGCTATCTAAACTTAATTACGTCTTATTTACATGGTTAACATGATCGCCTTTCAATTCGAGTCTACGAAATATCAAAATACACATATGTAGAAATATAAATGTCCGTATTCATTCGATCACAGCGCGCGCTCAAAAACTAAATAAAGTATTTTATATTTATTATTCATTGTTTTTTCTTCTTTTTTTTATGATTTTTATAATTTAAAAACAGAAACGAACCAACTTAACGTCAACACAGGGGCAATCACTCACGCCACATTCGCAATTCACAACTTTTAATTTTATGCAGGGTGATTCAAGAGGGGGATGGGAGTATTAAAGCTCGAGGTTAGGCTATTATTGCATTTGGTAACGTGAACGTTTCGCAATCGAGTACAGCGATGTCACCATGGATGTGCCCGGTTCGCCGGAATCGCTGGACGAGCGTTGAGGTGGCAGGCGCTCGGTGAAGCTCTTCGGTATGCCAGCGCCGAGTAATGTTTTCCGATCGTACAGATCGAGATTATCATTGTAGTAGGTGATGGCATCCCAGCACATTTCGCTTAGCTTTGGTATGGTCATCCACATTTTGTAGAGATCATTGCGACGCTTCAGTGTCTCCTTGTCGTTGTACTCAATGCCGCCAAAGATGTACATGCAGCCATTGTCCGAGTGCGCTGCCGAGTGGAAGTACAATGGACGCGGCAAGCTGGCCGTCTGTATGATGGACCACTGTTTAGTACGCAAATTCAGCTTCCAGATATCCGAGAAGTAGGTTGAGAAGTCCCCCTAAGTGGACAATAATAATGAATGAATTAATATTCATTCATAATAAAATAAATTAATAGTGTTAAATAGCTGGCAACTCACCTGCAGGCCGCCAGTAATAAAGGCTTCAATGTCACCATTTGACGACTGATGCTGAACACAGGAGAAACATTTGCGTGGTCGCGGATATCCCTTGTCATTCTGGCTCCAGGCGCAGCTCTTCCGATCCGGCAGTGTGTCAAAGTAATCCCAGCTGTTTGCATCCAGATTGTAGGCCGGTATGCGCTGCAGATCGTACACCGAATTCGAGGTGCCGCCGCCCAGTACGAAAATGTGTTTGCCATCGTAGACAACTTCGTGGCGATAGCGACCCTCCGGGTCGTCGCGCATTTCTGGCCGGCAGATATACACATTCTCCCATACGCTCGTCTGCAGATTTAAACGATACACATCGCAGGAGTAATCGAAGCCCGTCGTGCCTCCAATCGTGTACAGATAATGCTTGTGTATGACAATGCCCGGTCCGTACTGGGCCGTCGGTAAATCTCCAGTTACTTTCAAGCGCTCAACGCTAGCGCTGGTGTCGCTTGTGCGATAAACGTAGCAATCATTCGAACACGACTCTCCAAACGGATAACCAGTGCCACCATGCGACTGCAAGACAGAAGAGAAATTATCATTATCATTGTTCGTTTGCTCTTTGCAACAACACACAATATGCTGCGGCATTCAATTAAGAGCTGAGTCAAGCAACAAAGAAGCCAGCGTTTTCCACAGCTTATCAGCAGCAGCAACTGAACGATAAGCGGAAACATGTGTACGAATCTATCTTTCGTATGTTGAACGTGTTGAGCACATTTCTGGGATATCCACAAATATATGGGAAAATATGCCTGGTCAGCTCATATTTTCTGATTAACTTTCTAATTAAAACTAATTGTGCAGTTGTTGAGCTGTAACCAGCATAATAGACATATTCTGGGGCAGGGGCCAAAGCCGTAATTGTCTGCATGAAAAAATCAACTAATCAGTCTGATTGATCTCCAGCTCTTGGTTATAATACCAGTAAATTTTGACAAAATGCGATTTAATAATTTGAAATATGATTAAAAGAAAATCTTATTTATGATTATAATTAATTATGAGAAAAGTATAGTTTGTCATATTTATAAATTTATAATATTTTGAGATGATTTCTTTTTTGGTCAAATATCAAATTGGGATCAGACCTCTTTGTCAAGACCAACCATGACTGTATCAAATGTATATCTGCAAAGCAAAAAAAAAATTCAATTTGGGCCACTTAAATGAGCGAGACCAGGTAAATGTTGGTTGTTGTGGATGCCACATTATACGATAAATCTAGCAAAAGCCATTGAAAGACAATCAGTCGCCATAGCCACAAGGTAATAATAAACAAAAAAAAAGTAAAGCCACAACGGCAAAAGAAAAAGCGCGCGCTCCTCACAGCTTCATAAGGAGTGTGGGGGGGTGTGTGGGGGAAAACCTGGTAAACAAGTTGTTGCATGCAGCAACTGCGTAGTTGCCAAGAGGGATGAGCTGCTGCTGCTGGGCATGCGCATAAGCGAGATAGCAACATTAGCAGCGGACAGCGAACTGCGCGCAGCTGTTTCGTCTATTTTTTTTTTTTTTTTTCGGGGCCTCGAATGTTTAGAATGCATAAACAAAGCGGACGGGGAAGAGCAACGTGTATGCGTTGTGTGTTGTTTGTTGTGTGTTGTCTGTCGGGCGTGGCATTGAGCCCAGAGACTGAGCCAAACTAACACTGATCGGCGCCCAGCGACGCGATGAATGCAAATTATGTATGTGTATTTGTACGCACTACAATGATAACTATTTAGATTATGTTTATGTTCGTCGCATTTACGAAACAAGTTTACATGCGGCACAGAGGGACAGGGGTTTGCAGGGGCACTGATGCCACCTCTATAAGTTTTATTGTTGTTTTCTCGCACGCACACACATACACACACACACTGTCGCAAGGAAACACAGAGTTACATACATATGTATGTCTATTTTTGTTTCGCCCTCTTTTCGACACACAACATTCACAATACTTACAATCAGCACATCATTGTGAATGGCAAGCGCATTGGAAGCAAGCTCCGTGGGCATATTGCTAGCATTATCCGCATTCAGCTCCAGTTTCCAATGATTTGTGGCAAAATTGTAGCTCCACAGCTCCTGGAAGAGCAGACACCTGCCGCGTCGAGCAGCAGTCAACGCACTGCGCGGATTGTAGCCACCCAGCGAGTAAAGATGCGACTTGGACGCTATTATGCGATGGCCGCTGCGCCCCAGTGGAAAGCCACCGATGCAATGCTTCTCCTTGAACTGGCACTTGACCAGGCGGGCTGGCTGGAAGCTGTACATGGGTCGGACTGCGGCTGGCTCTGATGGCTCTATGGGCCCGAGGCCCACATTTGATATTGTCGTGGACATTTCGCTCTCGTCGTTCGATGTTGTCCAATCGCCATCTGAATACATTTCCTCCATTTCGGGATCTGAATCCTCCACATCGCTTAGTTCCTCATCGTCATCGACGTCGCCCTCCTCATCATCGATATCGATTTCATCGTCGGCATCTTCGTTCTCCATGTCGCTGGCATCCATCGGTTCTGCTGCGGCAATTGCATTGAAACGTGCCACAAAATCAGCTTGCGCCTGTAACAGCACTGGGTCATGCTGGTGTTGTTGTTGTTGCTGCTGTTCCTCGGGCGCCTCGTCTTGTATTTCTTGTTCCATTATGTTGTTGTTGTTATTGTTATTTTGATGAGCGGGCTGCTGCTGCTGCCGATTGATCGCCCTTCGATAATAGTTATCGACCAAGTTGGCGACAAATACAACGCGAGTCCAGGTGCGACGTAGTTTGTGTATAATTATGCACTTTAGCTTGTACAAATTGAATATGTGCATAACAATCAAAATTCACCCACACAATTCAATAACGAACAATTTTCGAAAATATTTTTTAATATGCAGTGTGTGACTCGTTTTTGGTTTTTGATTTAGATTAATTTGAATAACGAATTTTTGAGTTTTAAATTTTGTTTGATTTTGGGAGCCTAAAAACAGAAATCGACCACGACGACCTACACAGCTGGCTGGGGCTCTCTCTTTTACTCTGATGCTTGTTCTGCTGCTGCTGTTATTGTTGTTGTTGCTGTCATGTTGACGTTTTCTCTCACTCGCGCTCACACATGTTACGTTATGTATATGTGTAAATATGGCTGTATGTACTCCGTGATTGTAAATGTCGAAAAAATGTACACACTTCGCACAGGCTAAATTTTTGTCAATATATTTTGTTTATAATTTTAATACAGCTCTCGATGAAGATTTTTTGTTTTGTTTTTATTGCACAATTCATTACTCTTAAGCACCAAACACGCACATCATTACAGCTGCAATTCAAATAACATAATAAGGTACGACTTAATACATAAGGGTTGCGTCCTAAATTTGCCCACATCAAATACCAAAAAATTTCCCTGAAATACTAAGAGCTGCCAACTTAGTAAAAGTTGAAATTAAAAGTTAGCAATACCTATGCCCTTTATGGTAAAAATTATGTGCAGATACTAATTGACATAATACTTAATATGTTACTTTTATATTCATACATTTATGTTCTTTTTTGTTGCAATTTGAACAATGAACCGCACACTTTCATTAATCGAACTGACTACAAAAATCTAGTTCATTGTGAATAACAGTGCCTTATAAATGAACCAGAATAAAATAAACATGCTGGTATAATTTATAATACAAAAGTATACAATGAACACTAGATGTAGATAGATAGAAAAAAGCAGTGCAACAACGGAAAATTGTACTTATTCTTTTAATTTTTATTCGAAGTGACAGCACTGACTAGTTCACAAATGTTAAATTCAAATTCGCTTCCATTCGGTTCACAAGAACAAATGTTATTGAAACTTAATATGAGCGAGAGTGTGTGTACACTGGCGCTGTACAGTGACGCTTATGCAGTGTGGCTATAAAGTGTGCAGTGTGGAAGCGAGGTTCTTCAGTTTTGCTTTTAATTAAAAACGTGCAAGATGGTGCTCGATCGTAAAACTAATAAACTCTGATCTATATAAACTCGGATGTGGTATATACCGATTACTCTGTTTTTGTTGACCCCGCGGTCGTAGGGTGTTCCATTCAATTCCAATTCTGTAGTTACCAACCGTTGACAAATCGGAAATTAAATGTTATTTAATAATGTGCACCAGCGCGCGCTATTTACTCATTAAGAATGTCCATCAAATATAGCGCATGATTCATCAAGGATTAATAGTAGCTGTCAGCGGTAAACAACACCTTAACACACTGAAATTATTGGATATACACATAATACACACTTAATGCAATTATTTGTGTAAACATCGCAACTGCTTCTCGTATGTACATTTCTATCAATTGCGACGATTTTGCACAACTCACAAATAATCCATCAGAACCATAACCTAAAAACGGCACGTGCACTTCTTCGCTTGGAAGAGAAAGATAGTGACGGAGAGAGCGAGAGAGTGAGTAAGGAATTTAAGGCGCAAGGATTCACATTTGACGACATACCGATAAAAAAACAGCTGTTGCTGTTGCGCCACACATCATAAGCCATGGCAACCACAGCACCTGCCCTGGTCACAACCAGCAACGGGCAACAGTCGGTGCTGAGCATCGAGACGACGCTGCAGCCGAGCACCAATTCGAACTCGAGCTCGGTTTCGAATTCAAATTCAATTTCAAAGGAGGCGGCTGCTGCTGTTGTGGACAACAACAAGTCAACATCACCAAAGCCAAGTGCCATTATGGCCACCAGCCTGAAGCTAAACAAAATGGGCTCCGTGTCCACCAAGGAGAAGCGTGTCTACAAAATTGTCCTCACTGGCGGTAAGTTGAAATCACCACACCGACAGACAGGCAGACAAAGAAACAGACAGACGAAACTTTCTTCTGTATCTGTTTTGTTTACGACGTGTGTGTTGCTCTCCAAAGCATGTCAAGGTCGTCAGGACCCTGAAAAGGCGCACGTTTCCCATGTTTTTGGGGTAGTTTCTCTTTTTAGCCTGCGCAGCTAGCCGACCCACACACACTTAAAACACATACATTCATTCAATTAGCGGTCTCGCTGCTTGATATGCTAATGAATCACTTATCAAATCGAACTATCAACCAACAAATTTAACTTCTTCTGTATCGTTCAACCGGTGCTTTTACATTTTACACACGCACACACACATCCACAAATACACACTCATTCATTTACAAATCCCGCCAAAATGGATGGTTGCAAAGAAAACCAGTTTGTAGTGATTAAAAAAAAGCCCCACACGAGCAACAGTAATCAAAAAAAAATAATTCTTGGGCGCGTGGTCTATCAATTAAATTGGCTCAACTTCTGCCTGTGATTACACAAAAACAAACAATCACATTTATTGACACTTTGCCTAAACTTTACATACATACGTGTATGTATGTGTTTGTGTCCTTGTTCGTTATCAAGGCACACTTCCTCTTGTCTAATCACAAACCGAACGAATTATTCAAGTTGATAAGGGAAAAAACTCCCATTTCATTAATAAAGCCAGCTTTTGTGTAGTGCCAAAAAAAACAACCACATATATGTATTTGTATTTGTATATATGCATATATATTGTATATACATTATATTTATACATAAGTACTATATGTGTGCAACAGCTGACTAGAAAAGTAATGGTCTTATGTGGAAGATTAGGCAAAAGGCATGCTATTTTAAATGAAATATGACATTTAAATATGTCGCAATTCATTTCAAAATTATATTATATACAATATTCATCATTTATGAGAACTCAAAATTTATATAAGTCTAGAGATAAAAATAACATTCAAAATAAGTGCAAAGTTTGAGATGATATAAATGCTAACGATTGCAATAAAACAATATGGTAGGCAGCAAAATTTCTGGAATTTAAAGACTTCTCAGATGCAATTTTCACATTATTTAGCTTAAGCAATCCCGTAAAATGCTAGTTAAAAACCGATTCTTGTTTCCTTAAAACTATGTAGATAACTTGGAAAATAGTCAATAAATCAAATCAATTTAGCCCGATTCATTTCCTCATCACTGCACAAACGACAGTTGCATTTGTCCTCGAGCTTATATTGTGTTCAGGGTTGGGCGTTAACAATCATTGATGTTGTCATTCATTTGATATTATTTCTGCTGTCAACTGAAATGACTTTTGGTCTTTTACAGGTCCGTGCGGTGGCAAGACAACTGGCCAGAGTCGCCTGTGCACCTTCTTCGAGAATCTTGGCTGGAAGGTGAGTCTCACAATTGTGCACACAACTATTTGATTTAATTTGAGCTCTGTAGAGTGAGCTTGGGAAACTTCTCTGAAACAGAGCATTTGTTGCTTCACTATTTTGCAACGGCAGCATATTTGCTTGTTGTGCCTTATTTGTGTGCCTGTGGCAGTTGTAAGTACTGCCAAATGGTATGCTAGTTACATGTGTGTTGTTGTCATGCTGTTTTGCTGCTACGTGGCAGTATGGTTAGCTCATACTCGACCCATATCAAATAAAATGCCTAATGCCGTAGCGATGAAAAGAAATAAAAAAAATTTTAAAAATCAATTTCCCCACACAAACAAATCGAATCTCGAAACAAAGCAATGAGCATGTTCAATATTTTCAGGTATTCCGCGTGCCTGAAACGGCCACTGTACTACTCAGGTAAATGCCCTAAACACATCAACAATCAACACAAACGAACCAACAAATATAAGTAACGATAATGATATTTAAGAGCGCGGCAAGCCAAAGTTAGATGCTCAGACAGGCAGGCAGGCATATGCAGCACATCCGATTCAATCTAATCCTTGGATGGTATCTGACATCTCTCTGCCTCTGAGGCAGGTGTCTCTTCACTGCTGTGTGGCTGCCTGGCTGTCTGTCTGTCTGTGCTGATCAAATGGCTTTGGTTCGCTACGTTTGCTGCAAACAATGTTTTGTGCCTATTGTTTGTGCGGCATTTCAAGATAATGATTTGAGTTTGATTGTGTTCTTATACAATTTGCCATGCATAATATATATACATACTTATGCACAAATCTGTGCAATTCTTATTAATACTTGCATATATGTCAACTCACTCTCGATTAAAATAAATATTCTTGAAAATCTTTTTTTTTTTAAATATGTTCAAGCATATAATTTAAATGTAGCTTATGCGTAGTGCCTTTTTATATAAAAAAAAAAACTCAAAACATTTTCCTTACTTATGATTTCTATATCTTTTTTATCTCTCCCCTTTTCGATATATTTAGCGGTGGCGTCAAGTTCTCTGATCTGACCGAAAAAGAGGGTAAGTTTTAAAACGCTAAACTAGTTGTATAGAAACGAGAAACTGAGAGAGAGATAGAGAGAAAGGAGAAAGCGAGAGTTTACTTTTGCAAGCATTTTCCCCACAATAAAACCCATAATATTAAACTAATCATTGAATTTAGATACTATGCTGTAGATACATAAATTGTACTTAAGATATGTTTCCTGTGCTTGTTTCATAATAGGATCCGTTGGTCTTGCCAATGTATAGTATGTTTTATTTTTTTGAGGATGGGGTATTTCAATGTTCGTTCTTCACACTGTCAAGTTCGTCGCAGCATTTTCTTAAAACGAAAATACTTTAAAAATATTTACTTTTTGTCAACCATATATACAAATATATGTAGCTAGCGCTATATATTTAGCTGAGATCATGTGTACAGCCTCCCACAAAAATAATAGCTACAGCGCGACTATCTCGGCTGCCAGATATTATAGTCCACAGTCTATAGATACGCGCATACTATAGATACTTTTTGTTGTTTAGATGTACTAAATGCTTTTGTCGGTCTCCCGCTCATCTTGAGTGCGACGTCTTCAATATAAGTTCATTTTTATGTAATTCGCTTGCGCATTTCTGTACACACATATATGCATGTATATATATTTATATCTATATATATATAAAAAGAGAGAAGGCAATGAATAATGCGAGTGAATCCTTAGGCGAGCCGACTTAAGAATTGCGTGACTAGCTGCCATTAGTTTGACAATGTTCAAAACTAATTTGTCAATTGCGTTCTTTAGCCGTAATCGGCCTTTTTTTTGCCCCTTTCCAAAGAAATAATATATATACATATATCTATATATATAAGCTCTATATTTATATACGATAATATTTGCAATCACTCAATTGCCTGACTTATAAAACACATATAGTAACAATATATAAGTACGAATAATCTGCCAGGTGGTCACGAGCATGAGGTCATATTGCCGTAACATTCGCTTATCCACTGATGAAAGCATTATAACGAGGATGCTTCATAGATAGGGATTTGACTTGAGTGTCTAGATTGTGTTAGGTTGTTTATTTATTATTGATATTGCGACGTTGATAACACACACACAGACCCACCCACGCCAACCACCTTCGTTTACAAAGAACTACCATTTGCCGCACCGGAGCACAGTCTCATCGATCTGACCGCATCCTGTCCACGTTGCCTGGCCAAGGCTGCCTCCAAGCCGAATGGCAGCGAAGGTGAGTGTTTGTGCCCAAGTGCAGACAGCGATCCAAAAAAAGAAAAACAAAAACAGTGAAACACATCCGATCAAACCAAAACGTCATTCATCGATCGCTCTCAAAAAGACTTGAATGCTATGATTGTTACAATGATTACCTTTGTGTGTGCGTGTATGTGTGTGCGTGTATGTGTGTGTGTGAGTGTGTGTGTGTTTGAGAGCTGCTTTATCTTGGCAACAGTATTATCTTAAACAGATCGTTGTCATTATCCTTCACCTCACTTATTACGTGTGATATCTTTTTGTGTGCTCTGTCAACAGTCCGCGCCGTTGATGAGTTGACATGTTTCGTGTTATATTATTATTAAGTGTGTGTTTTTTTGTCCTCTTTTAATTTATTGCTTAACAAATTGCGCCTATGCAAACATTCTCAATATCTATAAACATGTACATATGCAGGCCTGTGTATATTTATGTTTCTTCAGCATTTTATTTTCTTTTTTTTCTGCTGTGCTGTGCCCTCTGAGCTGTGTTTGTGTATTTTTAATGTTTGTTGTCCACTAACAAAGTGCAGATTGTTTGTGCCAAATGTCTCTAATATCGTCATTTATTTATCTACGTAAATATACAACAGAATATATAGTATTACTCAGACGAGGTTTTCACAGTTTCTAATAAACGCCTATCTCTTTATACGTGCAAATTAAAATGGGCCATTTATATTTAGCAATACATATAGCCTAACGATGTGCCTGTCTATATGTATGTATTTATATGTATATGTTATAGCCAGTTTTAGCTGCTGACTCGCACGTGCCCCTGATTAGGTCCGCAAACAGAGCGGTTATAGTTTATATAGCAAAATATATATACATATATATATTGCAAAAAAAAAAAATTGAAAAAAGCGGGATTTTTTTTATTATATTTTTAATGTGTATATTAAAAACAAATATTTGAAAAATGTCTTGCTTATAGCATTAGTAATTAAAAACCAGAACTCTAAATTTAAATAAAAGTCTGAAATATTGCATTCAGTAATATAAATGAATATTATTAACTTATACTCTAAAACCGAATTTGGCGCTCGATTACTAACAACAATTATAAATGCTGTTAATAATAATTTTTAAATAAAAGCAGGTCTGCACGCATACCCCTAATACACAGTGCATCTATCGAATTAACAATGACTGCATTTTAATATCAATAATCAATAAACACTAATTGCAGTTGTTAAAGACATGTGCCATATTAACTTGAATTGCGTGTTACCTTGTCCAAGTGATATACATTCGCTGCTACAACTATTTGGTCAGTCAAGGCCACAATTTTCCACATGCCCATTTTCCCAGAGCGGTGGCGCAGCAATTTTCGTCTACAATAATTATTCCACTTATTTGTTTTTGCTGTACTCAGTCGAACATGCGGAATAATGGAATTTCGAATACCTCGCGCTGTCAGCGTCACGTGCTCCTCGCTCGTCGTAGATTCTCATATCTATATACATATGTCCATATATACTTTCGGATGTATCGGCGTCCCATTCATCCAAAGAGTCGTCTCTGTCAGTTCGGCAATCTGGTCATATAAGCTATATATGTGAGCTTTACTCTTCGCGGTTGGGCGTTAATTAATCTGTTTAGTCATTTTTATTATAGTCATTCGTGATACAGATACACACTAACAAATCCAGATATATATCACCAGACACTCTCATAGATATGGCAACCTGTTTTTCTTGTGGTGTATTCTAATGTTTTCTTTTAAATTGATCTCTTAATGAATTTTGCGTTGCTTTCGCTTTAATTTCTGTGCGTTTTGTGTTTCGTTTTCAAATTCTTCATCATTAGCTATGAAATTGTTCTTCATTCCTTAAACTATGCAAATATAAGCGACTAATTATATAATTAAATATGTAAAACTGTGTTAAGAACTTTGTGCTCACTGCCAATAACTTGTTACAAATGGCAAACGAAATTCAGGAGTCGTCTCTCCACTCAAATCATTCAGATTATTACCATAGCCATATATTACAAATTATATATTCACATTTATGTATGTATTGGTTGTTTGCATCATTTGCTTATATCACAGATTGCTAATTGAATTAGCCAAAACAAGCCGCAAAGCAAAATCGAAGGCAACAACAACAACAGCAGTCTGGCAAACCAAAACAATTCGCTTGCTATCTACTGACGCAAACCACCCACCCCAAACCAATTTCCATTCCCATCCCATTCCCACTCCCACTCCCACTGCCATTCCCATGACGTTTGTGTGTATTCCATTGTCGGTTCAATCGATCAATTCTAACTGTTTCGTCACATGATGCTCGCAGTCAAGTTCAATGCAAAAAACTGTTCAAAGTCGCTGCACGAGACCGCAACAAGTGTCGCCATGGCTAAGCGCACAGCAAGACAGGGGGGGAGGGGGGACGTAACAAAGCAACGCAGTAGACGTTAGCTTATTCCGCCACCCGCTGACACGCCCCCTAACAGTGACTTGCTGTGTGGCTTTTCTTTATCAATTTAAAAACATATTAAAAAAGCAAAGAGATTATTATTATTATGTTTAAGCTGACGAAGACTAAATACCCTTGCAAAGTAAAATTGATTTTAAAATAACTTTGAAAAGCAATAATCAAAAGCTTGTATTCTGACTGTTTGTCTATATAGCAACGTAAAACGTATAGTTTTGCGACGATTTCTTTAGAGCTTGACTATATCGAATTTTGTGTCGTATGATGTCTTTGCCAATATATTAAGCGATTCAGTGCATAATAGAAATACCCTCACTGAGAAAAAGCACATGCGAGGGGAGAGTATGTGTGTGTGTGTGTTTGTACTTATTTATTATAATCGTTTACTTGCTCTCCTATATTGTTGATGTTTTTCCCAAGGTCTAGGTTACTGATTACTCTCAGTAGGAACTTGTAAATCACTGCATTGCTTGGCAATGAAAAATTCACTTAGTTTCCGGATTATTTATACTTTGTTAGATCCACTCCACATAGTATTTTGTTTGTGTTTTGTAAATATTATTCTGGTTGACACATTTCTCTAATGACATTAATTGTTGAAGGGGAATCCCTGCGGATTCTCCATATCGCTCGTTGATTATTTAAACACCTGTTGCTGATATTGATTGGACTGATTATTAACGCAACTACTTATATACTTTGTAGAACGTATTTACTAATGTTGCACAATATAATCACACGATGATCGCATTACACACACACATACACATACAGCTCTGTTCAGTCGTTTAGAAACAATGTATAGTTTGTCTTTGTGGTCGATTTGACCGAATCAGTTTTGCTCGATGGGCAGGAGATGTGATTGAACTTTATATTGTATACATACATATATATATATATATCTATTACACATTCAATTAGTGTTCGTATGTATATATTTGAATATATTATCGATTCGTTATCATAAAATTTGAGCGTTTTGTTGTTTATTGCTGCCCCTTTGTCGCATTTCAATTTGTGCTGCTCGAATTCGTTCAATTGCTACTCAATTGGGTGCAGCCCATCGCCTCATCTCAACTCTCATATGTTACTGAAATCGATACACGGAACCCCCTTGCCCATCCTTTCTCTTTTATACAAAAAATAAAATGAGAATATAAGAAAACAAACATTCAACCAGTGGCATCATTCAAATCGTGTGTGCCACATTTCCTTCAAAGAACTTGCTTGCAATTGTATTTCTTGTATTTTGATTTCAACACTACTTGTTCAGTATTATACTCAATTTGTAAAAAACATAAATCACAGTGGAAAATAATGGCAAATTGCTTTTGCATTTTGTAGCATATAAATTTCAGGAGAACCTGATACGCACCATGGTGCAAATTGAGAACACGTACTTTGAGCTGGGTAACTCGAGCACTCGCAATTGCCTCATCATCTGCGATCGCGGCGTCATGGATGCCAGTGCATGTAAGTGAAATCCATGATTGAGTCATGATCACAAACTAAGCTATGACTAACTGTACAGATATATCGAAAGACAAGTGGGAGAAAATGATGGCGGGCAACAAATGGAATCCCGTGGAGATGCGTGACAATCGCTACAATCAAATCCTGCACTTGGTATCGGCGGCAAATGGCGCCGAGGATTTCTACTCCACAGAGGTGAGTGTTCCATGTGCGCACTTTTAATACAATTTACCTATTTCTTTGGGCACACCACTTACCATTTATATATGTGCATGTTTAAAACAAAGAAAAGAAAGCGCCATTATCAGGTACCCAAATCAAAGCAATGGCATTATAATCAATCTGCTCGAGAGCTTGTTAGTTGATTAAACTTAATCTTGTTTAGAGTGCAAGTAAAATAATTTATAGTTCTTACAGCCAGTTGTGTATTTTAAGAGCTGCAATTAGTTTCACTCTATCAATAGTTTTCATCGATTCTTTGATAAAATGGAAAACTGATATAATTACTATGCTTTGTAACTGAAAACAAAAGACAGTAAATCAATATAAGATTGTATCAACATTAGTCGCTTGTTATTGTTTTATACTTGGGTGTTATTCAGATTTAAGTTCATACTTAAGATTAAATGACAAATTCATACTAATCTGTTGTTATATTTTCAGGATCACGCCTGTCGCTCTGAAGGCGTAGAATTGGCGCGCGAACTAGACTACAAATCAGCCGCCGCCTGGGTGGGTCATCCCTACTTCGATGTGATTGATAACTCCACCAATTTTGAGTCCAAAATGAACCGCATGATTGAATCTGTGTGCCAAAAACTGGGCATTGATATTGGTGACCGCTTGCAAGCCACTTCAAAGAAGCTCAAATACTTGGGTAAGTCTCCGGGTTTTTTTTTTGTTGTACTAGGCATCAACTAATCTTTCAAACAATATATTTAATTCAGTTGCCTTTCTGCCGAATGAAAGCGAGTTTCCGCCCTTCCAAGACTTCGATGTGGTGCATCACTATCTGCAATCTGCTGGTCCCAAAGTGCAGGCCCGTCTGCGCAAACGCGGCCAGAAGAATCATTGGAGCTATATACACACCCAGCGTCGTCCCAATGTGCATGGCCAGGCGCGGATTGAGGTAAAGACACAGCTGACGCATCGCGACTATATGAACCTGCTGGCGCAGCGTGATGATGCGCACTTCACCATCTACAAGAAGCGACGCTGCTTCCTGATCAACAACCAATATTTCCAGCTGGACATCTACAAGGAGCCGGGTCATCCACGGTATGTTCTAATATAATCAACCATATTCCAATTCCACAACGATTTGCAATTCGTATTGCAGCTGCAAGGGCCTGGTGCTTTTGGAGACGTACTCTTCGCTATCCGGCGAAGCGTTAAAGAACTGCATGCCCAAGTTCTTGAACATTGTCAAGGAGGTTACCGGCGATCCAGACTTTTCAATGTTTAATCTGTCCCTCCGGGAGGACTGGAGTACCACCCTAAAGTACTTCCGACCTTTGACTCATGGTAAGCAGCAGCTGCAGCAGCAACCGTCGCAACCGCCGCCGGAAAAGCATTATCATCCATATGAAGAAAACTGCGATTAGAGCCGCTTTTTATCGGTCATCGCATACATCAATAGCATCGGGCTTGCTCCGGAGGCTGCCACCATCAAAGCCAAAGATTTGTAGTCTAGTAGTTGCCTTCTCTTGTGCTGTAAATACTGCTAAACTCCTTCTCCTTCGCTTCTATCGCATTTCAAATCTCCATTTCATTTCTTGGCTTATGATTTTGGCCTGATCGTTGACCCTATTCTTTTTGTTTATTTAATTTGTAGCTAAGGGCGTCACAAACGGAATTTCGCATACCCCGTTGATGCTCAATGGGCAGTAGATTTCTTTGGCTGAATCTAGAATCTCTATTTCAACACGTATAATAAACAAGCGACAGTTGCCCACACACACACGAAGCACACCACATTCACACCACCACACACAAAAATTAACACACACACACACAAATGTAAGCCTAAACAAATGACCTGTCAACTAAATATAAGTGAGGGTGTAAATTAAATTACTTAAGGCAAACACAGTTGCGACCTTATTTGGCCCGTTACTGTGTTTGCCATCAATGTATTCAATCATTTTTGTGTCCCACATTGTTAATTATTTGCTCGTACTTAAAAGGGAACGATTGTAATTAAAGCGCAGAGTTTAGTTTGGTATATCTGTATAAACAAATGACGCTCGATTGTACTTAATTTTCCTTTATTTCTGTCATATTTTTGTTCGTGCTGATTTTGTAAGCCATAAAAAAGAACTGTATGTGTATATTTACGTTAATATGTAAAATTCTTTTTGTTTCTAAGTTAAATTTTGTGTGTCTATACAGCACTTGCTAATCTTAAACGTAACTTTTAGCTAAATGTAAAAAAAAAAAAAAAATACAAAACAATTCAAATAAGAACCTTGAGGCAAATATAAATCAGCTAAGATGAGACCACCAAAAACATTATGTTTTTTGTTTCTTTTTATACTGTTTTTCTTTACTATAATTCAGTAAAAGCTAAATAAATAAAAGCTATGGGCAAAATACAATCTCTGGCAATATAAAATTGAATGCTTAAATACAAAATGTTCGAGTTAATGTGACTGAGGGACTAGAGCAAGTGCAGCTAATTATTGGCTGGCAACTACTTATCCTTGTTGATGCGCTTGATGAGTGCATCGACGGCGCGATTGATACGCAACACCAGCAGATAGCCCACAATTAATGATGGCAGGCCGACAAAAGTGGCCAGCGCCTCGTAGATGAAGCGTGGTGCGAAGATTTTCCAGACCATCAGATGACGACAGTGTATGGTGCAGGCCATCATGGCGCAGAAGATCTGCAAACAAAAATAGAATATTAGCGACTATATAAAAGCGTTCGAAATGCATCCCCAACTAACCCTGATGCCCTGCAGCATAAAGAGCTGAGTGGCCAGTTTGAAACCAGCGCCTAGAAACACATCCTCGTATTCATACAATGCCAACTCGCCACGCGTCATATCAAATCCGACCGCTTCAGTGGCAATATCAGATAATGCAACAGCTGCATCTGATTTGTTGTTGGTGCGACTGTTGCTGCTGCTCTTGATGAGACTGGGAAATAGAGCAAAAAGCGAAAAAGTCTCCGTGCTGAGCAAAGAGTACATACAGCAAAAGAAGATGGGACCACAGAACGTGTTCAAGATGACCAACGTTCCGGAAATGAGATGCGACTGCCCCAATGCGCTGGAGCGACCTACAAAGGCTGCTCGCCAATCGATCTGGGACAGCGTCGTCTGATGCGATGTGGCAAAGAAGCAAAAGTGAGCCAACAAAAACCAGGCAACCACAGCGCTAAAAGTCGGCTGCACACAGCTCTCTGTAAAAGCAAAATAATTATACAAATTAATTAAACATATAATAAATTACGCATGAAATACGGACCAAAACTTGTGGCCGTGCGATAGCGCAAAATGCCATGCACACTCAAGATGATGGCCCCGACGACGATGCAGACAATTAGGCCAATGCTCGCATGCGGCTCGAGCACCACAATCATCAGCATGGCCAGAAAGACGCCAAACGAAATGATGATCGATGAGTAGACAGTGGCCAGACCATAGACGACGGGTATCGCGTAGCTATGTTCCGCATCATCACCTTCATACATACGCTTCATTTTCCGAAATATTTCCGGCACAATGCTATCGCGACCATTAATGGTGATGCTATTGGGATTCTTTGGCGGCAGTACAAACGTCATCAGCGGCGCCCATGAGACGACAACGATTTGCAGCAGTAACAGGCCATAGATGACCAGAGCCATGGCATCGATGTGCGTGCGTTGAATGTTCTTGATGGCGCTATTCGCGAGCAGTATATGACCCCCAGCACAAATCGAAGCGACAGTCGGTCCGTAGCGAGCCAACATTACATTGGCTGAATTGCCCGTCAAATTGCCGCAGGAGCGTAAATATAAGCGTGCCAACGTTGTGTATAGAACAATTATGACCACAGCCAGAATGTAGGTATTGCCAATGGAAGGTCGCTTCACTGAAAAGCCCGGTCTACTATTGCTGGCAAAGTCAGCACAATTGCCCTGCTCCTCGCGGCACCGAAACAGCGTGTAGGCGAAACGGATGCAGCAAACGGCCAACAAGCTAGCCAAGATTAAACGAAACGCTGCGGAGCGCAAAAACTGCGACCACTTGAATTTGTTCTTAAAGTCCACACGTGTGCTCAGCAGCAGCAGCTCATAGACAAGCAGCAAAATAGCAGCAACGAGCAGATAGGACAAAATCTTGGCCTCCTGTATTACAAAACTGTTCGAGAAGAACACTGCCATCGTGGAGAAGAGCAGCAGACGTGTGGGCATATGTGCAAAACGCTTAACACTCGCCCAATTGTTGGCAATACTATTCCAGTGACGAAGCGTATAAAAGGCTAGCAACACAGTGCTGAGCAGGCTGGTAAAGAAAATGACACCATGCTCCTCTGTCTTGAACGAGAAGTTCTTATAGTAGCGATAGCCAAAGACTCCAGCAGCAATATTCATGAGAAACACATAAAAGACTTCTTTGGGTTTAAATATCCTCGGATAGTCGCTGGCATTTGAGTTGTTAATGAGCAGAAAGGCAAAGAAGATGGGCAGAAAGCTGAAGAGCAGACCCTGCGACATTTGCGTGGGCTCAAACTTAACCCAGATCTCGCGACAGACGTTTAGTATGTCACGTAGATTCATGTTTAGATCACGCACAAACGACTTAAAGGCCGCTTCATTGTAAATTGTTTGCACACGATGTGTGAGCAGTATGAATTCCGTTTCCAGCTTATCCATTTGCTCCACATTGAAGGTGCGTTTGTTCTCTAGAGCGTAATTGAAGAAATATCGATAGATTTGATGGGCATTCTGCCAGGCGTGGAGCAGCAATGTTTGAAATTTACTCAAATGGGGCACAGCGACAGCGGGCACAATATTAAAATTGATCAAGCCCAGATTTGAGTAGGGTATCGGCACGCCGAGTATGGTCGACAGTGTGGGTACCAGATCAATCTGCAAAAAAAAAAAAAAATACAAATAATTTTATCAGTTGCAGATAAAGACGTTGCGTTATCTCCAATTTACCTGCTGCAGCATGTCGCTATCTGAGCCCGCATCACTGCTGGTGAAGAATTTGTGCTGTTTGGAGTAGGCAAACAGCAGAGCATTGGTTTCGTCATCAGTGTCGCCGCCATGATCGCCACTTGCCGTCATACCATGATCGCCCATTATCAGCAGCGTGGTCTCATTGTCCATTTTATCAACCACAGATCTAAAATTAAGAGATATTTAAGTTTTGTCAAGATGTTTGTAGAGCATTGTTGCACTTGCTTTATAATATCATTAATTTCGCTCAATTTGCGCGACATTTCCTCATGCATGGGACCGTGCTTGTGTCCGCAGTGATCCACGCCCAGAAAGTGCGCAATCAGTACCTGCCAATCATTGCTGGCCAGCTCCTTGGGCAGATGCTGCATGATTTGATTGTCGACGCTGTCCAGATCGAAGATATCGAAGCTGGGATAGGAGTAAGCGCGCTTGAAGCGTCGCGGATATAAATCAGTCCACGTGCTGTCGCCCAGGAATACCAAAGGCAGCTCGTTCTTCACAATCTGATCGATCACGTTGTCTTCATTTATCTCTGGCGAGGCAAAGTTGGAGCCAATATCAATAAATGTGGGCAGACTGCCGGTGGTTAGGCCCTTCAGGCGTTGCAGTGTAGTCGTTGGTGGATCCGCTTTAAAACGCATTAGACGAGCATTCCCCGGTGATTGCTGCAGCAACTGATGCAGTGCACCCAGTTTATTCTCATAAGGCAACGGTTCGGTGGTGTTTTCATTATAAACGCCAAATTCGTATTTTAATGCATCAATGACGAGCATTATGACTTTGGACTTTTGTGGAAGACATAGATTCGATGATGATGAGGCATTCACATCCTTAAAGATCTCATTCACAACCTCTGGCGTAAGGAAATACTCCTAGCAAGCAAAAACAAAGTTACTCTTCAGACTCCATCTCCCGCTTACCCGTTCGACGAGAGACTTACATCATTGGGATTGTTGGACAGACGCCGGCAGCTGCTTGTCTCCGTTTTGGAGACGCGTGCAAGCAGAAATCCTCGAGAGAAAAGCAACACTCCGCTGCATATTAGATAGGCCAGCCAAATGAGCACGAACACGTATGTAAAATTCATGTTTAGGCCCGCCCTAACACTAATTAGACTATTTAAACTTAATTGCACTTCTCTCTGGAGCCACTAATTGTCTTGTCAAGAGTTCTGCATCACGATGCGTACTTGGTTTCATTTAGAGTTTGTCATTTTTTTTTCTACTGATTTTCAGTTCGTCACTGTGCGAGTGAAGTGCAGCGTTGCCAGCTGTTGTGCGCACCAGCTGATGGCTATTTTGCAGCCCTCGTCAGCACTAGAGTTGCCAGATAGAGATAGAGACGATATGTTTGGCGCAATTCTTAAATGTGTAATTCAAAGCCTTTAAATTTGGGGCACAAAAATGTCGTATTTATTTAAAGAATTCCATACACATATAGCAAATCTTAGATCAAGTGTAGATGCAACAAGTTAGCTGCGTGCGTGTATGCCCTACATTTTTTACATTGTGTTTTTGTTTTTGCTTGTGAACATTGGCAATGTATTTATTTTTTTTTACTTTGCATTTAAGCTCCCTTTTCATTGTTTGAATTATGTTCAATTAATTTTGAATTTGTTTCAGTTACGCCATTTAGCCATTCGACCCAAAGTCTATGAAGAAAATGAAAATATAAAAATATATAATATACAATTTTTTCTTCTTTCAAACAAAGCTTACGAAGGGTCAGAAAAGTTTGGAATGAAATCCGCACAATGATTATCTTTTTCATGTGTGTGTGTGTTAACAAAAGTTAGCGTAAATACATTATCAGTGCATAGTTTGTTTGCATTTGTTGTTGTTGGTGTCCTTTTTGTTTTGTTTGAACGTTTAACAAACACTTAGATTTATGTAAAACAAAGTATACTTTATCGCTTTCTAACCCAAACAATTTATCTTTATAGAAGTACAGCACACACACGCACATATATATGCTACCAAGATAATGCAAGGTATATGCATACATTTAATAGTATAATAGTAATAGTAATAATAACACACCTATCCACATATATAATTAAATTCTGTTCTTGGTGTTAGTGCGCACGCATCTGTATATATGTATGTATGTAAATTAAGTGTTATATATGTGTATGTGTTTGTATTTTATTTAGTTTTTGATTAATTTACGCGTGCTGTTTTTATGTGTGTGTTTGTGTTGTGTGTGTGTGCGAGTGTGTTTCTTCAATGCACACACCCATTTATTTTGTTAGAGAGTCAGTGGGTGAATTAAGTCCCGATGATGTGTTGTTCTCATCTAGAGCGTCTGGGAAACTGGAAACCGATCCCGAACGGGATGTCACCTTCGTCTACAATAGAATAGAACAGAAAACCGAATAGGTATGTAGCAAACAAGACATTGACAACATCATATTAAGCACTTAAATACATGCGATTAATCGATAAGATTGTAAGTAAAAGTAAATTGCCTAGCCAAATAGTGTAAGCCATGATAATTAAAATTTGCCTAAACGTTGTGGAATACATAAGTTAAGTTGTTAAGTTAATGTTTTGTTCTTATGTTATTGGGTGCTTCAAATGTGTAGAGAAAGTGAGGTATGAGAAAATGCATAAAATAAAATACATAGAGATATATAATAAAATAGTAGTTACCGCATGAGATTGGCACAAAAAATTGTTCTGTTCATAGCTTACTTTAACGTTCTCGTAGGCAGAGCCAACCGAAGCTTCGATAGAACGCATCGAGTCAGAATTTTTCATTTGTGAGAATTTCGACGTAATGCCGCTCGTAATGCTGCCAAGAACCGAAGCCGTTTTCTCACCGGTCGTCTTAAGCACTGATTCAGTACGTTGGTAACTGAAAATATGAAGCAGAAGTTGTAAGCATAAATTAACTTGAAGACATATAAATAAATACAGTTATAGAGACACATAAAAGCAACGACGAGGAATATTAAATTGTGTTAAAGAAAATAATGAACAGTACTTGATTTGGTTTTGGTTAGTTTGTCAATAAATGTTTGGTTCGAGACACAATCTTTAACACAATTACTTACAGTGGTGCATCTTGCACGGCTTTAGATATGCTGCCCACGCCCTGCTCCATCGATTGATAACTAAGTGAATACATAACATTTTCAATTTAAAACTTAAGCAAAACGAAAAATTTAGATGAGTAATTCAAATAAAAAGCAGTTGTCTACGGTAGATGAGAGATCTTCCAAATAGATTACGAAACTTACACGTGACTCTCTTTCAAGTTCTTGACGCCCTGATTGACATCGTCGGTAAGCTCTCGCCAGACGGTGATGCCGAGTTTGCGCTTCAAATCGGAAGCATGGCGTGTCTTGGAGGCCAGCACCGTGCGCAACGTATTGATTTCCTCTTCAACACGTGCCAGCTCCTACAAACCAAACAAAAAAAAAAACTCAAATGTTTAGGAAGTAAAATATATAATTATCCAATGAGGACATACCTGGCTCCACTCGGCGCGTCGCTGTTCCTTCTCCTCAGGGGTGAGGGCTGCAAACAAAGCGGCAATCTCTGCAGATGCCACAGATGCTGTTGGAGATGTGGGCTCCGACAAGTGCGCGTTATTGTCTGTGGCACAAAACATACAATTAGTTTATAATTCTATAACTACAAAATGTTATTTATTTGTTTTACAATAACTTTTTGCTAAATAAGAACTGAAGAACTGGCGCATGTTTTGTTTTGTATTTTGAAATTTTGATTTAATGTACCTCCTGGGAAGACAACTTCCTCAAAGACTTTTTCATACGCTGAGTATATCGAATTTCGTTTGGATTTGTTTGTATAAAATGCATAAAGACTTGAGATTTTTCTTTGTTCAATTGTTATCATCAAAAATAATACTCACAAACTGTTGGGTTTGAGCGGCACATAATGAAGGCAAATAATGGGGAAATAGAGAAAATTAGCTGGTTAGTCACGAAGTAATTAAGGTAAGTTTTCGTGTTCCAAATTTTACTTTCGCAAGGCAGTAGACAAAAAAAAAAAAAAAAAACAGGAATACAAAATAATATTGTTACAAGCGTTCTCTTTTCCGTTTACAGTTCCAGTGGTTATTACATTTGTGTTTCATTTCTGAACCTACCCATTAGGCTGAAAAATCTTCCCACTCTTTACCTTTTCCAACCTGAGAAATTGTGAGAAACCTTTTGTAGTTATCGCTATTTGATATTTTAGCCAGATATGGTTTCGAGAAATCTATAAACGTGACCTTTATATCGCGCATAGTGCGCTTGGTAAAGAATTTTAAGCGGAAACGTTTCGCCATCGATGGCGATGGCGTCTGATTGGATAACTTGGCCGCAATGAAATCAGTCTCGACGGTTTGGAGCTCAAGTGTATTGGCGTAGTCCGAGTCAACATCATAGAAGATTTCGTCGAGAGTCAGATTACGCAAATAAAGCTCAGCCTCATCGCAATAACAGCCGCATTCCGAATCGCTGGTTGGAGTTATTTCCAGATCGTCGAGCGATGGCGTTGTGGTGATGTCATCGATGCGCGGCAGATAAGAGTCCTCGATGAACTCTAAGCTAACAGGCTCCGATTCGCTGCCCATGCTGTCTTGTGCGGTTTTATCTCATGTTTAACAGCAGCAACAGCAACAACAAAAGCCACAACGAACAGCACTTTCTAATTGGAACGTGGCGGCGCATGTGGAACCTTCTCAAATTTCAAAGCGAGCGCTTCGAGCGATTTATTGTATTTGTTTGTGTTGTCTTGTTTGCTGGCTTTGTAGTCAGTTTGGTTCATTGATGATTTTCTTTTGCCCATTTTATATCAAGACATTCATTTTGAAAGCGTTTTCTTTTGAAATGCGTGTGTCTAAGTATTTACTTCTTGACTCGCTTCGCTTCCGCGCGCTGCTACAATCAAACTTGAACTGAGCTCAACTTTGGTAATTGGTCGCTGCAGCTCTTTTCGCTGTAACTCAACAAGTTGGCAACGCTAGAGAACAACTGAGCCAAAGAGAGCAAAACGAAGAGCAACCAACTTAACGAAAGAACAACAACAAGAAGACCATAACAAAACAAATTTAGCCAAAGTTCGAGTCATTCTCTCTCTTTCGCTTGGACTCTGGCTTTGCTTTTTGCTTAGTTAGCAAAGAGTTAAAGAATTGCATGATCAACAAGTGGAAGATTGACTTGTTCCCTACGGGCTCAATTGTGGGGCATGTTCGAAAATAGATTGAATATGATTTGCGTTCAATTGACGTATAACATTCATAAACAATACATTTAGGACAAAACGCAATTTAATTTTGGATATTCAATCAAAAATCAACTGTGTGTAGAATGGGAGGCGTTGCTACGTTTGTCTCAGCACAGTTGTTGCTATTGCAACAGGCAATGTTCACAAAGAACGACGCAGATTCACAAATTGTTTGCCACGTTGCCAAACTTTCTCGTCTGAATAATAAAACTTAGCATGTTTACAGTAGGCGAAACATATTTGAAAATGACTCCCACGATTTCAATGCAAAGCTGGAGCAGGCGCAGACAACCGACCCTCGGGCATGACTCATCTAAATGTATGGCAGGCTATCTAGCTTCCTCACTAACTAATCTCATCACTTGCCAACGCAGAACTGTCAAAATACCTTTATTTGGTCAAAGCTGCTGTCTAATTAGCGTCTCGACGTGTATCTCTGGCAAAGGTCTACGTTCCATTAAGCAAACCAGGGTTTACAGCGAACACGCGAACACTTTACACTTGCATGCGGCGAATACCTGCTGCAAGCTTCTAGTTGGCGAAAAACTGCATTTTACACATTTGGAGCACACTTACGATCCTCCATGGCTGGGCTGCTGTTGTCTTCTCCTTAATGTGTCGGTTTTGAATTCAATTGAACTGCTGTCCAACTTTACAATTAATTTTTGTTGTTAAAAAGAATTTCTGTGCAAGAAGAAGCACGGAAAAAGTAGCTGTGCTTTCTGATAAATACCGATAACACTCAATCGATAGTCGCCCGACAATTGGCGTTGCCATTAAGGTTGTGGCAGCTGCATGGCTCGCATTCAAAATAATCACATGTAGAATTCAAATTGTATGAGTTTTTTTTTTGTATTTCAAAAGAAATAAAAATACAATATTTTCGTGTCTGAATAGCCTGTTATGAAAAAAAATGCCGTAAGTGAAAAATGTTGCTTTTCAGCTATCGTCATCGCTTCCCGCTTTACATTTGATTTTTCGTCCGTTAATATAGGAAAATATATACATTTATATACTTTGTATTGTATTTACTACGATTCTTAAAGTTACTAATGCAGTTGGTTGTAAATATGTATATTTTAAAAAATTTACATTATCAGGTCTGTTTTTCTTGGTGTTTTTCTTCTTCATCTTTTTTTGTTTTATAATTACCGAATGAAATAAAAAAAAATAAACTAAACAAGAACGAAAGAAACAAACAGAAAAATCAAACTATATAATTTGTTTACGTTTTTTATTGGTTTTATTTTTTTTTTTTTTTTTTTATTTTTGAATGGTAAGTAAAAAATTTTAATATATTTTTTTAAATTTTTTATACTTTGCGTTTCAACTTCAAATAGTAAACAGGGTCTGAGCGCCATGTGTTGATTTAAAGTTGTTAAGTGGAAAATATAAGTCGAAAACAATTTAATATAAATCAAGAAGATTGCACAAAATTACAACGTTTGTATTCATTTTGAAATGTGAAGGGGCTTGTGTGGGGTATAAAGCTGGTTGATTGGTTGTTGGAGCAGAAGCAGGCGTGTGTTAATTAAATTATTTTTATATATATATATATATGTATATATATATTATATAATTTGAAAGTACATGTTTGTATGTAATTCAATCAATTGCTGTTCCAATTCTTTTTTTTCTTTTAATGTGTTCTAAACAGTTACAAATGTTTTTAACTATACATTCAACGGTAGAAAACGTTTAAACATGCACTCTCCCAAAATATGCGGAAAATTAAACTAAAAACTCGATTCAGTTTACAGCTTCATAAAACTCAGTGAAAAACAATAGATTTGTAATAAAAAAAGAGCAGCAATAGTAATAGTAAATATTTAACATTTTATGCTTACAATTATTTCGTTCTTGACCGTAATATTTGTGTTGTTTTTTTCTTCATTCAAATATAATTTTCAATTAATTAAATTTGTTGCAACCAATTTTAACAAAACATTTGTTGAACTTTTTGCTTAATTTAAGTAGCTTGAACTAATTAGAATATTATGCATTGAAATCAAATATGGTTATAAAAAAAGAAAAATTGGCATTTAAGTCATATGGGGGCAAAACCAACAATATGGGCAGGAACAAGGACTAAGAAGAGCAGTACTCAGCGCTATATAAAATTTAATTTTTTATGTTGTTAGCTTTTTTCTTGTTTTGTATAAATGCAATTTCATGTGTCTGAATGTGTGTGTTTGTGTGTTTTTCTTTATGTATATGCTCTGTGTGTAGATGTGTGAGGTCAGAGTTTCTCTGTATCAAATTATACAAAAATAGTTGTTATTTTTTGTTTTTCCATTGTTTGTTTTTGAATTGCATTTGTAGAAAAGCTCCTAGGAGTGAGTGAGTGAGGAGAGAAAGAGAAATAGAGAGAAAGAGAGACAACCTGTACCATTTTTGACACTAGTTTTCGGCTAAGGAGTACGCTCCGAGCACGCCTGCAGGTGCTGCTCAACGCCCACCCCGTCCGTCCGTCCGCCCCGTTTCGTTCCGTTACCCAAATTCCCGTCGTACTCTGCACGGCTGCCGTTGCTGTGTTGAAGCAACTGCTTAGTTCTTCGGCCCCCAAACGGAGGTGATTGGCGTGGCCGCAACTGGAGCACCACCCGCAGCAAAGACCGGGAAATCCTCCTGCGACTGGGTATTGGGCGCAATTAAATTCTTGCCCTGATTCTTCTTTTCCCACGGTGCATCCTTGATGATAAAACCGTTCTCATTGCTGTTGCTACCAGCACCACTACCACCACCACCAGCACCAGAGCTGGCGCCAGCGCGATCGGTGAGGAAAGCGCCCACAGTTTGTGGTTGCGGCGATGGCGCGGGCAAATTCTCCAAATAATCACGCTCGTAATCCTCAGCCATGCTTAAGAGCATCTCCTTAGCATTCTCCACATCCTCCTCCTTGCCAATGATGGTCACAGCATTTGCATTGCTTTGGCCTTCTTCGGAAGACGGGAACTTAATGTCCACCTAGAAAATAAATTCAGATTAAGTATACACTTGTTATACAAATCAAGTCGAGTTGCTATTGTACCTTGTAGTCGTCAATGATCTTGCGAATGGTGCGCCCACGATGACCAATAATGTGCGAGTGGATGCGCGTATCGATCTCGATGACCTCGCGATGGAGCGTTCGCAATTCACCCACAATCTCCATGATGGCATCGCGAGCGGACTCAGCCTTGGCCTGATAGCCGGTAATGGAAATGATGCGCTGATTAGGATCATCGCGCTTGGGCAGCGAGATGTTGACATCATGATCGGCGCGCAGCTTATTTATGACAGCGCCCTGGCGACCAATCAGCTTGGAGTGATATTCAGGATCGACCTCCACCTGGAGGACAAATGAGCGCAGCTCGCGATCAGCACGATCCGCCTCATGCTCCTCAATCATCTTCTCGAGCGCTTCACGGGCCTCGGCGACGCGTGCCGGCGTGCCAGAGACCTTAATCACATCTGACTTGAGGTCGCTGGGCGGCAGCTCGACGTGCACATCGTGCGTGGACATGAACTGACGCACATGGGCGCCACGTGGGCCAATGATGGTGCGATGCAGATCGAAAGGAACATTCAGCTCTTCCTCGATGGGTATCAGATCAATCAGCGCCTGTTTGGCCGCCTCGCATTTCTCGATGCGTCCGGTGATGCGAATAACATCACAATGACGCACTGGCTCCGCGCTGGGCTCACTCTCGGTGCCTTCCTCACCCTCACCGTTAACTCCGTTGGTCAGACTTTCAATGGGTTCGGTGGCATCGCGGTCGGGGAACTTAATCTGCACATCGAATTCGGAGGTGACCTGTTGCACCTTGAAACCGCGAGCGCCCATAATAGTGCGATGCTGGCGTTGTGGTATAACCACTTCAATGGTTGTCTGCGCCTCCAAATCGGCGACGGTCTCCTCGATGCGCTGCTTGGCCGCCTCAATGCACTCCTTGGCGCCCTTAATTGTCACCCTGTCAGAGTTGGTACCTGCACGCGGGAAAGAAATCATCACTCCGCCGCATTCCTCCGAGATGCGATGCAAAATGGTGCCGCGCTTGGCCACAAAGTGCTTGTGGTGCTTGGGATCGACGATCACATCACCTTCGGTGACCTCGTCGCACTCCTTAATGATCGCCTCCATCTGCTCTTTGGCCTTATTGACGTTCTCCTCTTTGCCAATAATGATGATGGCCTCCTTGTCGCTATCCTCATTCGAGGGGAAGATAATGCGGGCGCCCGTCGCATCGCGTATCTTGCGTATGGAGGCACCATTCTTTCCAATAAGGAATTTGTGATGCTGCTGCTTGGCGCGCACCTCAACGCTGAACGAGGCCTGCTGCCGCTCGTTGGCCAACTCCAATAGCTGCGCCTTGGCCTTCTCTACATCATCTTTGGGGCCGCGAATGGTGACCTGAATGGACAGGAAATATTACATTATAATTTATTCGACATCAATTTGAGCATCAGTATTCTATCTTTAAAGTATGTGCGTATTGAAAATTGTATAGCTCACCTTATCGCTCTTGGAATCACTGTTGGGGAACTTGATGGTGACGCCACCGCACTCCTCCATGATGGCAGAGATGAGTTTGCCGCCGGTGCCAATGATGGAGTTGTAGTATTTGGGCGAAATTTGCACCTCTTCGGTAACGATGTCGGAGAGTTCGTTCTGGATTTTTTGAATGCGCTCCTTGGCCTCCAGGACGTTCTCCTTTTTGCCCGTGATGACAATCACCTCGTTCGTATCGCCCTCGGCGGGTAGATCGATTTTCGTTTGTGTTTCGTCGCGTATCTTTTTGATATTAGCGCCGCCCTTGCCTATGACAAACTTGTGAAATTGCTTGAAAATTGGCACTTCGATGATGTGCGATGACTCCTGGATTTCCTTGACAAGCTTTAGTAGGTCCTTATGGCACTTGTCCACATCCTCCTTGGGTCCGCGCAGTTTCACAATATCAGTGTTCTCTTGGGGCGTGGGTATCGTGATGGTCACCTGACGGTAACGGTCCTTCACCTCGCGTATCTTCTCGCCCTTGGCGCCAATGATGGAGCGATGCAGGCGACGATCGATGATCACATCCTTTGACTTTTCATTTTCCAGTTTATCGATTTTTTCTTGTAATTCAAGCTGCGCCTGACGCACACCCTCCTTGGGTCCCTCGATGCGTATATTGTTCTGACCTTCGCGCTCCTCAATGTTGATGTTCACCTTCAGCTCATCCTTGAGCCGATTCACATTGGCTCCCGCCTTGCCAATAATATGCTTGTAATACGATGGATTCACCGTCATCACTTCGTACGTGAAATTCTCCTCATAGTTGCGAATGATGTCATTCAAATAGGACACAGCCCTGTCCACATTCTCGGGATCGCCCTCGAGCTTGATCTTGTTGTCCAAGCAGTTGACATTCACGTTGGGACAATCCTCCTCGAGCTGCTTCATGTTGGCACCCTTGCGACCTATCACATACTTGTGTATCCAATGCGGTGCATTGATCTCCACCGACTTGACCGAATTGGCCTTCTGGTAGACAACGGTAAGGGCATTGCCCAGAGCAACTTGGGGACCGCGCAATGTTATTGTCTCCAGTGTGGAATCATTGGGCGGCATCTCAACAGAGACACCGGTGAGCTGCAGGATCTCAGCAATGGTGGAGCCCTTGGGACCGATGACATAGCGATGCTGTGGCTTAGCCACCTCAACGCTCACGGTAGAGCATTTCTTCTCCATCTCCTTGTAGATGGCCTCCACTTTTGCCTTTGCGGCGGCAACCGCATCCTTCTCGCCATAGATAATAATCTCCTCCTTTTGCACCTGTTGTGGCGGCACATTGATCTTGGCGCCCGTCTCCTCCTGCAGCTTGTTCAGATTCTCACTATAGGGGCCCACAATGAACGGATGATAGATCTTCGGCACCGTCGTCCGATCCGACGACTTCTTAAACTGCTCCGCGGACAACTGACGGATCTCCTGCTCGGCACGCTCAATACCCTCCTTGGTGCCGGCAATGGTGATCACATCGCTCTCATCGCCCTGATGCGGTATATTGATGCGAGTGGATGTCACGCGCTCCAGTTCGCGCAGTCGCTCTCCACGCTTGCCGAGAATGACACGATAGTGCTCGCGAGGTACGGTCACCTGGCGACTGGCCTGCGTCGAAAAGGCAATTAGGATCTTTCGACGCGCATCAAGCAACTCGCTCTGTTTGCCCTTGATCAGGAACGTGAGCGATTGATTCTTGCCGCTGACAATCTCAATCTGGGCGCCCGTCTCCTTCGTAATCTGCTGGCAAATGCGCTTCGATTCACCCTCACCAAATTTCTCCGAATCCGTGGACTTGCGCTCCTCCATGGGCACATGCAGAACCTACAAGACAAGATGGCACAATTATTGTAATTTCTAATGAAGAATCATCTCTAGGACTTACCTGAGTTTTCTGCGAGCTGGTCACACGCGCAATTGCCGGAGCAGCGGGGCCTAGTGCCGCTCCAGCGGACGAATTCGTCGGCAGGGCCGGGAATAGATCGTCGTAGCTAAATGCGGACGTGGCATTGCTTGTACCACTGGTGGTACTGGTGGGCGTGGCCACCGGAGTCGGCGACGATGGCTGCTCGTTGGACGACACCAGTTCCTGACCATTGTTGAGTGCGTTTGGTTGTTGCTCAATGTTAGTTGCTATCGTCAAAAATTAAAAAGTTAACACAAATTGACCAATGATTAAAATGAGAGCTTACCGTTAGATTCCTCCATCACTGCTGCTTGCATTACTTAAAAAAAGAGAAGAGTCCTTTTTCGTTCCAAGTCGTTACAGTAACACTGCAAAGTGAGGAAAGCAGCATTAAACCACAAGAAATTAGTTATAAGTATTAAACGACTATATAGACTGTAGAAAAATAAGAATGCATTGCATATAATAATTGTCAGAGATAAGTAATACATGTTTACATCCTCATTGTGGCAATTTATTCTTATCTTCTTACTAATAGTTTATATTAAGACCAACTCAAGCAGATCTGATCTGGGATTTGGGATATTTTAAAGTCATTTATCATAATTAATATTATCATTGATCTCCAAGACTAGTAAGCTACAATGTATCTGAAATTACGCGGTATTTTTACAGTTTACATATCTATAATATTATAATGATAAAGTTTTATGGCGCAGTCAAAGTAAACTTTGGTGAAAGTTGAACAGAGCACGAATATTCGTGTCTTAATTTGAGTTTTCTTTAGATTTGCTCGATTGGAACGAAAATAAATTCAAGATAAACCTAGAAACTTGAGCATTAGGAACATGAAAATCTTCTTGGGTATTGATAAGGCAGCGACCCGCATGTCGCATGACGCTCTAATGATAACAGCGTGCGTTTATATTTATAGGAATGTTTGGGAAGGAGAGACACAGAGAATAAGGGGGAACTCGGCTCGCTTAGCTGATAGAACAATTCTATTCAAGCGTTATACGTTAGTTCTTAACTAAAGAAAACGCTAAATGGCCACGTAATGTCAAAATATTTGTATGTATATAGTATATGCATATGTTGACTTCTGAGCAACGGGTGATAAGTGGACAGTTTTGTATTTTGTGCGGCCACGCTGGCAAAATTGTTCAAAGCGAATAGCTGATAGCTATCGAACCAGTCTGATAAGAGCCGTTCAATCGCACCAGATATATAAATACATAAACATATATGTAATTCTACAAATATACTCAGAAATAACTGTTATTATCAGAAGTAATTGTCCGGTTTGGACCAGTGAAAGGTTAAGAAACGTCCACAAGCTCGGAAGAGAGATCGAGAGTATCAGCATTCTTCGCTACCAAGTATTTTATCTGAATACCGTTAAAGACATGCACTTGTTCAAAGCTGCCTCTGGTTTAGTGTTTGTGTATTTATTTGTATTTGTGTGTGTGTGTATGTGTCTGAATCTGTGGTTTTCTAAATCAGCGCCCAACAAGTTTTTTAGCCTACATTTTCTTCTGCTTTAGCAACAGCAGCCGCAGCCAAAAGAACAACAAAAGACGTTACCACTATCGCCATTGGTTTCACGTACACATAAAACGAACGAAAAAGGAAAGCCACTTCTGTCAAACCAACTACTAAATACCCTACGGAATCAATAACAGGTTTTACGATATGAATTTTACGGTGATTTTAGTATCTAAACTTGAAGAATATCATATAATTCATTACAAAAAGTTACAAAAAAAAAGCGTATGTTTTGGGAATTTACAATATGTTCGCAAAATAATGAATTCTAAGCTATTTAATTTGTGGTTATTTCACTGAAAAACTGATCACCTTACAACTAATCTCTCCTGTTACAAACTGCACGACAATGCCATGAATGTATGACACGCAAAAGGGTATAGTATAAAAATGTGTCAAAAGAAGAAACAATCCAAGTATGAGCGAGCGAGAGAGAGTCTGGCTTGATGAACTGCTTTGTTAGGTGGTTACAAGGGGGAGCAGCTATAAAACCGGATGATAGCCGGCAACTACATGAACCGATCGTCATGTCTGACTGTGAGTGTGTGTGTGTGCTTACATATGAATGTGTGTTGTACTCTGCGCTGCGCTGCATGCGCACTTCTTGATTTTTCGTGTCGTCGTTGCTTTTGTATTGGTTTGGCTTGGCACCTTTCGTGGCAGCACAAAGACTGACACAGGTAACAAAAAAAAAATAATAAAAAAAAATACACACACAGTTATACGTCTCTACATATGTAAATGTTTAAATACATATGCATGCGCTGCAGCGACGACGTTGACGTCGACAAGCCACCCAAAGTTCAGCTTGAGCATTTTCTATGCACATTTACATATCGAAATTTTTTGGGTAAGGTGCTCAGACCAATATTAATTTGAATAGTATTTTTTTTAAGCATATTGTGACTGTTGTTTCTCTTAACAGTTAACACAATGCTGTCACATGCTGAGGATGAACATACTGAGATTCTATATACACAAATACGGTTAGCAAAAATAAGCCTTCACGTAGCCAGTTTTTGCATGAAAGTTGGCCGCATACCTCAGAAGACATTTACTTCTTCAGTGTTGCCAATTACGTGTATTTTTAAAGTTAGATCTGGCTTTTTAAAAACCAGGCAGTTATTTTTATTTATTTTTTTTTTTTTAATTTTTGAATATTTTAAGAGAGTGATATACAAAGACTAATTATGTGATTTAAAGACAGACTGAATGCCTGTCTTGTGGTAATCTCTAAATTAAAACTAGATTTTGTTTCGGTTGAGAAAACGATGGCAGCACAGACACTTTTGAAATGTTAAGTTATGCAAATGTATACGGAATATTAAATGGAATGAAGATCGTAAACAGTTTAATGGTCAGGTTGTTCAACTTACTGTACTGTAAAATCCAAAAAATCCGGCCTAAATTTGTCCTTTAACAAAATCCAGTTTGATCAACTTGGTGTGTCTCCTGCTGTAATAAATATAAATTAATAAGAATTTGTAAATTAACAAGTTTTCGTATTCTTTAATTGAATCGTAACATGACAATTAAGAAATCAGACTCTAAACTAAAGGAAAAACATATTTTGTTTGCTCCCCCAAATGCACTGCACTGAATGCAATTGGCCGAGCATATGGCTACTATGGCGAGCCACTGCCGTGTTTATTAACAGAATTGTGCATCAATTCCAAAAAGAGTACAGTGAGAGAGACAGGAAGACCAAGAGAGAGTAAGTGCGAGAGTAGAGAGGAGAGAGTGCAGTGGTGTTGCCCTATGGCAAAACTGGCGGCGACCTTTATGCATAAATATGCGGGCCACTTATTGGACAATTATTATTGTTCTGTTGATGTCACTGCAGTGAAGCGCACGAAACAAAAAGTGGAGCATAAAATATGTGTGTGTGTGTGTGTGTGTTAGTGTGTGTAGGCGGAAGCTACGAGTGAGCAAGAGCGCTTAGTGCGTAGTTTAGCAAATATGAGTGAAAGGTCTTTAAAACTTTCAACTTGTTTGATCACTCTAAAAGTAGTAAACAAATTTGTTGGGCATTTTAGTTAAACGAAATGTGATTTGAAGACGAATGCCAAAAGTTCAAAAATCGTATGGCTCATGCTCACACACACACACGCGCACTAACACACTAACATAAACGCCGCCGCCTGTCTTTGCTGTTGCTGCTCCCGCTGCTGTCAATCGGACATAGACACACACATACATATATATACATATGCATAGTTTTATGGCTGTATGCGTGGACGACGTCGTAGACTCCGCTACCGCCAATGAAATATGGCTCTGACTTTTGTGTCTTTCTCTGTGCGCCGAGTGTACGTGTGTGTGTGTAAGTGAGTGCCGTGTCCGTGCACTGCATGTGTGTGACGACGACGACGACGACAGCAGACAGCAGACCGACCGTGCGGTTGATAATACTATTGAAAAACACGTTGTTTTTAATTTTATTTATTCTTTTGATTTGAGGCGAATTTTTCTTTAAGAGTTTACTTATTTCAAATATGTAGTGCATACTGCACTGAATTATTTTGTTGTATTTCTTTTGAAATGCAAGTAAGAAGTTTCCACGTTGCGGCAGCCGCGGCCTCAATTTTCTCTCAAGTCGCCGCCGCCTTCATCACTTATATTTCAAGCACATTTTTGTTTAAGTTTAGCAATTGAAATTGGTCATTTGGACGCGCACAGTTTGTCTCAGTGTTTAAGCGCTTTTAATAGATCTTTTTGATTAATTTTAAGTTTAGACTTTCTACTTAGAACTGCAATACGCACACGAAACGGATATCAACTCCAAGTAAAGTGAATGAATGAGCAACTGAGCGAACGTGGCAAAACGCAGCGTGTTGCCACCTGGCGTTTTGCTAATGGCAACACAAAAAAATCAGTGCTGCCAGAAAGTTTGCATGTTGTGGGTGTTGTGTGAGAGCACTAATCGATAACAATATCCGTTGCTCAATTGGACAGTTTACCATCCTTAGCGCCATTCACAACAAAAGACAAAAGAGCGAGTGCTTTTTTTTTCTTATTCTTCGGCTTGCACGGAAAACACCCGTTGTCTGGCATTTCCGAAAGATAGTTTATTTATAGAACAGAAAGCGACAAAAATTCGCGACATGCCCAAGTTAAAGAGTTTGGTACCCAACTTTTTTGGCAACAATAAAGATAAGCCCAACAACACGAATATGAATACGGATGAGGGACGACTGGAAACAGACGCATTGCCCATCAGCGAGGAAGATAACAATAGCGGGGTGCTATCGCTGCCTTCGAATACACCAACACCATCAGCGGACTTAACCGAGTCCGTGTTGCGCGAACTCTCGGATCCCAATTACAACTCGTTGGATGTTGTCCAATCGGCGCAGATTCCAGGCTCTGCCCTGGCTAACAGCAACAACAACACAATGAACACAATGAATGTTCACAGTGCACAGCAACAGGTGGTCATGAATTTCTCGAATGCCAACAACTTGCATTTTGGCTCCGTTTACAATTTCAATCAGAGCCTAAGCGCCTGCAGTTCACGCAAGGGCAGCACAAGTACCACTGAAGAGGTTGCAGGAGCCATTTCACCCACCTCGGCTGAAGGCAAACGCCATGTGCCACGCAAAACCGTTAGCATTGTAGCCATGATGCAGTCGCAACAGGAACCCGATCATCGACTGTTGGACACGGTGGCCACACACCTCGGCGAAGGCTGGAAGCAAGTGATGCGCGAGCTGGGTCACTCCGAGGGTCAGATCGAGCAGGCGATTATCGATCACCAAATGCACGGCAATATCAAAGAGGTATACTATTATTTACATGTGGCTGTACAGTTAATAAGTTTATAATTTCAACAATAGGTAATATATCAGCTGCTACTGCAGTGGCTGCGTGGAGCTGACGACGGTGTCGCCACTGTGGGGCGACTCACCACGCTGCTGTGGGAGACACAGCATCGTGAGTGCGTGCAGCGTATGAAACTGGTTTGGAAAGCACTCGAGAAACGTAAGACATCCAGTTAGTTAGCGCTTAAATCAAGCTGCGTTGTACTTCCCCTAATGAAAAAAGTTAAAGTTAGTCACTAATTTAGTTGTTAGCCTTTCTAATATTGATAGTCAAGCATTTGGCTATCTGAACATTTTTCAACTACTTGTTTGCGCTCTCAGCAAACCAAAGCATTTGTGCAATAATATTTGTTAACGATTTTTTGACAAACGGCATTGTATAATACAGCAGATGCTCGCCAATTAGAATTTCCCAAGTTATTACGTTTGATTAATTTTTGTTATTAAATATGTATTTTAAAATTTGATAGTGCATAAAATGTTTGTGTTACTTTAAAGTACCTGCAGGAATTGGAGTGAATATAAATTCATTGGGTTTTAATTAGCGAGCGACTACTGTCCATTTAACCTTTCGAATAAATGCCCTACAGTTTGTAAAAATATTAATGTGATATTTAAGTCGAGTATATGATTAGGTAATATGTGCATTATTTTTGAGTAATTTTTTGCAATAAACAAGACGTAACTCTGTGAGATTTATTATGTAATTGTTTATACATTATTCTAGCTGCAATCAGTTAATTTTTGTGATCTTTGCGGCCAACATATCAATTAACATTTGTGCGCCATTGCCATTACTTGAGCGATAGTTGGGCAGCTGCTCCATCCGCTCGAGCCAGGCGCTCAGCCGTGGATAACGTTGCTGCTGGACGGGTGCCAGACCTATTAGGCCGGACACAGAGGACACATAACTGAAATCAGCTATAGTCAACGTAGCGCCAGTCATATATTCTTGGGTGCCCAGGAACGCCTCGAGGAAATCGTACATGCTGTAGATGCCATCAATCTTGCTCTTCGGCACCTCCAGCTGATTGAGATAGAATACCGGCAGGGCAATCTCACGAATGCAACCCTGGAATATGACACCCGAATCGAAGTGGAGGCGTTGATCGACAACGGCACGCTTGTAGTAATCCTTGGGATACAGTTCATCCGTCTTGGCATATTTACGCACCAGATACGCCATTATCGCATGCGAATCCCAAATGCAGATGCCATCATCCTCCAGCATGGGAACTGTATGCTGTGGATTTTTCAGAGTGTACTCCTTGGTCTTGTGCTCGCCAGCTAGCAGATTAACTAGCTTGTAATCATACTGAAGACCAAGTGCATGAAGAGTCAGCTTACAAGCACGCACCGGTGGACTTGCTTCCAAACCATACAACACTAATTTACCCATTATTTAAATTGCAATTGAAAATCGAAGCGTGCTTACGATCGAACTGTTAGCATTGCACTAACATCGGAGCATTGCGAATTTATTTCGTTTCAGCTGTTATATAATGGAAATTCGTTTCGTTTTTTGTCGTAGCTCGAATCTGTGTCAAACGAGTAATCTAAGGTCAAACAACAATCACTGTTAGTGGGGATTTTCTAGATTTTCTAATTTCAATTGGCATATTAAAATTGTTGTGAAATTATGTGCCTTGTGACAACATGTGTTTATTTTGCCTCTTGCTTTATATTTTTAAGTCTCGTGCCCAAATAAGTTGCAATAAAAAATAGTTATGGTTACGTTTGGTTTCTAGGAAAACCTTTTAATTGACTTCGAAGCGTGCAAAGATAAGATTACCAAGTACCGATATACCGATAACGGACCCAATGTGAACTTTATGCAAAGGGCAGTGATTCTACAATTTATCATATTTAATTATTATGAATTTTTGTTCAAAAGCATAAAATATGTTTTATTTTCTGAACATAAATAAAATATTCACTATCTTCACATGGTTATCAACTCTAATTTGAAAAACTGATAACGAGTACGGTTCTTAATATATTTCATAATAAATGTCATTTATGAAAGCTTTGAGTAACAACTTGACACATGCAATAATCTATACGCAAAACAATTTGTTTATCAAAAATATTAAATTAAGAGAGAATGATTCATTTAATTTAAGAGAGTGTGTAGCTTTGATTTTAAAAGAACGCTTAAGATATTTGTCAATAGCAAAGCTCTTTGCGGTTTACTTTGTTATTTTTATTGTATATTCATTTTATCTCTTTCTCCTTACTCAAAACTTATGGTGCCACTGTAAACCTGGCCTTTTTAACTGAAGCAACAAAAAGACGAGCACCTTTTTCATTTTCCGCATAGAAAGGAAACTGTTGCATGCGACGTATCCAAGCAGTGAGCTTTGGATATTTAATAGAATCAATTTCCACATAGGCCACCATTGAACTAATCGATGAGATAAGACTAAAGTCTGCAATGGTCAGCTGATCCCCAGCTATATAGTCCTGATCCTTGAGAAAAACCTCCACAAAATCATACGCCTCAACAATGGCCTCCAAACGCTCTTTGGGCACCTCAGTCTTGCCGTGGAAGAGAACCATTTTGGTGATGCTTATCAAAGCATTGGCAAACACAACGCCGGACTCAAAATGCAATCGCTGATCGACAAGGGCGCGCTTGTAGTAATCCTTAGGATACAGTGCATCATCCTTGGCATATTTACGTACCAGATACGCCATTATCGCATGAGAGTCCCAAAAGCGCGCAGAATCATCCTCCAGCATGGGCACCGTATGCTGAGGATTCTTCTCCAGATAATCCGGTGAGAGCTGCTCTCCCTTTAGCACATTTACCTGAATATATTTATAAGCGATTTGCAGTGCTGCTAGCGTCATTTTAACGGCACGCACAGGCGGACTGGGATCGATGCCGTAAAGTGTCAGTTTAACCATGTCGAAGGCAAGCAATGCGAATAAAGACTAGTTACTGAAGAGATTTTTAAAGCAGAAGCCAAAAAATAGCGAGCCCCCCTGCTATATGTTAATTATTTTTTGGACTGC
>JAWNLR010000785.1:0-219800 GCA_035042205.1 Drosophila infuscata | reverse complement strand
ATCTTTTTTTTTTTTTTTTTTTTTTTATATGGCAATAATATTTAAACATTAATCAACCTACTTAAAGGCTATAAAACATTGATTTGAAACAGTATAAGTTAGCAGTGAATTTAAAAATTATAACATACACATATAAATGGTTTTAACTAATATTACATAACATTGAATATAAAATTTATTTAACGGCCAACAGTCCAGAGGTCGCTGGTGTGAAGGCGCTTCAGCCTCCTGCGAGTGGTGTTGTTCCCAAGTGTGATGGCCAACGGGTTAACGTGGTTATGCAACCGGTCGTTATACCGACTCGTATGTCGGTTTATCTGCGTTTTGACTGTCGGTAGTCCGAAGTCGTTGTGCAGCGTCCTGTTGCTAACATATGGAGGGGCACCAGAGATGTCCCTGAGCACCTTGTTCTGCAAGACTTGAATTTGGTATATCCAAGATTTTGCAGCTGTGCCCCAAAATGGAATCCCATATGTCCATGTGGGCTCGATAATGCTCCTGTACACCAGCAGCTTGTTGCTCAAACTGAGTTTGCTTGATGGCCTTAGCAACCAGTTGAGTTTTGATCTTTTGGATCTACACGCTGCTGCAGTGATCTGGATGTGTTTGCGCCAGGTAAGTTTCCTGTCCAGATACATACCCAGGTAGCGAACATGGTTCTCCTGAGGTATGACCATGTTGTTGAGTCGTATATTTGGACAGTTACCATTCCTGAGCGCAAACGTGCAGTGCTGTGATTTGCTCCCATTGACGCAGATGTTCCATCGGTTGGCCCAAGTACTAAAGCCATCCAGAAATCCTTGCGTAACCGCAGCTGCTCTCGAAGCAGAGGTGGAGTTAGCAAGGAACACTGTGTCATCTGCGTATGTGGCAAGCAGCGTGTTTCTGGCTACTGGAATCGGCAAGTCCGCGGTGTACAATGTGTACAAGGCAGGTCCAAGGACACTACCCTGCGGTACACCCGCACCGATGCGGCGGATGTTTGATCGCACGCCCCTTACTTCTACAATAAAAGAACGGCCAAGCAGGTAAGACCTGAGTAGTAGATACTGCGCCGATGGTAGCAGGGACTTAAGCTTAAAAAGCAGGCCATCATGCCATACGCGATCAAACGCTTGCTGAATATCCAGAAAGACGGCAGAGCTGTACTGCTTATTTTCCAAGGCCTCGAGAACATGTTGTACTACTCGATGAACTTGTTCTGGTGTACCATGGTGATGCCTGAAGCCAAATTGATGATCAGGAATGGCCCTCTGGAAGCCACTTACTGCCGACAATCTTCCAAGAAATATTTTTTCAAATATCTTGGAGAAAGTGGACAGCAAGCTTATCGGTCGATATGACGAGACAAGATTATCCGGCTTGCCAGGTTTCGGAATCATCGTAATCACAGCACACTTCCACGGGGTGGGGAAGTGGTGGATACGAACCATGGAGTTAAAAAGCAGCACCAAGAACAACACTCCCTTCTCTGGGAGGGCCTTAGCAACTCTGCCGTCGACGCCATCATAGCCAGGGGCCTTAGTGGACTTGAGCCTGCGAATCTGCAAGCGTACTTCATTAGGGGCGATAGGTGTGATCGGTTGTACAGGGTCGAGATCTGCATTTAAAAATGCCTCAGTATCCTGTACCTGGCTGGGCGATGCAAGTGCAAATGGCGTGAAACGATCTTGCAGCTCATCCGCAAACGCCGATGCAATCTCTGCATCCGATCGACACCAAGTGTTGTCCGGTCGCATAATAGGGATCCGCCTAAGTGGCTGCCGCTTGACACAACGCGTTGCCTTCCACAAATTGAATCCATGATTCTTATTGGGATCGGCATTGCGGAGCATATCCTGGAAATATTTGCTCTTAGTGTCAGACAGCACCTTTCGCAGCTCGTTCGCAGCCCGCCTAAAATCCCTTAGATCCAACGGGTTACGTGAGCGCATATATTGGCGACGCAGTGCTCTCTTGTGCCTTACCAGATCCAGAATCTCAGGTTTTAAAAGAGGCTGCGCTGGACTGGGAGGCGAACAAGGTGGTTGGCCAAGCATGGAATATTCCGCTGCTACGTTAATATTACTCAGGAATAACTCCGCTGCATCGTCAATATCAGCCGGTGAACTCAGCTCCATGTTCAAGTTCACAAGCTGCTCCAACCTCTGCCGGAATCGGGTGATGTTTGCCTTGCGCGGCAGAAGACGTGTCTTGGGAGCATATAGAGTTGCAGCCACTCTCCACTCAACGATCAAAGGGATGTGATCGGAGCTAAGCTCATTTCGCTCGGATATACCAAGACAGTCAGACCGGATCCCAGCGTACACAGCAAAGTCGATTGCTGTCGGCCTATGATTGCCGTACGAGTAGTGCGTCGCACCTCCTGTGGCAAGTACTTGGAGGTTGGAGTCTCTCACGCAATCCGCAAGCGCAATCCCACGGCGATTATCCAACGCAGCACCCCAGAGATGGTGTTGAGCATTCCAGTCTCCAGCAATCAGGAACTTGGGGCCAAGCTCTTCGAAGAGACATTTATAGTCTTCTATTTCCCACACAAAACGTGGTGGACAATAGACAGCCGCTAGGACTACTTCGCCTTGATCACTAGAGACTTTAACGACAGCGCATTGTGCGCGGAGCCAACTTAATGATGGCAGCACACAATGTTGTAGTGAAGATTTTATGATCACTGCTGCTCCGCCACGCATGCGATCAGAAGGGTGATTGGCTAGGTGGATGTCGTAGCCTGGTAGCCTGTAGTGTGATCTGGAGCAGTAATGAGTCTCGCAGACCAACATTACATCTATATGATGGCGATGAATAAATAACTCCAACTCGTTGGCATTATTTGCAAGACCATTGGCGTTCCACACGCCAATGCGCATCCCAATTTGGCTCATTTCTTTGCAAGTGCAGCGTGCAAAAGGCTCATCATGGCCATAAGCGTCTCACTCAACTTGTCGAATTTTGACATAAGACTGTCAAACTGGAGCTGGGAATACTCATGGTACAATTGAGGCTGTTGCACTTGCTGAAATTGCTGCTGTTGGAGCTGCTGATCTTGCTGACGCTGTTGCTGGTGGTATTGTTGTTGATGTCGTGTTTGTTGTTGCCGCTCTTGCTGTTGCCGTTGGTGTTGCTGCTGCAGGCGTTGCTGCTGCTGGTGTTGCTGTTGCTGGTGTTGCTGCGACTGTTTCAACTGTTGTTGCGCGTTCTCTCGATGCCTAAGCTTTTGGCGAGTTTTCTGGTGTCGAGCCTTTCGCTGTTGGTCAGGAGCCTGCGGTGCAACTTGCTTAACCAACAAGGGTGGCTGTTGCTCCTGCTGCAGATGCTGGCGGTGTTGCTGTTGAGGTTGCTGTTGATGGTGAACCTGCTGCTGACAGTGACGCTGTTGCTGTTGTCCAAGTTGCTGCAGTAGCTGAGGAGCCGTTGAAAGTCTGGCAGCATCAGCATATGAAAAATTTTCACTGCGAATAGGTGCCAGGATTCTTGGTCGCGACTTTTGTAGATCTTGAGCCGGTCTTTGTAACTGAGCCACAAGCTTCCGTTCTTTGGAAACCCGCTGATAAGCTGGACACCCCTTCCAGCTTGCTGGATGATTTCCGCCGCAGTTTGCACATTTCGGCTCAGCGTCCAAAGGTTTTTTGCACTCTTGACTTGCATGTGCTGAGCCACACTTTACACAGCGATGCTGCTTTTGGCAGTACTTCATAGTGTGGCCAAATTCCTGGCAGCGGTGGCACTGGGGGATGTCCAAATGGCGGTCAGGGCACTCTACTGTTATGCGCACTTGAGAGATTGACCGTAGATTGTAAATATCTTTGTTATTTGCAGCCGGCTCCAGCTCCAAATAACAAAGATTTAACTCCTTTTTGGTGATGCGGCTTACGATGGTTTGGACACCCCGCACCGCATGCCCAAGTCTGGCCAGCTCATCTCTTATGCGATCAAGTTTCTGCAGGGATGGGTGCAGTCCCCTGATCACCACGCGAAAGCCTCTATCCTCCTTCAACTGGTACGAATGAAACGGGATTCGCTTATCCGTAAACAGTCTTTGTACTGCCCTGTATGCATCAATGCTATTTGGCATTACTCTAACAGTACCACCACCGCTGCACTTGAGCAAAAAGCTGTCAGGCTGCGTGACAGCATTTAATGCTTCAAGCAGTCCAACAACGTCGGTGATACCCTCAGCAATAAGTGGGGGAGGCTTAGATGGTCTTGTTGGCCGACTTTCAGCGGGTTGCGCTATAGGTCCATTTGATTGGGAGCAGTCGCGAATTTCGGCAGCAGCGCTTAGGTTCTGATCCTCATCATAAGCAGCTTCAATAGGATTAGCTACACTCGGGGGGTATATTGGTGAACTAGGCACCAACATCTCTTCTATGTCAACTGACTCGATATCGGTGTCCGATTCGGTCATCAGATCTTCGAGCGCTTGTGGTGCTGCCCGAGCTCCAGCAGAAGTAGACGGTATTGCATCCAAATCTTGCTCTTCGATTGTCGCAATTTTCCTTTTTTTGGCATTGGTGAAATTATTAGTTTTGGCGTTGTTGTTGTTGTCGTTGTCGCTGTTGATATTGTTGACGTTGGATTTGATGTTGTTGTTAGAGACGGTGTTGTTGTTGTGGTTGTTGGCACTGTTGTTGTTCATATTGCTTTTGTTGTTGGCCGAGTTCTTTTTGATAATGTTCTTGTAGTTGTCATTGTTGACATTTGCTAATTTTGTTGTATTATTGTAGTTGGTGTTGTTGTTGTTGCTGTTGCTGCTTTCAGGGCGAGTGCGCAGATTATAGCGGAGTTCACTGGTCTGCCGGGCCAACGAAGGCGAGCACCATGAAGCTGACGCAGCAGTATCAGGCGCATCGGCGTCAGTGGGGGTATGGGGGGTGATGCTCATAATAATGTAATAAGCGCGCACCAAGCGCACTCACTCTAGCAGAGTGGTCGCGGCGCACGCACAAATCACACTAATTGAGCAACTCACACAAGATTGTAGTGCAGCTGCAGTGTTTCTCGCGAGCGTCAATACTTGAGAGCAAAAAACAGCCGTTTGCCGAACGGATATATATATGTAGAGCCAAATCAAAGAAATTATTAAAATATTATTTTTTTGTCTAACGACAGTGTGACCGTATACCGATACCGACGGAATCGCACTGTCTCCGAATAATCATAAATAAATTTCGAAATTTTGAAAAGAAAAAAGGGTGCTTTATTAAATGTTTTTTCCAGTACAATTAAATCGTACTCAATTGAAATAGGCTGATGTACCTTTTGACTTACGAGTCATTGACCTCGAATTCGGATTCGCTATCTTCGGCTCAACTTTAATTTAGACCAGCAGCAGTAATACAACAATAATTGGCAAAAGTTACCAAAGATATAACTTGATAAACACTTCTCAGATTTTCAAAAAACAAGATTTTCCAATAATTTAAAGTTGGAAACGCGATTGCGGCTCGATTCTTTTTTTAAGATTATAACTTCGAAAATTTATCTTTAAAAAAAATGATTGTAGGGGCGTGTAAAAGCTTTTTCGTATTTTCTTTTGCAAATCAAGAAACAAGTTTGAGAATATATATATAAGTTTTCCAAATGCCAAAAGTTTTCTTCTTATTCCAGTAACTAATTTAACGTTAGCCCAAAAACTTAAAACAACAAAAAAAAAACACAACATTTTAAATGATTTTCTGAACGTATTTTAAGTTTATTTATTTATTCAAAATGTGTTGAGAGTTTGACTTTTTGATGTGTATACAAACGTATATGTGTGCTTGTGTGTGTGTGTGTGTGTGTGTGTGTGTGTAAGTTGTGCTAAATTTGCTAAAGAAAACAAAATGCAAATTTATGCACATATCAAATCAAAATAAATACTTGAGAGCAACCACAATGAATGCCACAAACACAGACAGAAAGCCAGACACACACACTCAGATACACACACACACACACACACACTTAGGCACACAACAATTAGCCAGCAGTTATCTGTTCATTACACCAAACAGATCCGGACAGATTCGTCCTGCATTTGTCTGCACATAAATTTCGAGGCTGGCTGGAGGCGCATTAAAACAAACTAGCACAAAACTCATTTAGTAAACAGCCAGGATATGCAGAATGTCTCCACACACACACACATACATATGTGTGTATCTGTGTGTGTGTGTGTGTTTAGCACTTTCAACACGCTTCAAGTGTTGCAGTTGTGAATCTTGCAAAGTTTTCGTGCAGTTTTACAAAAGTTTACGGTTGCTTCAGTTGCTGTTGCTGTTGATGTTGCAACTGTTGCTGTTGTTGTTGTTGTTGCTGATGTTGTTGTTGTTGTTGTTGGTCATGTTGTCAGGGATTTTGTTTTTGTGTAGATTTTGCATGTGCCCAGCGGCATCTCAGCGGCATTTTAAACCCATTCACGTCCTTGACGACAGCAGAGAGTAAGACAGCCATTAAGAGAGAGGGAGTGAGACAGCTATTAGAGAGAGAGAGAGAGGGGGCGAGTCTTGGCCAAAAACTTTATGGTAGAGCACATCGAAAGCAACTTGCCCCCGTCGCTTCGTCGTCCCCTCTTCCAAAAAATAAGTCAAGAGCTAAGCGTGAAAACTTTACAAATGATTTCATTAACCAACCGCATGAGAAAATTAGCACCTGTGTTTCTTGCCAACAGTTGCCACAACCCAGAAGTAGTTACAGGCCACACTCGGGGCATATCACATGATTAGTTTTCTAAGTATTTTGCTGAAATGTTTTCCACAAATTTATAATTGACTAAAAGTTTATTCATTTATTCGTTATTTACATTTGGCTTCGGGCTAAACAGCTGTTTTAATGAACACAAATAACAAAATTTAAATTTAATTAATTTGCACTATTACAAATAACATACTTAAAAGATATTTAAGCATTATCTAATTCTGATCGTATAATTATATAAAATAAGTCTAAATCGAAACACATTTTCTGAATAGATCAAATTGTCCCTTTGAATAGAAACTTATCCAAAATTAAAGTCATACTAAGATACCAAAGGTGTTCCGACCCAAAATCACGTTTTCAACTTTAAATGTAGGATTGATCTAGAGACCAAACTATGATTAAAATGACATCGCTTTTGAAAATGCGTTGAGTTTTGACAAAGTTATGGCATTTTGAAGGTTCGACCTATGCCAATGAGCCGATTTTCGGACAATTGCCGATATTCGGACTATAATTTTGACTTATGTTCCGACCCAAAATCACGTTTTCAACTTTAAATGTAGGATTGATCTAGAGACCAAACGATGATTAAAATTACCTCGCTTTTGAAAATTCGTTGAGTTTTGACGAAGATGTGCCATTTTGAAGGTTCGACCTATGCCGATCTATACCGGTTGCCGATTTTCGGACTATAATTTTGACTTATGTTCCGACTCAAAATCACATTTTCAACTTTCGACCTATGCCGATCTCTCTTGATTTTAACTGGATCTCTGTTAATTGTTGTGACAAATACTTCTTTGCTAAAATAGCTTTAAATATTATAAATATTTATTAAGGATTTCGTGAAAATGTGCATCAGTTTAATAAACAAAGTCGAGACTGATTTGCTGCACCTGTTGCCGGGGCAACTGTATTTGTGCAACACGCGGAAGCTTCTATTGAATTTGTCACTTTTATAGTCGAAAATTATGAGAGGAAATATATTTTTTGCATGCTCGCACATGAATTCCAATTTATTTAGTTGTTAATTGAATTTTTGGTTTGCCACCTACCCGAATACACTGTGCGAAAAATACTATTTGCTGCTGATGCAAATGCAAATTAACCCAGAAACGTGTTCGTGCATAAAATGTCAAAATAAAAATAAATATTTTGGCTAAAATTATGCGGCTTTTGTTGGCCAAAAATAGGCGACAAATGGCAGGCATCAAGGGGTTAGGGCTGAGTCTGGGAAGGGGTACGGGGAACAGACGAGGATGTTTCACTGGGAGAAATGCACAAAAAACACCGCTGATTGCAGGCTGAGAACGTGACTGAACTTGCTGAAGTAGCAACAGCAACAACAACAACAAAAACAACTGCAGCTGTAAAAAATACTTAAAATATGGTATAAAAAATTCAAAAGAAATCATATGTGAACATTAAAAGTTGGCATAGCTATAAAATGTATTATTATTATTATTATTATTATTATTATTATTATTATTATTATTATTATTATTATTATTATTATTATTATTATTATTATTATTATTATTATTATTATTATTATTATTATTATTATTATTATTATAATTATTATTATTAATATTATTATTATTATTATTATTATTATTATTATTATTATTATTATTATTATTATTATTATTTGTAGTAAACTATTATTTAAATTTATTATTATTCTTATACTTTTATCTGTATGTGAAAAATAATAGTACATTTGTTTTGTCAAATTTAATTTGTATTCATATTAAAGATTTTGATCACATCTCGATTATATCTGAAAATAAGGATACTTATTTTTATTAAGCGCTACTATTATTTTGACCGCAGCTGTGTAAATGCGAGGAGGGAGTTGGGAGCATGGGGGACGGGGAGGTTTAGCATCGACAACAGCAACAACAGCAAGAAGCACACACAAAAGACGAATGCAATTTATTTGCAACGCAAGACACTCAGTTTGTGGCCATTGCCGCCTCCACTTGCCACCACTCCTCCCCTCCCGCCAGCGACACACAGTTGTCATAACTTTATCACGTGTCGCAGCAAGCAGACGTCGCCAGGTGGTGCTAGGCAAGCCGGCAAATATCGCGTAAGCGGAAACGGAAATGCTGTCAACAGGCCTGCAGCAGCAGCAGCAGCGGGAGAAGAGGCAGCGGCAGCGGCAGCTGCTGCTAAAATCCTGCCAACGCGATTTATCGCAATTCCTTTTCCACTCTCTCTTTTCTTTTGCTGCTTTTTGTGCTCTCCTTTTTTTATTATTATTATTTTATTTTATTTTTTAGCATTTTGAACGTTGACAAAAACAAAATAGGAGTGCGATAAGTTGAGCTTAGTCCTTGGGGAGTTCTCGCTGTGGCTGCCACTTGTTCTACATGAAGATGCAAGCAGTTTAGCTGAGTGCATCGATAATGTTGTAAGTTGCTACCTTATCTATTTTTGTGCAACAAATAGTTAAAGGATACAAATAAAGAAAAATTAAAAATGTTAAATCTAATTAAGATACAATTTCCCTTGATTCAAATGAATATTTAACGGCACTTTGTGCACTGCAAATCCCAATAGAGACAAATGTCAAAGCATTTGTTGGCCTAAACATATGTATTTACAAATATACATATATATAAGTGGCTACATATACATACATACATATATGCCCAAGAATCTAGATCCGATGCCTAATGCTGCCATAACTCAATGCAAACCTATTGAATCACAGCAAATTAACATGCATACGAGTTTATCTCCTGCCACATTGATCTATGTATTTGTGTGTGTCACTGTTTGTGCCCCAGAGGCAGAGGGTGGGGTGGGCGCAGATGTGTTGTTGCCCGTTTAGCGTTACGCCCACTCGACTGCCCTTGGCTAAAATGTTCTCTGGCTGGCATACAAAATAAGCAGCAAAACAAATTCGATAACAAATGGTTTGGAATTCAAACAACAACAACAACAACAAACACAACAATAAATACAACAAATACAGTAAATACAACAGTATAATATATTTATACGTTGATCTAAAATACAACTACGAGGGAAAAAAAGAAAATGAACAAAGGACAACGCCGAATGTGGAACAAATGACATATTGTCAATGGCAAACAACATCGAGACTGCCACAAAAAAAAAAGAAAAACTTACACACAAATACATATGAGCTATACAAATATATATATATATATATATATATATATGCGTGTGTGTTTATATAGCTGTTTAGTTTTGTTATATTTGGTATTTTCACAACGTAAATATAAAATTTATTATCAAACGAAGCGCATAAATTAGCCAACAAATCAGATGCTCGCCACAGATCCAAAAAGCTGATGATTACAAATGAAAGCGAATATGCCACATACCGGGTGGCAAGTAGCTAAGTGGAGGGGGGAGTTGAGGCGGGGTGTAAGTGACCACTAATCAGAATTGAATTTTGCTCTTGTGCCTGATGGCCTATGAAACCAGATAATATTGTCAGACTTTCATTCGCAGGCAACTTTAACAATCCTTGGTAGTTAAAGGGAAAACAAGAATTAAAATCAACATTTAAAAATTTAAAAATATTCATAGAAAACAAAATAGTTGTCAATAATTTTGTTCTATATATTAAACTTATGTTTTATTAATTTTGAATTCATTAAATAAAATAGAGAAAAGCACAACTTGTCACATGGAGTCGCGAAGAACTTCAGATTGCCTCAAAGGAGCATAATAAGATGCCATATCAAATTATGTTCAACATGGCTCAAGGAGGGAAAACTCTTATAACTGTTTATGCATTTCCGTTGCGCTGTCGATTTGAGGGAAAGCTTATTGAAAACTTTTACACAACTGTTGCGATCCCTTTGGGGCATTTTGTCTTGCCTGCTTTGCTTTTTGCTTTTGTCTGGTTGTGGGGGTACGGAGAGGGGAGAGGGGGTAGGCGGTGGTGTCGACACCGTATCGGAGTTAGGTCTTGGGTCAGGTTTCCTTTATTTGTTTACAGCTTGTAGCTGTTGGCCGTGACTGGGCATGGGTTGTGCTCTCATTTGAATACCCTTGCTTTTCCAAGAAGTGTGCCAAAAAGTGAAGAGGAGTTTTTCAATTCTTTTCTGACGTCTGCGACCCTATTCAGTATATATATATATATATATATATATATATATATATGCATACTTGATGAGCCGCAGCAGAGGATTCTCTATTTAACCAGGTCAATCCCTTGGGAATGCGAATTTAAATATATCAATTTATATGTTGCATGCAACACTGAGCTTAGCTAAATATCTACTCTAAACTTTGTAATTCTGATTCTGCAGCTGGACTCAGGTCTGTTAGAGTATTTAAGCTGCAGTCTGTCAAAGTTTGCTGTATATTTGTTGTTGTTGCCACTTTGATTGGCAAAATATTGTGGCAGACGCCCCAAGTGCTGTGCTCCTGTGGGTGGCTCGTTACACTTCTGCTTCATCTGCTTGTCGTCTTCTCCCACAGATGATAAATGTATGCCACAACACAAACACTCGATTTGATGCAAACAACACAAACACTACAAAAAAAAAAGGGCACAAGATTTGCGGCACACTTAATTTATACAAATGTTGCGCTGCCAGCTGATGGCAGCTGCCACACTATAAATGTAATTGATTACGCACTGAAGACACACACTGCGTCAGGCGGGGCACAGCATTATAATAATATACCGTTCTGAGAATGTGTGGAGTGTTCATCTTCTTCTTCTTCTTCTTCTTTTTTGTCCATCTCATTTGCATATGTGCATGCAACACATGCCGCACATGGACACACGAGTCTGGCGCCAACACTCACAGCAGAATGTTGCATATTAATTTTTATGTACGTTTCTCTCTCAGCTGCCAACATTTTTTTTTGTTTTTTTTTTTGTTTATATTAATTTCCACTTCAAGTTGGCTTATTCACCACCTTCAACTCTGCCCCACCTCCCTATCCCTCTCTCTATTCTGCCTCTCGACTGCTGCTTTTGGTTGCAATGTAAACTTTTGTTTAAAAACAAACATGCGACGTCACATGATGGACGGTCAACAATTACAAGGATAAAAGGGAGCAACAACAACAACAACAACAACAACAATGACTACGAAAGGATCTGTATGTAAATTACATGAACACATGTACAACATCCTGGCATCCATGTGTGTGTGTGTGTTTGTGTGTGCGAGTGTGGGTGTGTGGCCAGCTGAACAAATATATTTAAGCCAAAAGATGAGGCTAGAAAAAAGAGTTGTCAAAACTTTAGTGAATTGTATAAAAAGGTGCAAACTATGATTATCTAATTTAAATTAAATTATAAAAATATATTTAATTATATATAAACGAACAAATTAAAAATAAATGCTTATATATTATAATTAAAATTAATTTAATAATTAACTTGTGCAATTGAAATTGTGACGTATGTTTGATTATATTCTTTATACCTTAAAATAATTAAAAATGGGTAAAAAGGGTATTACGAAGGAATCATAAGGATTATCTCCGATCCTATTAAGTATTATATATTACTTGATACTTACTTCTTCTACCAAGTTTAAGTAATATTGTAAAGTTTACCATTTAATTTTGAAAGCATGAGAATTTGTTATGCATATTCTTGAAATATATATTGTTAAATTTTTATAATGATGATTTTTATATATATAAATTTATATGTGTTATTAATGTTATTATATGTAAATCTTCAGATAGAGTTTAATTGGAAAATGTTTCCATTTTGGAGGGATACCGTTAACAAACCGCAATTTAATTTTTTTTTTTTGGCTTTTGATTTCGTATGCAGAAAGCAATTGAGCTCATTCCGTTTGACTCCTCCCTGGCTCCTCTTTGACTCCTATCTGGCTCCTGTCTGGCTCCTCTCTGGCTCCTCTCTGGCTCCCCTCTGTCCCCTCCCTGGCGCCCTCTTTTTCTCCGCGGTTACTTTAATATGCAAAAAATATAAGAAAAGAGGAAAAAAGGAAAAATGTTTGAGGTCGAATGGCCAGCAGTTCTAGTTGTAGTAGTTGTGGTTGTAGTTGTAGCTGCCACGCTACAGCGCTCCCCCCTCAAAACACCCGGTGCAGTGTGCCGCTTGCTACATGCCACAAATCCAACGCTTTATGTTTGCGTTAACGTGTGCAAAATCAGATGGTTGCACTAAATTGCGGATTTAGGTGTTGAAAATTATGTGTAAAATGTGTCAGAGCTAAGCTGCGTCCTGGCCCTGGCTCAACACACACTGTGTTGGGGGTCTTGCTCCGGGCTTCAACTGCGAATATCTCGGTTCAGGCCATGGGCGACAAGGGGCGTGGCAAAAGCTAAATGTCGCCTCAAGGCTTGCGAAGCGCGTGTGGCAAAAATTTCCGAGCAGCAGCTGCAGCTGCAGCAGCCGCACCAGATCAAATTTTCGTATGCATGAAAATTTGTGTGTGCACTGAAATAAATTGGGGTTGAGAAAGAGACATATAAATAGAGCGAGAAAGGCAGAAGTAGAGTCAGTGGAAGAGACAGAGTTTTGGAGAGAGAGATGAAATTATTAATTGATATTCGAAAATTTACCACCTAATAACTAAAAACATGAAATATGATCAAAAAGCAAGAACCATTTTGCCAATGAAATTTTTAAAAATAAAACTCAAAACACAAATAAATAAATATTAAATATATAATAATATAATTCACTGTTTCTTTCATACTTCATACTGTTGCACATCAATGTTTTAAATCCTTTAATAAGGGTAATTAATGTTTAAATATAATTGCTATATAAAAAAAAAAATGTTTTTCATTTGAGCTTTGCTTGTAATTTAAAATTAAATAGGAGGGAAAATAAGAGAGTGAGTAAAATAGAGATTTATTGCTTTAAAACCTGATCTAATTATATATTTTAAAATAATCATACTATATAGTTACAGTTTAAACTTATTCTCAGCCTGCTCTATTTGCTACAGTTAGGAAATTTAATCAATCAGAGATATTTGTATATTCGGCATATGTCATTTATATCAAGTTTTCCCTGATTCACCTATTAACTAGGAACACTCATTCCAGAACAAACACAGAGAGAAAAATAAATATATATACATAAATAAACGTTCGTTTTCTTAAGTGTATTTGTGTGTGGATGTGTTCTCTAAGTAGGACTTTTTGGCAGACGTTTTCATCGCAGCCAAAGTTGACACATTTGCCCTATACACCCTCTCCTCCTCCCCCTCTCCCTCTCTCTCCTTCTCTGTTGCAGTCAAGTTCAAGTAAAAATCCTTCTTAAATTTCACAGGAGCAGCAGCAACCGTCCGTCTGAGTTCAGGTCTTCGTCTTAACCTTCGATATGCTTTGATACAGTTTATCAAATATTGTCACAAGCACCTTTAATCCCTTTGCCACATGCCACCCAACATGACCTGGCTCTTAATTAAAATATTTATTAAGCACTTTTTGACGCATACAACAAATTAATGTCCTTTAACTCCTCGGCCATAAAACCAAGCTACCCGCAGCAGCTTGCATAGTTTTGCAGTTATCCCAGGAACATCCTTGCTGTGCAACAGCAGCGACAACATTGCAGTTGCCGCTTGCCAACTTGGCCAACTAGCTGTGGGGGGTGGGGAGGGGGGGTGGAGTGAGATAGAGGTGCAGTAGAGGTGGATACGGTTTGCTGGCCGTAACATGTAGCGTCAGCCGGATGAACAGCTTGCCATTTAGGCTAGCAAAATATGCAGCTGCCTCTGTTGCCGCTTCTTGTGGCAGCGCCATTTTTGTGTCCCTTCTTTTCCCTTTCATTTTGAATGACACCCGGAAAGCAGAAGCAACAAAATCTAAAATATTTATGCGGCCAGGCAACGGCATCGTCAACGCCTCCCTTTTTCCTACTGGAATCTTTACTCGTTTTCCACTTTTTATCCCTTTTCCTGCAACAGTTTCTCGTCAAAAGTTTGCCTGCCTCACACAATATTTGCACCCTTAAAGTGGGGGCAAGAAACATGAGAAACATTTTCAGGTACCAGATTTCTAAATGGAATAACTAATTAACTATTAAATACAATTTTGGATTCTACAAAATAAAAATTGAAAAAGATGTTGTGAATAATTTTTAAAATTTAATAATTTGCTGGAAATTTAATTAAACAAGATTTAATATTGGGAGTTAAATAATCACTAGATAAATTCTGATTAGTCGAACATTTTGAAATGTGATTTCACTTAATCTCTCATCAGTGGGAAATTGTCGAATTAAAGTTTTCATTTGCATTTTGATTGCATTTCCACACAAATTGTTAAATTGAATAAAACCCAAAATTTAATACGCAACCGAATAATGTCAAGGATAAATAATATTTGAACTAAAATGGAAACGAAATACATTTCATTGATTTTACGCTTCATTATTCCGATTTATAGATATATATTTATTTATCGAGCAGCGAGCATTGAAATCAAATATTCGCTTTCGATTAGCAAATTTTTGGGGGATGGATTTCAATTTCGCGCTACTTGAACAAAAACCAAAATGCATTTCAGTCCAGCGCAAATAACCATAAATTTATTGATTTAGTGGTAACTGAGTACGTTTAAATTATTTACGATATAGGCACTGCAAGAGAGAGAGAGAGATAGAGAGAGAGAGAGAGAGAGAGAGAGAGACTCAGTAAGAATTATGATATAATTTGTGCAGAGTTCGCGATTGAATTGCATTTGTGCCCAGTCAATGGGAAAACTATTATTCGTAATTATGAAAAACATAAAAAATTAATGAATAAAAACAAGAAAATGCTAATAAATGTATTTTTTTTTTTTAAATTGTGAATTTCGCACTTAACTTGCAGTCGATAATGTTTCATGTGTCAGTTTTTTCTTTTTTATGCTTAATTTCTGTTTTCATTTTATATAATACAAATTGGTTTTGTGGATTTCTGATGCGCTTAAGTGGGCCAAATGTGCTGATATTTTTAGCCCGATTTCAATTATAAATAATCGGTTTAGTTGCGTTTTCATTATATTAACCTATATTGGCTATTTATGCAGCCAAATGCATAAATGTTAAACATGAAAAAATTATACGCCAGGAAAATGTTTGTGAAGCTATATTTAAAAAATGCATACATTTTAAATTAATTTTTTTTTTAATTTGTATTTTCTATCAAACTGTTGCAATTAAAACATTATAAATTTTTAATTTAATTTTGTATTTAATTTTGATTAATATTTGGAGAATTTCCCTTCAAATTGTTGGTCAGTTTCTAAGGTATTAAATAACTTAACCTGCAATTAAGATTCATATTTAGGAATACAAATCTTAAAAATTAAATCTTACCAAAAATTTAAGCCCCCAGTGCAAACAATTGCAACTTGTTGGCTTAAGGGTTGCATGCACCCAATGCAGATTTGTCCAGTTGTTCAAAAAAATTCACTTTTCATGCTCAACAGATTCACTCGTATTTAATTCACATGAGAAGTTGTATTTGCTTTTCGGTTGCGTTTACTTTATAAATGTTTTTCTTTCTTTTATTATTTAAATTTTTTTTTTTGCCAGGGGCAGCAAAGAAAATGCGCATCGAATGCAAATTTGTTGCAGTTGTTGTCTGTTCCGAATACCCTGTAAGTAATTGTCGAACAGGCAACGTTGACTATGGACTGAATATAACTTGTGATAAAATGTAAAGCAACTGCTTCAAATTATAATTATCTTCTTCACTAAATGTGAAATTAAGAGCATTTTGTATAGGGTATACAACTAAGTCGTATATTATAACTTTTTTTTGATTCGATTTGTGTGCTTTTTGTTGAGTATTTTGTTTGTTTTTGCCTGTCTGTTTTGTGGATAACTGCTGTCCACATATCATATACATAAATGTATATGTATATGTGTATTTTTCTGCACCTGTGTATAAGCATGCATACACTGAGAGAAAAAAGTTATTATGTTTGCACTTAAGAATGTTATGTTACGTTTATGCACTGGAACCAATTTAAAAATGATTTGAATGCTATAATTAAGTTGTGAAACAGTATGCAACAGGCAGATCCCATAAAGTTTATATATTCTGGATTGGCATAAAAATCCGATTTGATTTAGATATTGTCTGTGCGTCCGTCGACGACGATCTCCAAGCTAGAGACTTAAATTTGGAGTACAAGTTGTTGGTTAAAACAATTTGACATATTGAGTCTTTATTCAGCTGTTCTACGAATTTCATCAAGATTGGAAAAAAAAACACTTCATTGACCGATTAACATATTCTTATAATGATATATATGTACATAAAAATGAATGTGTACAACATTAATGTATACAATACAAGAAAGAAACACACCCTTTAAAGATAAAATACCCATAATTTATGGAGTCGCAGACAATTTCTTCAATGCTGTACAAAGTTCATGACAAATTTATTAACCCTCTATAAGGGAAAAATCGATGATTTAATTTTCGTGTTATTTTTATAATTTATACAAGTTTATAAAATTTACACTTACTAAGTACTTTTCTAACATTAAAACAAGAACATGAATTTAAAGCGAGTCAGTATTTTGAAGAACTCAATGAACGGTATTTTCTAGCCGAACTCTCTCGACTATAGCCTTCTTACTTATTTATATTTATATTTTTCTTGGTATTTCAGTTTGGGCCTACAGTGTTTAAAACACAATTTGTGTTTGGAATTAACTATAGTTTTGAAGTGCACTTATTTATTTACCCATTGGCAACCAATTGTAAATTGTTTGAGGGCTCCCCTCGCCACAAAAATCCCCTCCCCACCCCTACCTACAAATGGAGCTTGTAAATATAACTAGATGGAAATATATTTTATGCGGCATGCCCTAAATTCTAATATGGACATGATCAGCATTGGGTTTGGGGTTTATTTTATATAATTGCTCTTTGGTGTTGTTGTTGCTGTTTGGGTTTTGCGGCAAACGAATTGCGGTTTGCACTGAAAATGTTTTGTTATCGTTTTGGCCATTTTAATTGATTTTGCATGTGTGCTTGAATATTTTTAATGCATATATTGAAGTGCAATTATTGTTGTTCGTGAACGGGGTATGCAAAATGCAAATTAGAAATTAACAAGCACACATTCGAAAATGCAAAAACAAATATTTAGATTCAAATTAGGGCAATCCTTAAACGAAACCAATTCACCAAATTTGGTCTAAGGGCTGTCGAACAGTGGCTAAGTAAGCCCAATGTTAAAATCAAGTCAAAGCCTAGACAAACACACTGCTTGGAATCGAGTTACCCTTGTTAAGCGTGTTGGTGCCAAAGATAGTGCCAGGACGTGAGTACGAGTGGATGAGGAGATGAGGACATGGACACGTCCTTCGAACAAATAACAACAAGAAAAGGCATCAGGCGTCAGGCTGCCAGAAGCCAGAAGCCAGAAGCAAACAAAAACACAACAACAGCCACAAATATTAATAGCCCAGTTACTAAACTGGCACAACCAAAAAATTGCAAACAACAACTCAGAATTCAACGGGGTTTTTTAGTGTGTGTTTTGTGCAAAAAGGTTGAAAAGCTGTCGTCTGTGAAAATGCTACAAAAAATTGCTGAATTGTTGCCCAAAGCTTAGCTAAGAGTTGACATTCATGGGTTTTGTGTTTGTTTGTTTGTTTGTCTCTGAGTCTCTCTTTGTCAGTGTTTTGGGTGTTTGGGTGTTTGCTGATATCTTTGCAAGTTAATCTTCACCTCAAAATTGTGTACACGTGCCACACAAGTGGTTCCGGTAAATATATCAAGGTGTTTTGTGACTGCTTCAGAAAAGTTGCTTAAAACCTGAGTTTCAGCTTTAAAATGTTGAAAGTCAGCGAGCAAAAAATAAACGCATATTTTAATTATTAATTTGTTAAATTTTGTTCATTTTTAAAAATGCACTTAAGGATGCAATTTAATAAATTATATATATATATTTATAATCAGCTTTAAAAGGCGAATCGATATATAGTCATGCTCCTTTGAAAATCCATTTATTTTTAGGCAAACTAGTCTTTCAGGTGAAAGCAATCTTGGCAATCTTGCAATATTTATGTTTTAATAATTGATTATATATTTTACATTAAAAATCTTAATTGCTGTTCTTTTAGGGATTTTTATAATTCCTGTTCCAATCTGCATTTTGTTAAATGCTAATTTTTGCTTGCATCATTGTTTATTTTAAGCTCGAATGCGACATTTGGAATACAATTTGGTGTCAAGTGAGAAATCTCAAATCACGCTAAACTCCACGTGTCAATAAATTTCACCCATTTCCCAGGCAATATTTAAACCCATTTTACAGTGTTCTCTCAATTCAATGCACAAAGCTCGTAACCCATTTGTTTTTGGCGGCATCATTGGATGAATGCATAAATTCACCTTCATTGACAGCGACTGATGCCATTCTGATCCCATACTAAAAGGAGGGGCGTGGCAATTTGTCATGTTAAGCGGGAAATATATATACATTATATATATATATATATATACATATATATAGCATATTGACATATTACCAGGCGTAGTTAAATGGATCCTGTTCTGATTCTCGATTGGCCACCAAGTGACCGCGCCATAAAAATAATCAACATACATTTTAAAGGGACAACACTGGGGCGCCCACCCCCTGTTGAAAGGGGGTGGCCGCATTCACCGTAACAATAACCATACAAATAATAAAGCAAAACAATGACTGAATATTTATGGCCACGTCGAAACAAAAACAAAACAATACCAAAAAAAGAAATAGAGTTGGTTGTGCGACCAAATGACTGTGAAAGCAACAACAGTAGCAGCAAAATGAAAACAGACAAGCGGGAAACACACACACACACACACCCCATCTCCTCCCCCCCTCAACCCCCTAAGTACATATTTACACCACCCCCCCTTAAAACACATATCTAAATGTGCAGCTGCGTCTGGCAATGTAAGCAAATCAACAGCCAACAACTGCAAACAGAGCAAATGCCAAATGCTGCGCTGGGAATTGTTATAGTAGCTTGGTAAAAATACCCACACCTATACACACGCACACACACACATACACATACACATATACACACGCACACACCGTTCCAAATTATACACGCATCGTTGCCTTTAATGCCCGTTACCTAGAAAAGTTGGCCCAGTTTCCATCAGATCCTCGAGCCTTATTCACTTTTTGGCGTATTTGTGTCAGCTTGTTGTTACCAAAAGCCCATATAAAATCTATTTGTTAAGGTTTTAGGCTTAAACCTTCTTGGGCTTATCCAGTTTTGCATAGTTTTTGGCTTTAAGGAAGATTTTACAGTGTACTCTAAAAGTATATTTCATTTGTTTAAATTACTAGTTTATTAAACTAATTTGGTAAACGAATTTTGGAAAATTGGTAAATTTTATTTTAATATATAAAAAGTATTAAATTGGAATTAGTTATGAAATTTATTTTTTATCACAATTTCTACATTTATTTTAAAGTTAATTTATTCGAAAGAGCATTCGTAATTCGCTGTTTGCTTCATTAGCATTTTATTTGATTGCATGCTTCAAACTTGTTCATGAACAAATATTTTTCAACTAGGCCGTCAAACAACAAAAGTCACTTAGCTGTTGCATACTTTTTGGCCAACACTGTCTCCCTCAATCTACAGTTGGAATAGTATGTGTGCGTGTGTTAATCTGTTGTGTGTGTGTGTGTGTGTGTGCAGCAAAGAAGTTATGGAGAAATGCTTAAAAAAAAGTAAATAAATAAATATGCAAATGTAGTTGTTGTTAATGTTTGTTGCCTCGTTGTTGGCTTCTTCTTCTTCTTCTTTTTTTTGAGTTTTTTTTTTTTTTTTGAGGTTATCTGCTTTGCTTCCCACTAAAGATTTTTCCGTTTGCGGTTTTTATTTTGATTCCATTTTTTTTTTTGTATTTTTTTGTATGCCTGCCTAAAAGTTTCTTTATGTAAATAAGAAATTTATTTTTATGTTAGCGCGCGCCTCAAGTTGTAAAATTGTTTGTTGCCACTGTTGGTGTTGTTGTTGTTGCTGCTGTTGTTGTTGTTGTTGCATCTACTTGGGCATCATCTCTACTTTTGGCTTGTTTTATTACCAAGCGCCTTAATTTAGTAGTTTGCGCTGAAGTGGCCCAGTTGCCAGCAAGTAACTGTGCTTTTGGGAGTTGGCCACATTGCCCCATAGCTCTTTGCTGTTGTTGTTGTTGTTGCAGTTGTTGTTGTTGTTGCTGCTGCTGCTGCTGCTGCTGCTGTTGTTGACTGATGCCTTCTCCTTTAATATTTAGGCTAACCTTTTGAGTTTAATTTGCATTTTTATGCCACTGACGATGCTTTTACTGCCCAACATAAGTGAGTTATTTTTACCAAGTTGGGTAAAATGAAAAAAAAAAAAACAAAAATGAATAAAAATAATATGTGAACTTTATATAAATTTGTTAGATGAAAAGTTGGCCAGTCAAATTATGAAAATTTAATGAATATGGTTAAAGAAAATATGAAACATTTTAAATTATGACTTAGAATCATACTTCAAATCGCCTGAGAGTCGCTCGTTGTGTAAATCCTTTGAAGAGCTTTGCAAACTTATCAAAAAACACCTTTTGGCAAATTTAACACTTATGAGAATTGCATTTTTTTTTTTTAAAAGTAATACACAAAAAAAATAAAGTTGAATGATAAGAAAATTATTAAATTTTTTTTTAATCTATTTACATTAACTTAAGTACAGCCAGTTGCAGTTTGTATAGATTGTTAACATGTTAAAGCAAAGTGAGAAATAAAACAAGTATATTTATAATTATTATTTAATTATATTATTATATAGGAATTAGCTACTGAGGAAACTAAAGAAAAACTTATAACTGCTGACGTCATTCTAAAGATTACGACTGACCTACAAAATTGATTACATTTGGTTCAAGTTTACTTAAGCTGTATTTAATTATAGCTATTAACTTTTTCGCTTAATCATATACAAATAAAATTTTTATTTAGCTTTGCTTTCATTGATTTTCATGTATATATATGTATATATATATACCATCGATTTATTTGTTCGATTTATGCATTTTATATAGATTTTGTTGTGTGTATTTTTAGTATTATTTCATTTTCATATGCCACAATAGGCAAATAGGCCCATCGCCCCATCTAATTACGCTTCTCCAGCCATTTGGAGGGCCTTAAGCACCCACTGGCAGCTGATTCCATTCACATCACACGTCCTCACATAGGTGCTATAAGGAAGCCGTTCCATAGATTTCCATTTACATACGTTTGGTATCCATGTAATTCAAACACGCGAGCGCATAAAATTTTGGTACCAAATGTATATTTTCTTTTTTCCTTTTCTTTTTTTTTTTATTGGAGTGGGTGGAGATCGATACGCAAGGGTACAATTCACACACACACACACACACACATACAGGCACATGTAATCAGAATTGGGGCGCAATCAAAGCAAAGTAGTAAGTAGGGAAAACAGTGGCAGCAATTGGCACTTCATCACTTAAGCACCTGAGAAAGGCATTTTTCACTTTCAATTTCAAACCGGCGGCGTGCCATAAAATCAAGCAAAATGCTGATGGCACAAATACACACACACACACACACACTGACACACACACACATATTTACATATGTACAGACAGCGGTTGTCAATCGAGCAGCTGTTGTGCAATTTACACGCACAGATTCAAATTGACAGCCGGAAGACAGCAACAACAACAACAACAACAATTTTTCTCTGTTATTTTTTTATATATTTTTTTCTTTTTTTTGTTTCTTGTTTTTTAGCAGGCTTTCGTGGGACGTGTGCACTTTGAGCGCAATCATAAAAAACAATTGAAATGTAAAATATAACATTCGTTTTTGTGTGTTGAATTTGTTGTTTTCTGTCACCTGCATGTTGTTGTTGTTGTTGTCATTGTTGTTTTTCTTGTTGTTGTTGTTGTTGTTGCCGTTGTCGTCATGCTTTTAGCAATTGTGCGCTGATTGCGCATACGCCGAGTTATCCAAATGCAAACGCAGCAATTCCTATTGTAAATTGTACGCATTTCTCAAAAGCAGCGCAGCACGAACAAAAAACAAGTATACTCGACTAGTTGATACCCTGCAAACAAGTTTAATGAATAAAAATGCTCACTTATCAATGGGCGAATTTATTGAGATACCCAATTGGCAATTGACTTGATTTATTATATATATATATATATATATATGATACCCTTTTCATACATTTGTTTTAGCTACAGAGTATAACAAAAGAAAAAGGATAACTTGTGTTTATGTGTGTGTGTGTGTGTGGGAGTGTGTGTGTGTGTGTGTGGCCTGCAGTCTCTTAGCATGTTTTGGATGCCCAAAGGCGCTGCCAAACAAATTTCGCTTGCTACCTTTTTGTAATGTTTTTTTTTGGTTTTTTGTTTGTAACGGGTTGTTTTTTTCTTACCTGTTTGTTGCCTGAGGCATTGGTGAAGATGCTGCTGCGACATGTTGTCAATAAATTGACAGCAATTGAGGGTTTATAAAACACTTTTGAGTACCGTGTGCGCCAGTTCAGTCTGCAGCAAGTCTGTGTGCCACTCTCTGTGTCCGTGTGTGTGTGTGTGTGTGTGTGGCAAATATTTGAGAAAAACCAAAAGCAATAAATTTGATGGTAAAAAATGATTTTGTGCACCTTGTTTGCGAGCTACCTTCATTTGTTATGCCCTTTCTTGTGGTGTGATTGAATAATGTAGTCGTTAGCCAAGAATGTTAAGTAAATTTATATATTCTCAAAGCAAATCGACAGATGAATTAAGAATGGAATTATGCTTTTTGATTTCTCTTTTCCACAGAAATAATTGAATGTTAACTGTTTATCCTAATTCTGCTTCGCAATTTAAATTCAAACAGCTGGAAAGTATTCAATTTACAGAGCATAAAATATTCGGCCTTCCCAAGCGTGTTTATTTGCTTAACATTTTTATTTATTTGCAATTTCTTATTCCTTTTTATGTCGCGTAATAAACTCAAATTGATTGAAAATAGCTGTGAAGCTCTTTAAAGACATATTTTTGCTTTAAACTTGTTTTTTTTTGGTAAAAATCTCAAACATTTTTGGCCTTAAGTCTCCCTAGTTTGGCCATCAAATGTTGCCACATTTTCTTTGCTGATGTTGCTGCTGCTGTTGCTGAAAAACCAATTTCACAAAAATTAGCCTCTTGCTCGAAATTAAAGCGCATTTCTCTGCAGAAATCAAAGTGACACACCCCTGCATCCGAGTGCCTGGTTCACACACACACACACACACACACACACACATTCACACACACCATTCTTTCCTTCCGCAATTGCTTCCTTTCTTCCTTGGTTCCTCTACGCAGCCGGTTTGTAATAAGTTCCTTGGAAATTAACATGTCACCGCCGAGAGGCATTAACGCTGGAGCTCAGCTACCCCACAATAAATTCTATTGGGGTGCTGTGTGTGTGTGTGGATCGTATGTGGATTGCATGGCCTTCAAATTCGAGCACTGTTAAATGCATAACAGCCACTGCTAAATGCATACAGCCACTGTTAGCTCAGCTTGGGGTGATGTTATTAGGGGCAATGTTTGTCGACTTTCTTCCCCAATGTTAAATACCGTTAGCTACCCCTAGTTCAAATCGAATGTTAAGTGGATTTTAAAGTTACCAAATGTACATTTGGGTTGTGTAAAGCCTTTTAGTGAGCTGTTAATATTTGTGTTACTTTCAAATGCAATAGAGGATGTTGTTTATAGAAAGCTTAACTTGCTGGAAGACCATAAAACTCTCCCACTCCCCTCACCTTTAAGCAACTTGAAACATATTTGTTTTAAATATCCAAATTCCTTGATAAATTTTTGATTTATAAACTTCATTGCTTAACTGTCTTAACACGTCTTTAATTGGCTGCTTTATTGCGGCACTTGCAAACACTTAAAATTGCTCATTTGTCTTGTTTCAGACTCGACAAATTAGCACATTGGATTAGCAATCAATTATTGAAACAAGTTTTCGAGACCTTCGACAAGTGCACATAAATTAATCTGAGCCATATATAAATTTATATAGGCACTTATGTCTAAGTGGCAGCTCCACCAAAAACAACAACAACAGCAACAACAATTGTTAATTGCAATTTGTGCGCCACACATCATTAAATGCTTGGTACAATTTACACGGAACTTCCGACAATTGTAATTAATTTTGCATGTTGCAAGGTTGAAAACAATTTGAGACCCAAACAAAAGTTTTTGAACTCTGTGCGAGATCATTGAAATCACGCACCAAACATTTTCCACAATTATTGGCTGGCGGAAAGCACTAAAAACAAAACAATTAAAAGGTGTACATTTTCAACAAGCACAACATTTAGATACGCTGTAATTTGATGTGATGTGATTAATTTGTGTGTTGTATAAAATGAAGAATGCAAAAATGATTATAAAAATCGAACACGTTTTTTTTTAGCAATTTTTTTCTTCACTCATGCTTACGTTATGCTACCCCCTCTCCATTCACCTACCAATTGCAGGGTATTACGTAATAATAAATGCTTGCAATCTGCATTGTTAATTAAACACTCGGTTTGTTTTGCCAAATTTGGATACAAAACATGACCAAAATCAGCAGCTGCATAATCAAAAGGGAATATCAGACTATGTTTACATATATATATAAAAAAAAAAAATAGTGTTAATCTACTAAATAATGCAATTGATATCTGATTTTCATGGCAACAGAGTTGTTCCAGTTGCGACTGAATGCCAAATGGGTGTTGGCAGCGGCTAATCCCGGCCAAGATAATAACAACTAATGCAATGCTAACTAATCTAAACAATCGGCTTGTGCTATTTATATGCATTGTGCATTTGCATGTGTGTGTGTGCCTAGGTGTGTGCCAGGGTGTGTTTATGTGTGTGTGTGAGTTAGTGTGGATGGCAGCCCAAAATGCATATGCATGTGGCTACCTACACTGTAGTTTGTTATATTTACTAAGCGCTTACTAACCCACACACACACACACACACATACACACACACACACATACACACACTCTCACACAGCATAACACCCCCATAAGCGTAAATGCAATGCAGACTCATCGTGTGGCAATTACAGGCACACGGGCCTTGTGGGCCAGTTAGATGTAAATATCTAGGGGGGATTGCAACAACAATTTATGCTGCCACGCCCATGCAAGGCGATTTGCATGAATATTATTGGGGTGTGAAAACACCCAGTTAATTGGTTGCATTCGCGAAAACAGATTCAACAACATTTCGGTTAGTACAATTTTTATAGCATACTTTTGAGCGCGTTTTATTTTTAAGACGCTGTAAAATTATTATTCGTGTTGTTTTTTATTTCATTTAAATTTAAATTTACATTAGATTTGAAAGATTAGATTTTGTTGATTTTAAGCTGGTATTTTTCTTACAATATATGATTTTTTATTATTATATGTGACTAGTTGGCGATATTTGGGAGATATGAGTTTGGTGGAACAATTAGGTAACTGCTAAAATTGGCGAGGTTGGCAAGGGCGAATCAGTGCCAATGTTATGGCAGCATTTTGGCCAAATTGCCAACTGTTCTGTATGTGTGTGTTTGTGTGTGTGTGTGTGTGTGTGTATTCGCAAGAGTTTGGAGAACATCTCGTTCTCAGTGCTTTGTTGTCGTTCAGTGGTTTTTGGTTTGTTGTTTTGTTGTTTTGTTGTCTGGCTCCGCTTGTTTGTCATTTGTTTGCAGATTTTTGTGTAGATTTTGCGGCTGCTTTGGCGCTTGTTTAGTTTATTTATTGTTGGCCTTGTCATTTTCAACGCTGACGTTATTGTTGTTTTTTGTTGTTGTTGTTTTTGTTAAGGTGTGCGCCACAGGAGAATCATAATTTTTTCGCTTCTTGTTCACCCTTAAGCTTGAGTAATGTTTTTGCGGCCTTGCAACTGAAAGCGGCTCAGTTTTTCCAGCCAACATTGTAAATAATGAAGACTTTAAGCTGTGCGAAATTAGCGCAATTTTCTGCCTGTGTGTGTGGTGTGTGTGTGTGTGTGTGGTGTGTGTGTGTGTGCTTTGTGTTGTTTGCACATTGTTGCTGTTGGCATAATGAACTTAATTCGGTTACGTAATGTTTGCCACCAGCTGGGGTCCTCAGCTATTTTTGGTAATGCCAATATTTTTTGATAAACATATGAGAGATTAGGCACGCATAAGGAAAACATATATATATAAATATATATATACATACATATATCCGGTATGTGACAGAATAATTAAGTTGATATTTTTTGTGGCATTTTCGCGGTAAAGTCATTAATCCTTAATGCCTTCCATTTGATTAAGGAAAGGCCAGTTTTGATATCATTCTTGAAATGGAAGGTGTTGTTCCACGGCTTATTTATTTTCAGTGTATAAATCTTGAGACCTCGTGTGACAAAGTGTTTCCTACTCTTGATTTATATGGCTCTGCTTGGGAAGTATCAGTAACAATAAATGGAGACATACTTTATATTATTATTTGGGTGTATAAATCTTATATGTGAGGTCAGAGACCCCATCCTATCTTACGTTAACGGCAAGCAGAATTAATATCTTTGGGTTTATAAGATCTATAGTTGAGGATACAGACCTTACTTTCCCTTACTTTAATGGTAAGCAGAATTAATATCAAAATTATAATCTGAAAATGCCTTAAGTTTTACACTTTAAATTATCTAAAATACAAAAAAGTTATGCAATTTTTAAGCTATCTTTTTTAGCCACTTGTTCACATTGTTTGTCAGTTTCAATCGAGATTAGGAGTTCTTGACCTTGATTTGTGAACAAGCTTAACACTTTCAACTGCTAACCCCCAGCGATTGCCACGACAACCCATTTTCTTTTGATACAGTTAACTTGCCCCCGATTGACGCTGAGGAAAACCCTTATTGGCTTTTCTTTTTCTCGTTTGCTTGCCACGCATTCCAAATGCACTTTGTTTATTTATTTATTACTTTTTTTTCGCGCATAAAATTGTTGGTGGTCTTTCAGCTTTTTTTCATTTCACAATTTTCCCAGAATTTTATATATGTATATATGTTTTTTTTCGCGATGTGTTGACACTTGCTGCCTTTTTTTGTTATTCTTTTTTTATTTATTTTTTATTTATTTTTTATTTATTTTTTATGTTGTCAATTTAATTTTGTTTGTGCGCAAGAAGTAGACGTATTTCAGATTTCGTTAGTTGTCGCATTTGTGGTTAGTGGGGCTTAGACAACTCTTCTAGCACATCTGCACACACACACACACACATACATACGCCACACTATTATCCTGGCAGTGGTGTCCTTGCTGCGTGGAAGCTGACTGCTTGAAGTTCATGTCGTTGTCGCCTTTCCCCATGTCGACGTTTATTTATGCAAATTTAATTTCCATACTAAACGTTCTGTGTGTATTTATGTGTGTGTGTGTGTGTGTGTGTGTGTGTTTGTGTGTGGGTGAATGGTATAAAATTCACTTTGCCCAGTTGACTGGATTTTTACTTACACTTTGTTTTTAGCTGGTTGCGTTGGGGGCGCAAAAGTATTTTTTTTTGTTTTTCTACTTTGCTATTGCTTTTTATCAGACCTGATAAGTGGAGTGGCTGCTACTATCTATTTTTTTTTTTGCTCCTTGCTCCTCTTCTATGTTTTGGCTTCCTTATCCTCCCCACTCTTTCGGCAATTTTCTTGTGCTGCGGCATTAAAATTGTTTGCCTGCTAATAGAAAATGATTTTTTTTACCATATTCCATTTTCTTCTTTTTTTTTTTGTTATTTTGCTGTCGCGCACTTCATTTGCATTCCTCGGGCAAGGGAGCAATGTCCTTAATTAAGTAACATTTAGAACAAAGGGTGGGGGAGTGGGTTTGGGTTGGGTATCTGCTGTTAAGCTCCTTGTCATATAAGCATGTTCTGCTGAGCCGCTCGCATCATAAGCTAATCTCGAAACTTCTGTCATTTTTGCTCGTTTTTCCTTTTCCATTTTTATTTTGTACACTTTTTCCCTTGTTTCTTCTTTGTTCCATGCTGGCAAAAGTCCGTTTTTTGTTCTTTATGTAAATGGCGCCGAAGGCAGATAAAACATTTTCGTTCTTTTTTGTGCGCCTTGACTTATTGGCAAGCATACAAAAAACCCCCGCTTGGCAGTCAAACATTTTCCACATAAGCCAAAAACACACACCAACCCACACAACACACACACCCAACCACCCATCCACCCACTCGGGCAAACACTTAACCATTCAACCACCTACATATGTATTTCTATTGACCAGGCAAACTTTTCATTTTGGCCCATATTGTGGTGCGCCCTAACGGCACAACGTGGTTGCTTCCATCATTCCAAGCAGTCCAAAAAACGGCACAAAAAACAACAGAAAAAATATAACCATCCGATTCGAATGTGTTTTCAAGAGCTGCTTGTCATCAATTTCCAACAAATTTTGTATTTTTTCTAGTTTTTTTTTGTCTTTCGGAGAAACATGTGCTTTAAATTATCCCCTGAAACATAGAAATCCATACATCCTTTTCTATGCGGGTTTTATTCAGAATTTTATGTTTTGTGGTTTTTGCTGCTTTCAAACATTTTGTGCATTACTCAACACAGACACAAAATACCGTTATGTATAAGTTCTTTTTATAAATATAAAAATCATAGGAAATATTTAAAATACAGTTTAAACTCGTTTATCCTAGAATTAATGGCGTCGAGTTTATTGTCTCCTTTCTCATTTTTGAGCAAATAATTCTTGATTTCAGCTTGTAGATTTTTACTTAAAGCTTTAATTCTTAACTTAAGATTATTTTATGCTGTAGAGAAAAAATCATTTCGTCCTTTTTCTCAGTGTATATTTGTACAGACTCAGACTCCGATTATTAACTACGCACATTGTAATAATTCATAAAGACTAATGAGCAGTTGGCCAACAGACAGCTGCCTGTGTGTGTGAGTGTGTGTGTGTATGTGTGTGTGTGTGTGGGACATTGAACTTGGTCCAACTTAAATGGGAGCTCATGTGACAGTCGCGTCGCGACTTTCACACATGAAAGATGACTTTGGGATGCTGTCCTGTCTGTGTCCTGTGCGCAGCATGCGACTTTAAACACATATCCTGCGACAAATCTGTGAGTTTTGCTTTAAGTCCAAATTGGCTAAATGTGAATGTAAAAAAAAAACAAAATAAATAAAATGAAAAAGAAATAATTTGGGGACTAAAAAGGAGCAACATCTGTGCGAGCATTTAGACAGCGGGTGGCTTCGTCCTTGTTATCCTTGTTGTCCTTGTTGTTGCCTTGCAAAAAGTTATCAACGCGCCATTTTTGCTGCTTGAATTAATTTCAGAGTGCTGCAACAGCGACAGCAGCAGCATCAGGGGCAGCAGCAGCAGCAACACCGAGCGTAGCTGCAAAAAGATGAAACGGAAGTGCTGCCATAACGCAGAGCAAACCGGAAGCAGCCATTGAAGCTCCTCCTGCTTGCGCCGCGTGAAAAGAGCCCGGCTAAAAGGATTCCGCCACAATTTGTTTGATGTTTGCTACGTGTTTTCAAATAATTCCTCAGTTTTATGCTGTTTGCTCTTTCTGCTGCTGCTGCTGCTGCTGCTGTTGCTTTTTGTGGCAGCAAAGTGTGGCATCTGCTGTTGAATTTGTCCGCAGCAAAATGTTGTTTGCCCCCACAGCTTTTATTGTAATTTTTCTTTGCGAAATGTTCTGATAAGAAATTAAAAAAAAACGCAGGTAGAATGTCCATTTTAATCCAATGTAATAAAAAACTATCTATTGAGTTGCATTAAATATATTTAAAATTAATGCTGAACTGAATAAATTTGTAATTTATTTTAAGAAAGCTTTAAGCTACAATTTTGTAAAGTCCAAAAGAAAGAAAAAAATGTTTCTCTTTTAATATCTGATTATCTTTTAGTTTATTTTATAACATTGCTTACCTTAATTCTGAAAATTTTAATTTAAATCCAAAGCTTTTTAATCTGCTCTGCTGAGTAAAATTGAAACACTCTTGTCAACACTTGAGCGCCTCAACACCTTTGACCTATATTTAAATTTACGCAGCAAACATTTAAAAAGGGCAATTGCCAATCCAAAAAAATTAAAACTAAACAAAGGAGCTAAAAAGTGTGTACACATAAAAAAAAAATGCAAAAAGGAGAGTGGCATAAAAAAAAGAGATAAAATAATAAATATAACTTTGCTAGTTCGCACTTGCGGCTAATAAATGGTGTGAAATTTCCATAAAATGAAAGTAAACGTAAAAAACAAACCCAAAGTGCTTATGTGTGCGTGTGTGTGCGTGTGTGTGTGTGCGTGTGTGTGCCGGAAATAGGAAGTAGTAAAATCTCTAATAGGAAAAGAAGGCGAGGCGCAGGCAGCCGCACAAAACTAATTTCCCCAAGGCGCTGCAGCTAATACAACAGCAACAACAACAACATAGGAGAAGAGAGAGATAGAGAGAGAGAAAGAGAGATGGGATAGGATAGGAAAGCAACTGACCGACTGACAGACAGACGCACAATAAATTTAGCAGGCAGCATTAGCAACTTGTTACAGTAGGTTTGCCGGGAACTCGAAGATTGGTTGGGGGATTGCTGGCTACTGATGGCCATCACTTTTGGCCTCCTCTCCGAGCATTTTATATGCGAGTCAACAGAAGTTATGTCCTGGGGCAATCTCTTTAAAATAATATCATCATTTTTACTGTACATTGGTTTTTATATTCCTGTAACTATTTTATTATCAGCTTTAATGGAATCGATTTCTGTGTGTTTGAGAATTATTGTGATTGATATTTTTAGAGTTTTATATTCATAAGGATGCAAAAGGATCATCACAAATAAATTTAAGCATAATTGAATTATTATAAATAAAAGCACATTCGAAATAAATAAATTTTAAATAAAGCTTTGAGCAGTGGGAATTTTGGACTCAATCGTAAACACTTTTTTTTTGAGGCGAGTTTTGCATATGAATTTTGAGCTTAAAAAAATTAAAATTGTGTTGCCAAAATTTAGTGACATGATTTATTTTCGGCTGAAGGATTATTTTTTCCAACTCATGAAGAATTCAAATTGATTCGTTGAAATTGTAGAGGAATTTCATCAGTCGTTGATTACTATAAAAAAAAATCAGCGAATATTAAAAAAAAATTCAAAGTTTTTTAGTCACTTAAAAGCAATGTGTAAATTGAATATTAAAAAGAGCGGCACTTTTAAATATGTATAAAATAATATATAGAATGTTTTTAAAAGTTTTTTCTCTGTGTATTTAAGAGTAGAAAGTGTGTGTGCTACACAAAAAAAATAAAATATAAAAAAAGAAAGTGTGAAAGAAAATAAATAAACTGCTTCTGTGTCGATAGCAATTAACCGCAAAGAAATACAATTTTAATTTTATTTCTTTGATGTTATTTTGCAGCATGCTTCAATTGGGTATTTTTTTTTATTTTTTTTTTTTTATATTTTAAGTGTGAAAATTACTGAGATGTGTTAATTGTATTGCGCAAGAAATTGATTAATTATAGCTGCATATAAAAAAGCAGCAGCGAAAGCAATTAATAAATGAGAATTATGTTGATTTGCCGTTTTCTCTCAATTAAATTATATATATCATTATATATAAAATAAGGCTGGGTATTTGGTAGTCAAGCACTTTCGATTATACCAATCTTGTCTGGGTCAGAATTCGTAGAGGAAATTTATAGCGAAAGTTTTAAAAATAACTTTTCTATGCTACAATTGAACTGTGATTATTGTGAAAGAATCGCGTTGTAAACTTTGAATGCAGTTTACATCTGGAATTCGAAACATGTTTAAAAGCATTGGTTTCCTGAAAATAGGATTACTTTTGACAAAGGTCGGGCTGCGAAAGGATTGACCCATTTAGAAACGCTTTTAAGGAGTGATTATGAAATGAGGGCTTAGCAAATATCTCATTTTAAACTTTAAATGTAATCTCAATCTAGAGATGAGATCATGAATAAAAATATGCCTTTTTTTTACCTATCCCATTTGCTACAAAAACTTTCCTTAATTTTTATTTATTATATATGATTTTTTATAAATATATTATACAAGATTACTCCTACTCTCGGCTGTTGCACTAAAGTAACCTAATTTGTCTTCACTCACCTCCCACGTCACTTAATTTACTTACCTCTACTCAGGGATATATATATTTATTATATTATATTTTATATTTAGTTGAATAATTTTTGATATGCCCGCAAGGTGTTTATTAGCAACTCGGGAATAATGTGCGAATAAGTAATTTTATACAGCAGCTCCTCCTTTGTTTATTATTATTTTTTTTTATGCAATTTGATTCTCCTGTGGAGGAGGATGCTGCCTGAAGACATTACTCATATGTTTTGTGTAGGTGTAGGAGTAGGTGTAGGTGTGTGTGTGTGTGTGCAAACACTCTGAGCCTCTTAAGAGGCCACTAAAAGCCAAAAGTCATAAAAGCAACAAAAATTGTAAGAGAAAAATAAGTGAAAAGCAGACAAATGAAATAAACTACAGGGAAAACAGGGAAAAGCGCAAAAGGTGCTCAAGTGCCTCAAGGTGGCATGAAATGTGGCAAGCGTGGGGTCTAAGTAAAGCAACAATTATGGCCAAGAGGGTGGTTGGCAACGGCAACTGCCAAAGACGTCAAGAGTCGGGCTTTAATAACAACACTTAGCCCGGCCGAAACGAGGACGCGACGACGCGTCGCCAACGACAACAACTAAAAAGCAACATCAGGTTTAACAACCCAGTGACGAATTGTAGCTAATATATATATATATATATATATATATATATGTATATATATCTTTAATATATATGTATGTAGGCGTATAAAAAACGTATACTTCAACTTATATTAATGGCATTCCCTTCCGCTGCCAGTTACTGGCTTCTGTGCGGGTTCACACACATTTTTCATATGCTCCGACATTTGTTTTTGTTCCTTTGTTTGTTTGTTTGTTTGTTTATTTTCGTTCGTGAACCTTGTGAGGCGTAAAACAACTCATGCAACAAGAATAACACCAAGAAGGAACAACATAAATAATAATATGAAAAAAAAACTCAATTGTGATAATCAATCGAGCGCACTTGACCATAATGTCAACAGCGATGAGGGAATACCCTTAATTTGATACTTATTGCAAGATATCACAAAAAAAAGTCTTCGACTGCTAAAAGTTATTGTTTTTTATTGTTGGCTGGTACTCGTTTAACATACAGTGGCTTATCAATTCAAAGTTAAGCAAACTTCTTGCAAATATAAGTTGGCCAAAAAGCTTTCAAGATTATTGGGCTAAGCAGACCAGAACCCACATAAAACTTGGCAGAGACATTAAACTTGTGCTGGAAAATTGTTGCCAATTAGCAAAAGCAGCAACAACATTTCCCCTATTAAAGATCAAACATATTTGCTTAGTTGTAACCTGAATGAGTGGGTAACTTTTGTATAAATTCTAGCAGAAGTTGCCTGGTTGAGTTGCTGAGTGAATTGCTGGAAAAGCTGGAAATACTTCAAGTATTCATATTAATGGGAATTTTCATATTAGCTCGACTTGAATTTTCCTGTGAGTTTCAACAACAACGGCAACTAATCCCATAGTCAACAACAAAAATAAGGAACACATGTCAGAGGCACAGATTGAACAGATTTCACATCAAGATAATGCATATATATATATAAGCACATATTTGAACAAATCTGTATATATATATACAAATATACGAACATTGTTTACTGCAAGTGTTTAGAAATGGGAATATGCGTCAGCATTGTATCTGAGAGTGTGTGTATCTGAGTGTGTGTTTGCTCGTCACATGTGCACTTGAGCTCTTGAGAAATTAATTTCAAGTAGAAATATATATTTATACATATATATATTTTAGCAGATGCAAACAAATAAACAAAATATGGGAGCAGAAAACACAGACGACAGCTGTAAATTTTGATAAGCCCCATGACAGGCAGGAGACACGCCCACGACTGACTGACACAATGCTTTGTGCCTCAGATGTCAACGGGTGTGAAACGGGTGTGTGTGTGTGTGTGTGTGTGTGTGTGTGTGTGTGTTTTGTGCAACTGCAAGCCATGAGTGATGACAAAAGTAAAATAATGTGTTGAAAACATTGCTTGATAACAAACAAGCACATTCTATGGGGCATTTCTAATCAATATTCTATTATCATATCATATATCATTTTTAATTAATATTCTATTATCATATCATGTTCATAATATTTGATTTCTTATTTAATTAAACAGTTTTGTTGTTTCGTATTTTTGTGATATTTTTCAGTTGATTTTCTTACATGCTTTTATTGCTGTTTATAATCAGATATTTTGTCACACTTTTGTGGCTAAAAATCAGTAGATAATCATAGTTATTTAACTGTTTTTATAGGCTTCTTAAGATCTTCCAAAATTCAAGCCTTATACAAAACTTTCCTATTTTCAGTACTCAAAAACTATTTAATGTGATTTTTTTAATCAAAATTAACTTTTAAATAAATTTTCAAAATTTGCTTTTTAATGTAGCTTTTTATCTTCTTATAAGATTTACAATTTTAAAATCTTTCATGATTCATTTAATATTTTATTATCTTGCTTAGTTTAATTTAGTTATATTTAATTTCTCAAATGCAATTAAATTCTATTTATATATTTGTCTTATTTTCCTGTTATATATATTTATCAATAGATATTTATTTTTACTTAGTTCGTCAAATTCTTAAAATAAGACAACTTTTTATAATTGACTTGAAATGATTGCAATTAAGACACATTTACGCCAGAAGCTAATCGAATTTATAAAACGCTTTCAACTGTTATCTGCAACATAATTTCAGTAATCCAATTGGGGGCAGACACAAAAAATAAAGGACCAAATTCAAAGCCAGACGTCATCGAATTTGGTTATCTCAAGGCGTAAAATTAATAAAATTATTTTTAAACTCACTTTATAAATTGAGCAGGGCAAGAAAAAATAAAAATAAAGATAAAAATATATATATATGCAAAAGGAAGGTCAAATGTGGCACAGAGTGACTGTTTCTGTAGGATGACCAACGCAGCAGCGAGCAGCAAGCAGCGGGAGTCGAGTATTGAGCATTGTGGCATCATTCAACTTTGGGAGGCATGGATACAATGCGCATCGAAGCGTTTATATATTTCATTTACCATGAAGCACTTACGTATTGCCAGCAATTTTTCTGCATCGAATGAAATTGAAGTTTTCGCCTCTTGGCCATGGCCAATATCCTGGCTAGGAAGCAGCGAGAGCCAATCAACAAGAAATACATTTACTCACTTTCGCCTTTGCGCTTTTTTTATTTCCTTATGAAAATCTCGCATGCTTCATTTCATGCGATGGGTGGAAGGAATGGGGAAGGGAAAGGGGGCGGGTTTTTAGGGCGTGAAGTGGGCATAACATTTGTTCATTTCCCTTTATGCCACGACAATATTCATATTAGCGTCCAAATTTACGCCCACTGCTCACGAGCGAGGCCCAATAGCAATTGTGTTTGGGCCACGATGATTTCCAATCTGCATTTGCCAGCTTTTGATGTTCAGCGTTTTCTCTGTCTGTCTGTTCTGTCTGTTGGTCTGTCTGGTCGTCAGTCTGTCTGGCTGTTTGTTTATGTCGAGTTGAAGCTTCCGAAATGAATTTGTAATACGGCAATCGGCAGTATTATTTATAACGCATTTGTGCTGATGCTTTTTGTATTTATAGCATTATGCTGAGATTTATTTTTATTGCCAAGTTATTACGCATATCGATATGGTAATAAATTTTCTTCGCCCCAAAACACTGGCACAGCGCCTCTCTAGTGAAAGCGCTTCACAAGCTTTTCCCTCTTCCTCTACCTCTCCACCACCCCGTCTTCGCATCACGAACTCTTCCTTTCCTTGGCTTTTCCTGCCTCCGCAAAAGATTCACAAAATTTGGTTCTGAAGTGGATTAAATTTGTTGTATCAGAAATATATATATATGCATATATATATATATATAAATATATATTTTTATATATATTTGTTGCTTGCATTATTGTACCCTGTACGAATAAAATATGTCGAAGACGGGATGTAGAATTCTCTAAATTTAAACTTAACATAAAAAGCTGAAGGATGTGAATGAAATCTAAAAAATTAAACAAATTTATAAATATTAATTTCCAATAATGGTTTATAGATGTTAAAACTATCATTTAAAATCCAAAATAAATTATATTTTCATAAAAACTCACTAATATTATTAAATGTAAGTTGTTAAATATTATAACATTAACAAAACTTCTTTCTTTTTCTTTAAATTATTATTTTTAAAATTCCAATAATTTAATTTTAAAATTTTATATATAAATCTAGGATAACTTATTGTCGATTATTCTCTATAGGAACATTTCCCGTTATGCTTGTTGTCTTTTATTATTTACTTTTGGCAAAATTTGATTGTTGTGCCAAGTTTTAAGCAATGGCAATGGCAATGCTCTTTGAGCCATTTTGTTGCCAATTCCGCAAGCTCTTGAAACGAATTTCTGCAATTGGCCAAGTTATTGCGTTCGGTTTGTTGCCTGACTTTCCCCACAACCAGCCAAGTCATTGAACTGCCAGTTTATTTTTGCAGTTGCTTCGTTTTTAGCCATCATTTAAGCCACATGACAAAAACAATTGTGTGCATTGCTTTGACAATTACTTCCGCAATAAATAATTTAAAATTTACATAGTCAATATTTTTTCTGCAAATAAGTCAGCTTGAATTACTTTATTTAGCAACGAATATCTAAAAAGTAAAAAATAGATAAAATAATCTTCCGACAAGCTCTGTAAGTTATGAGGTCAATGAATAATTTTAAAGACTTGAAATACAATCTGAAATATGAATAGGCAAATAAATGTCTAGCACAATTTAAATTGACAGAACTGAAGCTATAATCCTTTGACCAAATAATAATCAACAGATACATTTTGACCAATTAATAATCAACAGATACATTTGTAGCAACTATGAATTTATCTTTTATTTGTTTATCGCAACAAAGTGTAAAAGGAATATTCAGTTGCATTTAAATCGAATGTGCTTCGATTATGATGGTAATTTTGGTCCTGTGAGAGACTGAGATATTTATATACATATATATCTATATATATATATGTATATATGCCCAAATGTCTAATTAATTTGATTCTGTGTGTGTCTGTGGCAAGTAATGAGCTTTGTTACAATTCCAATGATCATTAGCCGTGGTAGTAAATCGAGCCAAGCAATGAACTCTTGACCTCCTAGGTAGACCGAAGAGCCAAACTAAATTTCAATTAGGAATAGCTGGTGTGTGTGTGTGTGTGTGTTTGTGTGTGTGTGTAGTAGTAAATAGCAGAGTATGTCCAATGAATGTCCTGTTCATTGCGGTCATACATTTGAATTAGTTGCGCCGAGAATGAGAATGTATGATATTAATGGATAATTATGCTAACAAGTCAATGGTTGTGGCCAAAAGGCCCGCAACACTTGCAGCTAAATCAGTTTAATTATAAAAGATTAACTGTTGGCTCTCTCTATCTCTATCTCTCTCTGTCTCTCTCTGGGCTTAATTGAAATTTCGGAACGCAACTCAATTCAAATCGAATAACAAATCGAATGCAACTTGATTAGAACTAATCCCAAATGATTAACGAAATTCCGCGTGAAAGTGTTGTCCTCGTCCTCGTCCTCGTCCTCGTCCTCGTCGATCTCTATTTATTCCAATGGCAGCAGCTGCCTAAAGGCCTATAATTCAATGTGGCTTAGTTGTTGTTGTTGTTGTTGTTATTGTTGCTTTTGTTGTTGCTGCTGTTGCTCGTGTGCTCTGTGTGTCAATATGGGTGTGTGTGAGTGTTTGTTTGTGTGTGTGTTTGTTTGTTGTGTGCGTGCGGAATTCAATAAAAATTCTAATGGCTTTCTGATGATAATCTCATGACTGCAAAATCAAACAGCAAACGTTGCCCCGGACAATATTTGCACTTCTGCATGCTACCGAGCTTGGGCCTTGGGGTCTTGTTGCCCTGAGATACGATTTTTCCCTGTCTTTCTAGTATTTTTTATACATTTCCTTTTTTTTTTTTGTTGATACCCTGATGAGGTTGGCTTTTGCATTTAGTTGGAAAGTTTGCAGAGCACATTGTAGGTGATGTCTCATAAGGTACAAATATTTATATTTTATTTAATAATTGAATGTGTTCTAAAATAAAAGGGAAATATAAAAATAAATATTAAAAATGTAAACAGTCAGATCGAATAAAATCTACTGCCAATAAATCAGAGGCTATTAAAATGTAACTTGGTGTAACATGTGGATAAAATATAGCTAATATAGTTCCTGATTGACAACACAATAAATAACCTTTTACAAATCTTAAATATGTACTATTTATTGTCAATAAATTTTCTAATATTTATTACTACTACTCTTATTTCCCACTACTAACACTATTAACTAATGCTCCCACTTTTTACTATTTTAGAAAGATTGGGAATATCAAAAAAACATAGATAAGAGAGTTCTCAATTGACTAAACAGTAACCTCTTATATAACCTCTTATATATTTTTAACAAGTGTCTTTAATATTTATTACTGCTACTACTATTTCCTACTACTATCACTATTAACTATTGCTACTACTATTTACTATTTTAGAAGGATTGGGAATATAACAAAATATAGCTAATAGAGTTGCTGATTGAAAACACATTAAATAAAATTTTATATACATATATTAAATATATACTGTTTATTAACAACTATTTCTAATAATTATTACTGGTACTACTATTTCCTACTACTATTCTATACTATTATTTCCTACTACTATTCTATAGTACTATTTTCTACTACTATCACTAATAACTACTGCTACTACTATTTACTATTTTTACTACAACTTTTAATTAGACATATTTTTTAACCAATAACAATTTGTTTATATTCCTGGAAATTTATAAGAATAGGCAAGCTGCGTAAAAATTATTTAATAATCTTAAATGTTAACTGTATTTAAGGGTATCAAATATACGACTTGCTCAAAACTGGTTGGTTTCTCATGTGTTTTCAGTTTTCGAAATATTCGGAAAAGCTCAATGCTGTCAACTAGACAAGAACTTCGATTGAATTCCTTTATCGCTTTGCCTCGCCACGGTTCGGTTTGTTGTCAGGCTTGTCTCAGTGTTTGTCTGTTTGTCTGTTTGTTTGTCTCATTCTTTTTCTCTCTCTCTCGCTCTCTCTCTCTCTCACTCGGCGTGCGTTTACTTGACTTTTGCGACTTCAACTTCACGCTTCGTTAACTGTAAATTCCAGGCAACCAGAACATACGTTCTCTCACTCGCTCACCTTTAACACTACTACTGCCTACCCCCAGGGGGGAAGTAGGTGGGGGTGGGGGGGAATGTGACATATATATTTGTTAATACCTATGTATATATGTATGTGGGGACACTCCGACTGCTAAATTCGATTGGCTTTCATCCTATTTGCCGCATTTGCTGCTTGGTTAGATTTTTTCATTTTGCCTGCAGTTCTTCGCCTCTTCGTCGGTCTGCCTTTTAAATTCATTCTGGTTCCCGTTATTCTCTGTATAATTCGCACATTGACATTTTGATTGGCATTGACAACCCACTTCTATCTGAAGGAATTGAGTTTCACATTCGATTATATAGCTATTTCCCGTCTTTGCTGCAGATTAAATTAAAAAATACCACAAAGCAGTTTTCGCTGTAAATTTTCTTTATTTTCCTCATTTCAACACACGGCGAATGCGCAATTCCTTTTCTGGCTTTGGCATTCTTTTAATTTATGAAAATAACCTCGGGTTGCAGACGTCTGCAGCCAGGAAAAAGGCTTGAAATAAATGCCTCGCTTAAGCTGCAAAAATTAAAGTAAAATATTGAGTGTTAAAATTAAAATCAGATTAAAGAAAGTGGCAAAAAATAAGTTAACATGCGCAATTTAAATTAAACAATTATCTATATTAAATATTTAAAATTATGAATTTGAGTGTTAACATTAAAATCAGATTAAAGAAAGTGGCAAAAAATAAGTTAACATGCGCAATTTAAATAAAACAATTATCTATATTACATATTTAAAATTATGAATTTTAAATGTAATTAAATAGACTGAAAGCGGCTCAGTCCGGCAATTGCAAAAAGCACTCAAAGGCAACAAAGTTGCCGGATTACCTTTAAATCAGGGTATTTAAAAAAATTGAAAGCATTACAGGTGCGCCTGTCTCATTTTTACATTAAACTTTACTTTTTAACCCTCTCTCTCTCTTACTCTCTCTCTACCTGTCTCTCTTTTATCCTGTGCATTTGTCGGATTTCCTTTGACGGGTTTGTCAACTTAGTTGTAAGCCAGCAAACTGTTTGCCTGCCTTCTCAGCTCCAAGGAACTTAACAGGAGCTGTTTTTAAGTGAACTGAAAATTATATGAACAATTTTGTAGTTTTCGCAGAGCAACTGCTCAAGATTGCTCTGTGTGTTGTGTGTGTGTTGTGTCTGTTGTGGCACAGACCAAACAGGCTTCTGTGCAACCAGACAACAATTTGTTTTCTGTGCGCGTGTGCATTTTTGGTTTGTTGGGGGGATTTGGAGAGATACGAGGGCACCAGGAACATAAGCGCTAATAGCTGGCATTGCTTTTAATTGGCTCTCATTAAAATTAAAAGCAGCGCCAAATTGAATATGAGACCAGCTTAGTTTAGTTGTTGATGATAACCACGTTTCTGGCCAGCTGCAATTTGCGGGTCGATTCACATTTCAAGGCAAAAAGGCGGTTCATTTTTGGTGCTGTTGGTCTTGCGAACTAACCCCAGCCAAAGTTTTGTCGCTAATTTGCTTGGCTATTTTGCAAGCAGACTATATATATATATATATATATATGTATATAGTTATATATATATATATATATATATATATATATGTAATTTAGCAGCTGCTGTTTTCCGCACATCAAACTTTGAATTTTGTCCAAAAACAAGATGTGAACTGAATTTAAGTTTAATGACTTTTTCGTGGATTTTGAAATCGCTTAGCGCAGACTATGTATGTATGTGGCACTTGTTTGTGGCAAGTGAAAGTGAACTTGTGTCAAGTTGGTGATGATTACTTTAATTGACTAAATTTAGCGTTTTTCATTGGCGAAATTAAAGAGTTTAATTTAGTCATTCAAAGTAATTTCATTAAGTGTTTGACATGAAACTGAGACAACAATTTTGCTAAGCAAGCAATAATAATTTAATAGATTAACAGAATTTTTGATTTTAATTTTTGCAAAATTTTGTTTGTTAATAATTTTGTCTACACAGCTCAACTAGCAGTTATACTTGGATTAGTTTCTTTTCCGATCTTTACAGTTTTTTTTTTTATATTTCTAATCAGTTTGCGTATATTTAAAATCAATTGGAAGGTTAGATATGTCTTATCGCTATATTTAATCGATTTGTATCGATATTTGCAAAACGATGCCAGTTATCGATTAATTTAAATAACATTGATCAGGGCATGTTTTTCGATAACTTAAGCTCTAAATTGATGGTCTGTAATTCCCATAGTTTTAGAGAAAGGCTTACTCATAAAGACCAACTGACATGGCTAAATCGATTCGGATTCTGAAGTTGATAAATAATATGTTTACTTAATGGGCAGATGTTTCTTTCAACCTTTCACACACTTTTCACAACTTCCTAATACTAATAATAATTTACCTTACCTAACAGTGCCACTTGTGCTGGCCAATATTTACCTTAGACTATTTCGGGCCAAGAGCAGATGCCAAATCAAGTGTTGAATAGAGAATGTTGCTCTTTGATTACCAGACGCTGTTTTCGCATTCAAAAACACCTTTCGATGAGACAGCTGCTGTTGCTGCTGCCTTTTCCCCTATCTCAAAGACGAGGCACATTTAAATTTCCATTTAAAATTGGCAACACACAGTCTGGAAACAGACAGACAGACAGACAGCCGAATCGAGGGTAACCTAACCAAATAGACAGCTGTTATAATATTATTGACTCATATCGCATGCATGGCATACACACCACTACACACAATGGCAGACACACACACGCACACACACACAGCCACACACACACAGCCACACACTCGAGCAGCTGTTGAGCGCTTTCCGTCCTTCCGTTTGCTTTTGATTTGGCTGCTTATTGGCCCACTTTGAATGAACGTTGAACTTGGCATAAAATTAAGTGCTCCATTTTAATTGAATTCAAGTGGGGTTTGAGTCAATCTGTTGCCAATAAATGCTATAGAGCCTCTGCCTACTCTTGCCATATGCTGCCATTTGTGTGTTGGCCTGGCCCACAAGATACCTTTGAAGACAGTTAACAGGAATTCGAGGCAATCAGAGTTTGACATCGGGCACGTCTTCTATTCGGGTTCCCTTCTCTTAAAGTGACAGCTGCTGCCATTCGGTGAATATTTAAATATTGTGATATCTGAAAGCTTTCTGCTATTTATTTTTTTTTTTACTTTTGTGTTAATGTGTTTTGTATCTGATCCTAAAGTAGTCTCAATCTTAAACATTTCTTTTTGTATTTATGTCGACTAAACGATTAACTCTCTGCCGAAATCATGTCAAAAATGTTGACATATCAAGAATATACACATATCATTTAATATGCTATAAGTTTCAAGTGACAAACTCTTTGCTTCGAACAAAAATATATTTTCTATAAATTTTCTTGAAATACGCTTGAGATTTTATACAAAAAAAAAAAACGGAAGAAAAACTTTGTCGCCGATAGCTAAATATGTTGGAAAATTGCTTGAGCTGCGTGACATGTCGCCAAAAGTTGTGCCACTTGCCACTTACCATTTACCACTTGCCACTCGACTGCACCGCATAAACGTTAACGCCCTGACACTTTTATGGTGGTGGTGGTGGTAGTGAAGGAAATTCAGTCTGTGAATGGGGAACGCTCAAACTGTCAGATAACGATGACATTGCCAATAATGTTGAGGCATCCACTGATGTTTAAAATGCCGCTGATGAATTTCACGGCGTATGGGGAAAAATTGGATTTAAGCGACAATTGACAACAAGCGACACGCCGGCGACGAAGTGACGAAAACTTGTGAAAGTTGTCAATCAGAGTGCAAAACTTCAGCCATCAGCAACAGCAACAACAACCACAACAACAGCAGTAACAACAACCACAACAACAACAACGACATCATAAACATACGAGTAGAGCAACCACATCAGCCACGCCCATTTTGCTGTTGACATTCAAGATAATGATGTCAAGCGTGTTCTACTTAACAAACGCCACTTAAACGCAACTCAACTCAACCACCCATCAACCCCGCACCACCCAACCATCCACCCACCCACCCACTCTGTCATTCATTGAATGTGAGCAAAAAGCTTCAATGTCAGCCACAACTTTCTGTGCAACGTTTTCCCGCTTTTCATTCGCAACAATGCCAAAATATCTGCTTTTAATGATCCTGAAAATTTAGTGTTCAAGTGTTTTTTGACAAAGTTGCAACATCACTGAACGGTTATTAAATAACGGTTATTTTATACACTTGAAAATAAATGACACATATCAAAATAAACAACAATTAAAGTTCAATCTCAGCACACGATGACAGGCACATAAATAAATAATAGATTGAGTTATTCGAGGGCAATAAATAACAAGTGGAAACATTATTCCAAGAGAGAGAGAGTGAGTGAGAGAGGGAGAGAGATATATATAGAGCAAGCGAGATAGAGAAAGTAGATGACATTTTTGTATGGCAAATCACGAATGCAAAAATATTTCAATTTAATATTAACCAAGTAAATAAAAGCTTAACATATTTAATTTATATATAGTGTGAAAATAATATTTTGAGATTGTGCATATGGCATACATATTCCTGATTAACATCAAGATATTTATGCTATGACGATAAATAATATACCCACAAAAATTATTGAGAAACTGAGCAAATATTATTAATATCGAACACAAGATAAGCAGAATTGAAGAAAACTATTATTTTAAAATTATTTAAAATGATTTGAAAAAACTATTGTTAAATTATTAAGATGTTGTTAGGATAACTCCAAGTGGGGACAGAGAGACCCCTAATAGGACCTGAACCGTATTGTGGCATTGGAAGACAGGAACTTAAAAACAAAGAAGGACAGAGGAGACAGCGCAGCTGGGCAGAGACCCAGTGGTGGCTATAATCAGAAGCGATTTAAGCAGATAATAGCTATGAGTAAAAATAATCTTAGAATACTCATAGGTCTACTGACGGGACATTCTAGACTAAGAAGTAACCTAGCCAAGCGAGGTATAATTAGTAGCGGACTCTGTAGGTTCTGTGAATGTGAGGAGAAATCCTCCCAGCAAAGTGTGTCACCTTATCGAGCAAAAGATGTAGTATCCTATGGAGGCATGTCATAAAAACCAAAGAGAAAGAAGCCCTCAACCCAACAAAGATTCAAGCATTTGTGCAGCAGCTTGAGTTGATGGAGGAGCGATAAGCCCAGAAGGGGGCACAATAGATCCACTAGGTCACAGTGCACACACCCCTCTTGTTCTCTTGTTCCAAAAACCATTTCTGATTGTTATTTAACACATGTGTTGATTGCCTCAAACAATTGTTGATGTCGACATAATTGCAGCCAAAAATAAATACACATAAAGTTTATTTCATTTACTCTTTTGTTAATTTTCAAATTCTTTGCATTTTGCAACACTGGCTGGGAATTAAACGTTCTCATTTTTGCAACGAAAACTTTTGCCAAAAAATGCGCAAATCGGAAACGCAGCAAAATTTCTAAAAAAAAAAATATATATATTTACACATGCATAAAAGTTGTAAGCAAATTGTTGCATGTGCACACACACACACTTACACACACACACACACACACAAACACACACATATATGCCAGATATGCACATTTATTGCAATAAAAATATTTGGACCACAGCAAAAGGAAATGTAGAAAATTCAGCAAACTCTAATTTCCGGAAACATATATTTTTGTGTGGTTAATAATAATTTTGTTGTAGTTGTTGTTGTTGTTTTTTTTATTGTTGTTGTTATTTGTACACAGGCATACGAAACAAAAAGTGCATTAAGCATACACACACACACACACACCAACACACACATAAACAATGACAAAATGAATTTTATTAAAAAGTTTCCGTAGATATTTGTCCTGTGTTGCAAAATATGTTTTTATTTTATTGTGCAAGCTATGTGAGTGTTTGTGTGTGTGTGTGTATAAGTGCTTGTGTGTGTGTGTTAGTGTGGACATGTCCGTGTTGTGCTTGGCATTGAGAAATATGTCAAAAAACAAGGTTGCCCATTTGCATTTGCAACGCATTTGAATGTGTATGTGTGTGTGTGTGTGTTGAGGACACAAACTAACACCTGTCCATGTCAACTGTTGACGTTCTACAACACTACATTCTAAAACATTTTTGGGATAACATTTGGTGTGCCTTGTCAGCACACCAACACCAACACACACACTCGCACAACACATTTACATAAAGTACAATTAAAAATAACAAACGACACATGATTCAGGGGGCGTGGCATGTAGTAGCAAATTTCTGTGTTGCATACAATTTTGTGACTCCGATTTCTTGCATATTTTGTGACTCTGGGTTGACTCTGGCTTAAATGCAATTATTGTTAAGATTCTTTTGCAAATGCAAGCAACTAACAAAATAATTGCTTTATTATTGTTGCAGTTGTTGCTTCCGTATCAGTTGACAAATAGCCAGCATTATGTTTGCTTGGCTGCAACCAAGACTTATTGGTAACATCAACATTTGTCCACATATGCATGTGAAAGGACTTTTCACAATTTTAAAGGATAACTTGGCTAAATATTTAAAAGAAGTTTGTATATTTCAAGTTTTTGTTTGCTTACTTCAGAATGAATAGTTTTGACCTGCTGACTTCCTAGTTCTTTATTTGTGTATTTATATTTCGTGTACTTTGGTCAACTAAGTCTTGTTTAAGGTTTGGGGAAAAAGTCCATTTCAATTTAGTAAAAAAAATAGTGTTTCTGGAATGGTTTATTTGAGCTCGTTTTTGCTGCAGCTGCAGTTGAAGTTGACTGGTTTTTGGCAAAATATCAAGTATACGCCCCGTAATTCAGTTACGTTCTGTATATAACATTTTTCACTTGCTTTGTTGGCCAAATCGAATGACAGCTAACCCCCGAAAATTCACGCTCGATTTGAAGTTCATTCCGTGTTTGTTGTCGCCTATCACCAGCAGCCAGCAGCCAGAGACAGGACAGGACAGCACAGGACGGGACAGGACAGCAAAAGCAGCCAGCTGCAGGACCTGCTCTGTGGGAACACGAACACGAGCTAGCGACAGTTGAATGGATCTCATCTCAATGACCCAACTACAAACAGAAGTCAGCAAACCCAACCCAAATCCTCACCCCCTCTGGCACTCATTAGATAACGCCCAGTGACAGCCTCTTTTCTCATGACCCCTCTTTTTCTCTCAGTGTGTGTTTTCTGAATTTAGTCGCTGTTTATATCGTCACTTTGGAGTCCAACCAGAAATTGTTTTTGCATAAAGAGCGTGCAACCCACAACCCAAAGCGGAAAAGCCTGTTTTGGGTCTCTCTCGTTGTTGTTGTTGTTATTTTGTGGTCATTCGGCAACATTTTGGCATGCAGAGTTCCACAAAAATGGTAGAAATAGCCCGATAGGCCAACCCCAAACAAAGGTTACCCAATTTGGAAGCAATGTGCGGTGAGGCTATTGTCAGTGGCTTATGATTATGGGCTGTCATTGTTTGAAATTGTTTTCAAATTGGTTGAAGATTAACCTAATTTGTAGACAGTTTTCAAGTGATGCCGTAAAAAAAAGGTAGACTTTTGTATCTTCTCTGGAGTCTTTCCTTAAGTTTTGAATATGAGGGTTACATATTTAATTTTCTACTTACATGTTTTATATTGAGTTTGGCTTATTAAACTTTGTCTTAAATTCATCTGCCCTTTTTTAACATAATGCAATTTTACTTATCTGTTGTATATAATTAAAAGTTTTAATATACACATGCACATATATTTTTCATTTATATTTACAGAGCAAACATTGAAATCAACCCCAATACTTGAAGCGAATTCAACTTCAAAGTGCTTTTGAAACTTTGAAGTGCTTCAATATTTGTTATAAACACAAATTGAATTAGCCACAGGCAAAAACTGATTTCTGCATATATTTTGCTTGAAAAAATTATATTTTCTTTTTTCTTATCTAAAACGTAAGCAGTTTAAAGGTTTCCGTGAAAACTCAAAGATATTTCAACTCTGTGAATTTTCTTGAATTAAATTACAAGCTCATCAGATCGCTCAGTTTGCAGTACATAAGATTTTCAAGATAATTGAAGACCTGTGTATATATATATTCGTGATGCTATTCAATATGCATTTAGTGTGCAAACACCTCAACCCTCAACCCTCAACCCCCATGCCCCATGCCCCAACCCCTTGTGTTCAGTGACGCCGGCTATTTGCAGCTACTTGCAACGTTGACCATCATCGTCTTGGCATATAATGAGATTATGGAATTATGTATTCATGGAGCAAGAATGATGTCAGACGCTGACTTAGACAATGGCCGCTGGCCAGAGCCCAACTGTGGGTGCCTTGTAATAAGAAGAAGAAGAAGAAGAAGAAAAGGAGTCAAGAACAAAGTGAGCAGAAGACAAACGCAAATTGCATACAAATGCAAAATGCAAGAAGAAGAAGAAGAAGCCAAAGTTATTTTGCCATTCCCATTGCAAAAGTTTTAACTGTTCACGTTCAAGTCGTGGCATCTTAGCGCAGTGCTTAGTTTAATGCATTTCCCCAGTTGCCACCGACTCGGTCCGAGCCGGGAGTCCACTTCAATCCCTAACGGGATTCCACGACCTGGACGTCGTCCAGAACCTATTGCCTTACGCTTACTTCCGTCACATAGCAGTCGTTTTAGTTGCAAATAATTCGCAGTTGCAACTTCTGCCAGCCTGCCCCGGTGTCTGCCTCACTGGGTGCACTTTTTCATAACATTTGCCGCTTTTATCTCATTCTGTTTCGCAGTGTTTGTCGTGCAACGCTCAATGTACAATGCGGGATGCAGCCCCGCAGTGAGCCAGAAAGAGAAATTCAGTTGCAAAACAATAACGCAGCCAAACTGATAAATGTGCGGAGCACACTTCAAAGAAAGACAGAGAGAGCGAGTCACAGAGAGAGAGAGAGAGAGAGAGCTCTGTTAAGCTAACCACAGTGGAAACTCTGTAAGGCACACTTGAGGTGGATTTTCTTGTGTGTCACAAGTAGCTTAAACTTGAATAATGAGATTTTGTATTGCAACAAGAAAGGGTCAGGAATTTTGTAGGGGTTGTTAGACTAGAAGATACCCTGTACTAGTTGTAAATAAGCTGTCGTAAAATATTGTTGCTGATTTGCATTATTCATACTAATTTTTAAAGCATTTCAAAAAGGATTTCAATTTGATACACACTTTATGCAGACAATGAAAATTCATGAACATTTTTCAATTTTCTATTTAAAACTTGAGAGATATAAATAAGATAAAACTAAGAAAACAGTATATAGTGAATCAGAACTATGGGCACCCCCCGGTTGGGATCTTCAATCAAAGTTAATTAAGCTAAGTATATGCACGACCTACTTGGGGCACAGTGACACAAAGTCATTGGCTCTGAAGATGCATCAATTTTTTTCCTTCTGTGTTGTTGTTGGAATCTCTCGCAAAGTTTCGCCCATAAATTAAATGTGTCGCGTCTTGCAAAATGGGTTGCAAACTCTTTAGTTTTGTTGCCTTTCCCCACATTCTCGATTCGGTTGACTAACGATATTCTGCAGCATACTTTTTGGCGCATTGCCTTAAAGTAAGCAGAGTCATAAGTTTACTGTTAGTTTCCATTCTTTTCGGCCTATAAAGAGCAACCTTTGGCTTTGAATTGTTAAACTAGCTAAGCTTAATGAAAGATGCTTAGTTTGATAAGCGTCCGAAGTTTTAATTGAATTTTTTCGGTTTGCATTTAATTGAGTATTTTTTGGGCTCAGCTTTTGTGTTTTTGTTGGAGGGTCCTAAACAAACTTACAACACTGAATTTTGGGGCCTATCTAAATAACAACTCAATTTTGCTCGCTCTCATTCAAAAACACACACACACATATATATATATATATGTATGTATATATGTATTTCCTGCCAGCTTCTCACTTTCACTTGTTGTAACTATTATTGAACATTTGCCAGTTAGTAAATTAGAATATTATAAGTTTTGGCACGCGGCCGCAGCCTTTGCATAATTAAATTACGCTCCTCTCATGAATATTTCATGGGAAAAGCTTTTAAACGCCTCTTTATTTATGTATTTGGCGTACAAACAACAAAAGGGGCCCAAACACAAAATTTACTTACTCATTTGTGTGCAGACGACCCTTTCCAGTTTTATTTTTTGTTATTGAAAATGCCAAGAAAGTATTTTTCCCTCTCTGAACACTTTCAAAGTGTTTTTCTCGCGCATTTTAATTAAATTTCGCGTTCCAAATCTGGAAAAAAGCAATAAAGAAACAAAAAAATTAATTTACGAAATTACATTTTCCGCTAATTGGCAAGATAGAATTTTAGCCAGCAAATCTCCATAACGGAGGCATTTACTTAGCCATAGATTTTCAATTGGTAACCAAATGGGACAACCATCGGTTGTCGGACATCGTTTTCTGGGCTGCGGTTGTCGTTTAGATAGCAGCGTACAAAATTGATAAACAAACATATGGCAATGCAACCACCCACCGCCCACCGCCCACCTCCCCCTAATCTGCATATAACATATACATACAAATTGGGGTTGAGCACAGCTCGTGTCTTGTGTCGTGACACGAACACGAAAGAAATATGAGAGAGACTTAATTTAAATTAATAATGTGGATTAGTAAAAAAAAAACTTTAATTTTACTAATTATGATGACAAGTTATTTAAAACATTCCAAAAAAATTATATATAGATCGATATTTATTATATTTATTTAATTATTTTTATCCTTATTTATTTATTTATTATCAATTAAAATCAGTCGACACCAAAAATACAAAAAAATCAAAAAATTGTATTATATTAAATTTAAAATAAAATTAAAATTATAAATAAATTAAAAAATAATCAATTATTTCTAAGACTTATACAATTTCTGGGGGTAAAATACAAAACGGTCCAACATTAGTTGCATGAATTGTGGAAAACATAGAAAAACCCAATCAGACCAATTCAAGGTAATTGAAATCTTAACCTTAACTTTTTTAAATAATTTTTAATTTATATAAATTATTTTTTTATATTGCCAACTATGACTTGATGTGTAGAATTTTTTGCTTTACAGCTGAATTTTATGATATAAATAAATTTTTGTAATTTTATCTTTTACATGTTTTATAATAATAAAATAAAATAAATAATTTCTTGCTTAAGGGAAATAATTAAAAACCTAGTTTCTAGTCAAAATTTGAGATACACCCATCACTAAAACAGACACACACATCCAAATTTTGGTACACGTCCATCTGTTTGTGCTGCTGAATTTGTATCTCTCTGTGAGTTTGTGTGTGTTGGTGTGTAGTTGTGTGTGTTGGTGTGTTGTTGTGTTTGTGTAGGCGCGCGGACTTAAAAAAGTGTTCGCAAGCCAATATTGATAGCATTTCCCAGGCGGTAAGTGTACATCGCGGAGGCCTTCATCGATTGCTGACCACCAGCCAAAAGGGGGGCTTCTATTGCTCCAATTACGACATTGGGTATGCCAAAAAAAAACGTGAAAAATATTGCGAGAGATATGTATGTGGAAATTGGTGGATGTTGGCCACGTTCTCATCGAGCATCGCTGGTCACGGGACAACTGGGCAAGTGGACATCTGCTCTGCATACGTGCGAGGAGCATGCCTGGAATTTTAGTTTGCTCTCCACATGGACAACATTTGTCCAAATGTACATATCAATTGCACTGCGGTTGTCTGCGTGTGTGTGGGTGTGTGTGTGGGTGTGCGTGGGTGTGTGTGGATGTGCATTGAGGCATAGCTGCGTTCATTCGGTGTCTACTGATGCCTAATAGAATTTTTCTCCCAAGTTGCGTTTTCTGCACAAATTCGTCAAAATGTGCAATGCACTGAAAAATATCGAAAATAGCAGTTACAAAAGTAAATTCACAGTTAGATAAATTCGACCAGCATTTTGTGAAAAAATATTTGACAATATTGCAAACATTTTTCATAGGATAATATAAAAGATGGACTCTTTTTGATATGAGCTCGAATGAAGCAGATTTAATATTCAAATTGAGTTTTAACAAGATTCTTATGACTTAAAAAAAACTAACTTATTTTTGGCACAGATTTAATGCTTCTCTTTTCTTTTTTTAATCATTTTGTGGAATGTGCGAAATTGTAAAATTATTTTAAAATTCAAATATTTTTCATTTAACTGTTGTAAAGTGTTTTATAATTTTTATTGAAATTGTGCGCTGAACTTTTTACGCTGTAGAAGTAAATGCAGAGTCAATTATTAAATATTTGCACTGAAAGCCACGCTATATAAAAATGTTTATAAAAAACTTATATTTATTTTAATATATTTTGCATTTGTTGGCTTTTGTTTTTTATTTTTTTTGCCAGCACTTTTGCCCTTATCAGCCACACACCTCTGCCATAATTTTGCCAATTTGATAGCCGAGTGAAATTTGCTTTGTATTTTTTGTTTTTTGCGAATAAGTTGCACTTCGGGCACTTTTGCTAATTGCAAAACAAAAAATGGCTAAAACTGAGCATTGAGTGCAGCCCAGATAAACTCAACGAGGGAGCTGCAGAAAAAGCATAGCCTATTTATTGGGGCAAAACTGCGCCAAATCAATGTGTGCCCTTTGCGCGAGTGTGTGAGTGTGTGCGTGTGAGTGTGCGTGTGTGTGTGCCGTATATTGTGAGTGTGCATGTGGCATTCAAATTTATTCAAAACAATTTTATTCAAATCGCAAAAAACTAATTCGGGGCACGTACGCTCAACAAACACAACAGCAACAACAAAAACAACACAAACAACTACAGACAATTCCTAATAAAAGCCAAGCCCCACATGTTTTGCTAGTAAATTCATATATCTATGCTAGCGTATGTGTGTGTGTTGTGTGTTTTGTGTGTGCGTGTGTGTTTGTATTTGTTATTAGTTTTTGCCAACGCTTCACAATAGTTTTGGCCCCGCCATTTACCACAGTTAACTGGAATTCTCGTATTTTGTGTACTGCCCAGCAAATTATGCCATTTCGCATATGTGTGTTGCTTGTTGTGCGTGTTTATTCATGTGTGTGTGTGTGTGTGTGTTTGAGTGTGTGCGAGTGTGTTTTCGCATTGATTGTATTAGTTTTTGTATTGTGTGGCGAATTGGAGGCTGTTCTCTTGTAATTATGTCTAATTTTATTGCCCCCTCTTTGGCTGTAGCTATTTTATGATTATTTTACTCTGTTATCTATATAGATGGCAGCAAGCAGTTTTGACCATATATACATATATAAAAATAATACATATATATATGCATATATCCGATAAGCACGATTCTTAAATCATTCTCATCTCATTCATATTTGAATCAACGGACTTATTCCAAGAAAATATTGTCTTAACATTTTCACATACTTTTTCCATTTTGATTTTTTTTCTACTTTCGTGAATGCAGATTGCAGATTTTTTTTAATATTATTGACAGGGTATCTCTTAGTCGCATATACTTTGGCCTTGTGTTCATTTTGTTGTCGCATTGATTTTCGCTTGTGCTAATTGCTGTTTGCTCATAAACTATATTGATTTTATGCTTCTGTGGTCATTTTGGTCGCTGTTAATTAATTAATTGTTTTTGTGGTCGGAACTGTTTTGTGTAACTTGCACCTGATTAAATTCTGATGCAACATTCCATTGTCTTAATAAGTTTTGTAGAATTCATATTTTTTCTTGCTTTCCCTAAATATTTTAATGCATTCTTAATTTCTTGCAGCATTAAAGTGTTAACAATATTTGCGCATATCATTATAATAAATATTTCAAAATTTTGGCATTAACATAATTTGAATGCTAAACATGAATTTAATAAACATAACACAATAATTAAAATAAAATTACTTTAATTGCACACTTGATTATTGGCTTTTCACACAAATATAAAGCATACGAATAAAAAACTAAATATGTCAAGGGGTCAATTTGTGCATTTTGGTTTTAAGCCAATTACTCAGAGCTATTGACAAATTAATTTATTGCAACAATGTACAAAATTTCTAGCATAAATCACACTTTATTTATATTTAAAATGTTTATTTATTTTCATAGCAAATTGTAATTAGATGCCCATCAGTCGAAGCACAACGACATAATTATTGTTTTTGTGCTAGTATTATGTTTTAATTAAAATGTTCACTTGTATTATTTGACATCTTTGTAATTTGGCCAAAAACAATTGCAAAAACATGGCCAATAAAATTTCAAAAGAATATAAATATTCAAGTGCGTAGCAAAAGAAAAGAAGCAACTACATAAAATCAAATAACAACATCCAATAAAAGATGTGGAGGGAAAATGTTACCAACAAGGAACAAGAGAGCACAATATAAATATAAACTATGTGTGTGTGTGTGTGTTTGTGTGTGTGTGTGTGTGCTGGCATTTAGTTGCACGTTAACAAGCCATGAGCCGTGTATAATATTTTCTAATTTCTCAATTTCCCGCACATTGACATCCGAAACTAATAAAAATAAATCGCACTTTGATATCCGTTCTGCAGTGCATTTGTTTCGCTTTCATTTTGTTTCGTTTTGTTTTGTTTTCATTTTCGTTTCGCTGTCTGCCTGTTCCGTTACTTTTTCAATAATCGTTATACTCACACACATACAGATCCACACATACATATATAAATATAGAGATATAGCTGCTGTCATAGCCGGCTGCTCTGCCTTGGTCAGCTCCACAAATTTTATATCATTTTTAGTATTCTTTTAATACCCTGTAGACATTTGCATTGTTAAAGAGGGTATCATGCATTTGTGGTTTTAAAAATATGGCATGAATAAGGCACTTCATTTTTGTAGTATAAGTTTGCAGAACCAGCTTGTTTCAGGTGATCGTTAAACTATTTCCTAATATCGATTAAAATCGATAACAGATAGCAAGAAATAGAATAATTGTAAGTTGGAGATATTCTTTGGCGTAATATGAATAAACTAACGAAATTTAATTCCAGCTTCAAGATTAAGCCTTATTATTTTTGGTAAGGACTTAGTCTACAGGGTATCTGCTGGTCGATCTTTTTCGATACGAGTAGTCAAAGTTGCTTTTTGTTTCATTGTTTTTGCTACACTTTTTGGCCTGGCGAGTTAGCGCCAACAATAAATAAATGCGCGCACAATTTCACCGACATAACACACACACACACACACCACACACACCACACACACCACACACACACACATCGGAAATTTATAGATCTGGCCGGATGTGCGTCTCTCTGGTGACATACACAGATACTAGCCAGGCTGGCAGCCAGTGAGATACGTACCCAGTGCAAACTTATTACTACAGCTAACTGTAAATGTGTGTATGAGTGTGATTGTGTGTGAATGTGTGTGTGTGTGTGTGTGTGTGTGTGTGTGTATGCGCGTGTCTATTACAAATACAAATAACAACAAAATGACCAACTAAATAAATAGTTTTTGTAACCACACACGGACTTTGGACACACAGGAAGTGGGCGGAAACTCAGGAATTATGTGTGGGCAAATGGAAACCCTATACTCAATGGGCATCAAATGCGAGTGTGTGAGTGTCTGTGTGTGTGTGTGTGAAAATATAAAACTTCAGTTAGCTGCTAAACTTTAAGTCGATGAACGAGAGTCATTTAACTAGAGCTAAGTCAATTTGAATTTGTCAAAGAAATGAGTCGATTGAAAACCTAAAAAATGATTTAATAAATTGCTTTCTAATTTAAAAAATAAAATAAAATAACAATAAATAATATAGTAAATATAATATAACAAATAGTCGCCTCAATTGAAGCTAACTTCGATAGTTCCTACTTGCAACTTGCCACTCAAAAACAGCTCAGTTGACATTGTGGTAATTTATATGAATGCCTTCAAAGTTTCTGATAAAGAACCCCTCCTAAATCCTTAGCAATTGGCTGCGTTGGGTAAATAATTTAATCTGTGCAACTGCAACGCATTTTAACTGTAAGAAACAGCAATTGCAATTCGCTGGCAAATAGTTTTATATGTGCAACTCAAATACTTCTTTCAGTCTGTTGACATTTCGGTTGCCTTATTTATGGATGGAGTATAAAATGCCTCAGCTTCGTATCCAGACGTTAACGTTTCATTTGTACATGTGATTTATCTCAAGCAGCTTCATTTTTTTCTTTTTCTTATTTATTTCTTCCTTTTTTCTTGCTTTTTTCTTTCTTTTTTTTAGTACAGTCTCTTTCTAACCCATTTAGTTTCATCCCTATACTTGAAATAAAGACAACGTTGATGCTGCTGCTGCTGCTTGGGTTGCATCGTAAATCCAGGCAAAAATATATATATCGCACACAATACAATATATACTTATAGAGAGACGTGGCTAACACACACACACACACACACACACAAACACAGATATAGACAGACTCACAGAAGCAAGCGTATTATTGCTTCAGTTTTTAGGTCGCAGCACAATAAAATAGCTCAAGTTGATGATGGAGCAAAACTATGTGTGTGTGTGGGTGTGTGTGTGGGTGTGTGAGTGGGTGTGTGTTTGTACGACATTAGATAGAGCTAACAGCAGCTCTGTACTTACCCCCGCCCCTCTCATCACTCTAATAGCAAATGCAACAAAGCTGCTTATCGCTTAACGCTTTGTGTAATGCGTTTAAACTTGATGATTGATTCTGGAACCCCCCAACCCCCTCTTGCAGCTGCAACAAAGTGCAGAAAAATGGTCAAAAACTTTAATGGTAACTGGATAGGCGCTACTCTCTCTGTGTGTGTGTGTGTGTGTGCTGTGGTCTATGGGTCTAAAATATACTGGAATAACGAACAATGGCGCCGTTCGTTCATTTTATGTTGTTGCCTGCGTTTTATTGACTACCGACGATGCCCTAAACTAAAACAAAGTACCGTTAGAAGCGCTTTATACTATATATATATGTCACACTCTATGCATGTCTATGTGTGTGTGTGCTTTAGCCAGTGTTGGTTATGGCTCGTTATGTGCGTGCGTGTTACTGCGCAAAGATGGCTCATAAATTTCGCGCGTTTTCGCCTTCAATTTTGTTCGTTTTTCGACCAATTTTTTTTCTTTTCGACATTTTCTTTTTTTCATACACTGCTCCCAAAGGAAATCAGAGTGTATTGGATTTGTTAAATGTCCCTTGTAGCTAGCTGCAAATGCGTCAAATAATTCACTCAAGCATAATGTTTATTTTATACACATTTTCATGGCTTGGACATATTTTGGGAATTACCAATTTTTGGTAAATTTCTTGATCTCATTTAATTTTACAAAATATCCCTCACTGTTTAAAATTTACAGTTTTAATAAAATAAGTTAAAATAAGATTGAAGCAGAGTATTGTGAAATTTGAAGCTTTGAATTGCAAGCATTTTCTCTATTTGTAAATTTCACAATTATTTTTGGCTGCGCACAAATTTTTTGTGTTTTTATTTATTTTATTTCTTTTTATTTTGGAAAATGACTTTAATGACTTTGCCAGCACTTGGCTACTAAATCAAATTGTTACAGTTATTTCGAAGAATATATATATATATATATATTTTTGTGAGTTGTTAAAATTAACTATATGTTGCCAGCCAGACATTTGAAATGTGTGTATCGGAAATCGTTTTTCAGAATTTTCCTTCGTTTCCCTTGAATTTTCATAGAAAAAAAAATAGGAGCAGCTTCAATGCTCCAATATTTATGGGCACTAATTAGACCCCAAAATGAGTGGCAGGCAGCAGCGGGGCAAGCAATGTAAAGACCGACTCTCCACATGAGAGGCACCACAAAATCAAATTGGAAATGACGCACACACACACACACACACACACACACACATCAGGAGCAGCAACTGAATCAACTTTACACGATTGCCACAGGAAATCAGAGGAAACGAAGTGGGGCATGGGGTATGGGGCGTGGTGGCAGCAACGCCAGGAAGGCAAAAGTGAACTTCCGCAGTCTGATGCAGGCAGGCAGGCGGCAGGCAGTCAAAACTCAGCCAAAATGTAAAAGATGAAAGAAACAGGAATTGAACAACAGGAATACATATTTTTTTATCATGAATGCAGATAGACACAACGCAGGTGGCCACAGACAAACCGAAATCGTATCTTTGTATTTACTCAGTGTAACCGAAATATGCACATATATTTACTAGATACACATTCTCAATTACCTTATCGATATCTGCCCAGAGACACAACACATGCAATTAAGAAAACCAACTCGAAAAAATCCAAAAATTCAGTCAACAAAATTCGGAAACATATTTCCAGCTTGCAAACTTTATTTAAAGTCTACACCAAAAATACAAAAATTCAAAATTTAAATTAAATTAAATTTAAAATTAAATTAAAATTATAAATAAATTAAGAAATACTAAAATATTTATAAGGTATAAAATAAAATAGTGCAACATTTGTTGCATGAATTTCCTAATATCTGCTACACATTTTAAATAGTTTCCCTTTTCCACAACTCAATTTCAATATGTTTTTAATTGCAGTAAATGCTTGATTCTTGCATTTAAATTTAAAAAATATTCATTCTTCATTAAATTAAGTTTGTCCTCATTAAAATTCTGCTTGTTTCCTACTTACTGAAAATGGCACGAAGTTCGTTTGTCACACAACCTTCAACTTTGTATTTTGATTAATTCTTGAAATGTCAAATATTTTTGGAGCATTTCAGGAATTTACAAACCGGGTGACAGTTGAAAAGTGTTGCATGCACTCAACTTATGCAGCGACTCGAACTGCAATTGCAATTGCAAGTGCAACACGCAACTGCAACTGCAGCTGCAACTGTAAATGCCATTGCAGCTTTTTGGGATTCCATTTAACACCCTCGCCGCACACTTCCTTCCAGCCTTTAAGCCTCCAAGCTGACCACAATGCAGACGCGCCTAGGCTTATCCCATGCAATCCTCGGGCGGCAGCAGTTCCATTTCCACATTTCCACATTTTCAACTTTTCCGTTTGCTCTCTTTGGTTTTTCGCCAGTTTGGGCCAAAAAAGGGCGGCGGCGGCTCAGGTGTCGTTAACACTTGTTTAAAAATTTGTTATTGGGTTTCTTTATTCGCTCGTTGTTTATTTATTGTCGTGGTCATGGAACACGTAGGTCAGTTCTCTCTTTCTCACTTTATCTGTCTCTTTCTCTCCTCTCTCTCTTTCTCTCTCTTTGTGTGGCCCTTGGTTGTGTTGTCAGTTTGCGTTGGCTTTATCGGATTGCACGTAAAATTGCTGACAAATTGAATACAATTGCGCTTAAGCTGAAAAGCTCATTAACGCAATTGGATAGCGACATTGCACCGATCGGAAATTAAGGTTGCAAAATTAAATTCAAGCAGCATATGCTGAAAAGTACAAAACCAAAAAAATTAAATGCATATGCTCGACTAGCAGATACTCAGCAATCTGAATTATGTAAAATTAATTAATCTGCAGAGTTGGCATTAAAAGAGCGGAAGTGACACTTAAGATATAAATTTGTGGCTCGTTTCTTTGTTCGACAAGTTTCGAGTAAGCTGCATAATTTGTATTCTAAATAAAAGATACACATTTATACACATATATACAATTGTACATATTCATGTATGTATTTCCACACTTTTCATCCATATTTAAAGGGTATCGTTCACTAAGTTGGCTTCAATTCCCAATGAGCCTAACGAAAAAAGAAAAAATTTAATCTCTTCAGCGTTGTTCAGTTATGAGGATTTCATCAGCTTAATGATATATGTATATAGATATATTTTTAATCAAAATCTGTAATTTTCCGCATTTGACTGCTGAAAGTCAACCATTCAGTAAATTGTATAAATTACTTTGACAGAAAAACGATTATAAATAAAACTGTTGAGCTGTGAAAAGCAATATGCGAATTAATTTTATCCTTCGGCATTTACAAATTGACTTTTGAATTTTCTATAGCTTCTAGACGATAAAATGGTACCCTACAGTAAGTAGTACAAAGGGTGTATTTATGGGAATAAGTATTTATTTAATATTCAAAAGGAGATATCTATTTAAAAGCCTTATATTTAGAATCATTGTTTTGAGTTACTGTTCCAATTCAAGTATTTCATTATCAGAATTGTTTCAGCTCAAGTGAAGCTTGCAAACTGCAATCTAGGAATATAAATTTCTAATTTTACCAGAGCTAAATTTCCAGCTTATGCGCTTGTTTTTTGCCACATATGAGCAAAGAGACAATGGGCCAACATTGACATGGCCAACAGCAAGTAAATTAAGCTAATTACAACCAAATGAAATATGGCAAAAGTTTGCATTCAAATGTTGCAAATGCTTTCAAGCAAAGTTGCGCATTGCCAAGGACAATGATAACTGCTCCTGCTGCTCCTCCTCCTGCTCCTCCTGCTGCTCCTGGCTGTCAACAGCTGAATCTATTTGCTGCTGTTGTTGTTGTTGTTGTTGCACCCGCCCCCGAACATGTGGCATAACATTTGCGTATTAAATTTTGTTGCGTTTTACACTTCAGCAACATTTCCGCCTGTTAAATGCTTGGTCATTACAATGGCATAAAATCATTTTGTTGCTGAATTTAAAATGGCCAAAACAACAACACCCGCCACGCCCCCCCCAGCCATGCCCCTAAAGGCGGCCCGGACACGGGCAGCTGTTCCAGCTGCGCGTAATTTTAATGAGAATATTCATTGGTGCCACAATTGAGACAACCGAACTGGAGTCACGTGGATTCGACTGCTGCTCCCTTGCGGCGCTCTTCTCTCTCTTTCTCACTCAATATATATCTATCTATCTCTCTCTCTTTTCGCACTGTGACTGCCTGCGGTCCAGTGCGTGAAGTTAGTGAAAGATTGGCCGCAGCTCTTTCCGGTTATGGCCGCTGAGTGCCGGCGGCAACAATAACAACAACAACAGCAACAGCAACAACAGTAGCAGCAACAATAATGGCAACAAAAAACAACAACAACAACAACAACATTTGCAACACAGGCAGCACTTAATGTAATGTCATTTTGTGCTGTCGGTTAATTATTCAGCGCATTTTCAGCGGGGGCGTAAATTGTGGCCGGAAGACTTCAACTGTTATTTGTTGCCAAAAATTGTGTGCGGCTTGAATTTATTTACGCCATATTTTGCCAGCAGGTGCAAATATTTTTGTCAATTTGTCCTCACTAACCGCAGATCAAACTCGACGCCAGTCGGTTAAAGCACAATATAAATAAATTACATAGTTTTCAACCTCTAAAATATTTTAGAGTTAAGCACAGACCGACTATCTGATACTCTTTTCAGCATTTCATTACTATAAAAGAAACAGATTTTCTGAGTTAAAAAAAAACATGGTTATTTTGATCAAATTTTACTTGTAATTTAATTCTACATTTAAATCTGGCTCTATTTCCATGTTGAAAATATATTCTTAAAAAGTTAAAACTATTTTTAAAAACCTTTTTTTTGTATCATGGTTTGTCCTGTAAATTCGGGATCAATTTTCATACTCAAATTATATCCTTTAATTGTGCTTTTGTGCCGTTTGTCAAATGTGATTCAATATTCCAAAAACCCAGCCCAAATTGTTTTCAAAATTAAAATGCATTTAAATTTAACAACGCGATTTTCATTCAAAGCAAACTATTTTATAAATACTTCAATCAATATTTAACTTATTTTAATACATATGTGATATTTTCATTTCCCTGTTATTTATATATATATATATATAATATATATATTTTTTGAATGTGCAACATTTAACTGCCAAATTTTGCTAATTTGGCTTCAGTCACGCTCCGAATGTTGTCAGATGTTTGCGCTTTGATTTCCTGTCGCATTTGATGTTTGCGTAATTCGATTTCATTCACATGCTGTGAATGTGAATATGAATATGAATATGAATATGAATATGAAAATGATTTAAAATGCCTCGTCAATTTACGCTTTAAATGTGTACTTTACATGAGTTGCTTAATTTTAAATTAAATTAAATCTCTTTCGATTAAAGTGCATTTATTTGATGCATTTTGAAGAACTCGAATTAAATTAGAATTTATGAATTTATAATTTATTAAGTAATTATGCAACCAAAGCATATATAGGCAAAGTGAAGAGATGATGGCTCAAAGCTGCATTAAGCCTGCTCTCAAATGCTGCTGCCAACTTTTGTTGGGGCTGCAAAGAGTGTCCCGTTACCTGGCCATAATTTAAAGGCACACTTCGTATATATGTAGATAGCAGGTGCGTGGACTGCATTAACCTAAAACCATTTTGGGCGGTCTGGCAGAATGGAGGCGGTCTGGCTGACTGCCACGCCCACTGCGGCTAGCTGCTGCTGCTGCTGCTGCTGATGTTGCTGCTGTAAAATTAAAAGCAAATTTCCGACACTCGAGAAGCGACCTCATCCGCTGGCTTGGCGTTGTCCTGGCAGTCTTACGAGCCGGCTTTAAAATCACGTTAATGATATTTACAGCGGCGGTCGCCTGTGAACTGAGCTCCAAATTTGAAACTGGAGCAGCAAGTGGGCGTTGGTTGGTGGGAGGGGGAGTAGGAGTGGGGAGGGGGTGTGGGGTGTGGGGGTGTGGCATACCTGCCTTTGACCAGCAGCCCAACAGAAGTCTCTTTGCCATGGTGTTAACTGTGTGAATTTTGCGTTGGCTGCGCAAGTCATTTGCATAACAAAGTTGTGCCACGCCCACGCCGCAGTCAACACTGCCCCGTGCCCCTGCCCCGTGCCCCTGCCCCTTAGCTGGCATTTACAACATTTAAATTAGACATTAAATTTGAAAGATGGGCTGCCGAACAACTTTTACCCGACAGTCCAAAAAAAAGCGAACGTTCTCCAGGTGTGTGCCTGTGTGTGTATGTGTGTTGTGTGTGTGTGTGTGTGTGTGTGTGTGTGTGTGCGTCTGACTTTGCTTACTTTATGAGACTTGCCCCTCATTTCTCGCAGATTTTATTTCGGTTTCGCATACTCTTGAGGCGGGTATTATAATTCTGATTTGAAGTGTGTGACTTGTGGAAGGATAAGTCCTTGAAAAGTTATCCTTATTTTGCGATAGCATTTTTTTCCAGTCGATTTTTTTACACTTTTAAAAGATGAGTGTATCTAAATATCGACTTGTGAAAAATGTGTGTTTTTTAAGCTGCAAATAATTTGGGGGCGAGTGCGGAACACTCGCAAAATGGCTGGCCTTGATTTACTTATTTACTTTACTTTTATGGCACTTAAATGGCACTTGGCCTTGTTGTGTGTAATTTGGCTTTGTTGTTGTTTTTTTTTTTTGGTTTTTGTTTCCGCTTTCGTTTATTTTCTGGCTTGATTTGTTCGCTGATAAGCTTTATTTTCTCAGTTAAAGTTATTTTTGTTTTTATTTCTTGGTGGTGTCGCTTTTCTTGTTAACGACTTATTTTCTGGCCAGTTCATATATTAAGTTATTGACAACAATTACGTGAGATACACTCAGTTGGCTCAGCTGGCTGAGCTCAGTCTGAGCTCCGTGTTAAGCTCTCTCTTTCTCTCTCTCTTAGATTTATGGCTATTGAAATTGCAATTGCTGTCCACATTTATTTTCCAGAAGATCAGGCAAGTTAATGTTATTTATAACGTGCTGCAAGTTCAACTTTTAAGGAAAAGTTCAACAACCTCAAATGATAAATTTATCCAATATTGGTTTTGAAAGTATTTTTGGGGAAAGATATCGATTGCATAAATTGGAAGCATAGGTTAAGCATTACTCTTTGAAAAATAAGTGTTAATTAGATTTTTTTAAAAAGTAAAAAACACAATTGAAAACTTTCGTTAATATTCAAAAAATTATTTAAGAGTTTTGGCAAACAAAAAAAAAACACATTTGAAAAATTCCGTTAATATTAAAAAAAATATTAATGAGTATAGTTTTGAATACGCAAAGTTATAAAAACAATCTCTAATTGAAAAAGCTTTATGAGGATGTTAAAAAAATTAGTTTGAATAATGATGAAATCCATAACAAAAATGAAATCACCTTTTGTTAATGGAGAACAAAAATTTTGATAAAAAAAAGTAATAAATATTGTTTTAATTACCAACTGAATCTTTAATGCCGAGTTCAGTTGTAACTGAATTGTAGGTTATGGTGAATAATGATCTGAGTAATGTAATTCTGTATTTATTAAGATACATAAATTGTCTTTGCTCACTTTTGGCAACATTTGCTGTGGTCTTTTGTTATTAGAAGATTTACATTTCATTCGCTGGCGCGGCGCGGCACCTGCTGCTTTTGCCACAACGAGACGGCCCAACTTGCAACTTGCCACCTATGTATACCGTTTTGTAAAATGGCCAACCCAGACAGATTTTGTGGCACAAAATATGCCTACTTATGGCCATTAGGACTAAAAGCTCAACAAAATACAAGAGCCGAGGAGAGCTCAAATTAATTTTCATACAAAATGTATATCGCGTTTGTGCGAGTGCTTCAAAGTAGGGAAACGGAGGATGCCCGGAGCGGGCTGGTGGCAGCAAACAGTGGCAACAATAATAAATAAAAACAACAACGTGCCACAATATGCCTCCACAACAACAACAACAATAACAACAACAACAACAATGAAATCAGCACATTTGGTTTTAACGACTATGTGAGGTTGTTTTTTTTTTATCCCAGTCTACCCTAAGAAGATGCTACAGTTCCTTTTATATATATATATATATTTTTTTTTTGTTGCTATTGTTGTTGTTGTATTTTAATGTGCATTTGCGCCGCCGTCGGCGCCAACGTCGCCATTTGAACATTCCAACATTACAAACGTCACGCAAACTTCATCCGGAATGAGACAAGCTTTTTGCGACTGTTGGTTTTTAATGGAATCGACAATAAAAAGTATGATGAATATCCAAGTGTGTTTGTGACTCCCACTGCCCTGTGTCAATATCAGACTGAGTGCCACTTAACTAAACCTAAATTGTTTAGTTAGTATTTTCTATTTTTTAACAAATTTTAAGTGCTCTACTTTGAAAAAGTTAATTGTTATTGAGTTGTGGCAAAGGTGAGCAAAGGCAATTAATACAGATTTAATTACTTGTAATTAAATTAATTACTTCAATATGTTGCAACTAATAGTATCTAAAGTGCATTAAAAATTCGTCTATGCCCCACTTGATTACATTTATGTTGTATTTATAATTTTTTTTTGTACGTTGCCTGCTTTGTCTGTGAATTTGAGCAGCTGATTTTGTGTCTGCAAACAGATGAGGCCAACATCATTTCATATCCGCTGCTGCGGCCGACAACAAAAACCCCGACACGCCCCACCCCCTCTACCATCCCTCACCCACACACAGAACGAGCTGAATTGTTATTATGCAAACAAATTACTTGGCCAAGAATTATGTGCGCCAGAATCGTTAACGTCTTTTGCGTTACTGGTTTTTATTTTGTTGTTTCCCCTTTTTTTTTTGCAGGCCCGTTTGTAGTTTTGGGCTGTTATTATTTGGCCATTTTGAGCACAAGCGAGTGATTTTCACACACCCACCCCCCCCCCCACCCACTGTATAATTAAAATATCCAATTAGAAGCCGAGTCGATGGTTGATGGAGAGAGAAATATTTGCATCTGCATGCCACTTGTGCAACACTTTTATGAGCAGCTCATATAACTAATGACCGACCACACACAGAGCGCTCTCTCCCTCTCTCTTTCTCTCTATATATGTCTCTCTCTGTCTGTCACTATCTCCCGTTTCGCAGTCGCCTCTTGTTTGCTCAGGCATCCTGTCGTCCTGTCCAATCCTGTGTTCTCGTCGCTTTGCAACATAAATTCCCTTTTGGGAAAAATTAATAAAAATGATTGCAGCCGGCCGCCAGTCGACGAGGCGGACTACAATGAATGAATGGCGCATGCCAGCTGTTGGCCAAACATGCTTTTGATTGCCAACAACAACAACAACAACAACAACAACCAAAACTACAACAACAACAACAATAGTCATAGCAACAATGCCAACAAGAGTCCCAAGTCATAGTGGTTACTCTTAAAAAAACAAGCTAAAACAAAACATTGCATAATCTTTGCTCTCAAAAACATTTAATTTTTGGATACTCTATTTTTGGATTTGTACATTTGCCTATATATGTATATATATCTATATATATGAATGTATATATAAATATGTAAACATGTTTTCTTTTATTATTCTTAGTTGTTGTATTTGCCTTTATTTAACTCTATGAAGCAACATACTAATCAAAAAATATAAAAATAAAAATATGTTTAATGTATTTAGGAAAAACTTTAAAATATTAAATAAAATAAATAAATATTTAATAAAAAATAACATTTTTTAACCGGTATTTGCCGACTTTGATTAAAAAACATTGATATTTATATTTAATTTTGAAAGTTCACAACTTATCGTTGTCCAACTTATTGCAACTTATGGAGAATTGTATAAGCGTATTTGTGTCTTAAAGTTAACTGATAGATTAGCTCTCTTAAAATTAAATTAAGAATTCAAATGTTTATAATTAAATCAACCATTTTTCTCAACATTTTTTTTTTACCAAGGTTGATAAATTGTCAAAAAAAAAATAAATAGTTTTGATGACAACTCTTAAAGCCGTCTAAGATAAACAGAAAAAAGTGAATAGACTTGACAAGGTTTCAAGTCTTAACATAACCCAATTTGTATCTTTTTCTGGGAAAGCAGAGTATAATGCGAAAAAAAGCCTTTCATCAGCGTGTGGATAACAAGCGGCCGGCGTGACTGGAAACTGGGGAAGTTTGGTTGCCATCCGTCGCTCACTCACAACTCACAGCTAACAGGCAACAGCCAACAGGCAACAGCCAACATGCAACTGGCAACAGCCAACTGGCAACAGCTCACATCTCTGGGCTCACAGCTCAGAGCACAGAGCTCATGATGATGACGAGATGGTTGCCGTTTGGTCCGATTGCAGACCATTTGGCTGTGTCCTTCGCTGACACGCCAACTGCAACATGACAAACAGCGTGCAAAATGCTAAAGAACGTTTGCCACAAGGAGAAGTAGTGAAAAAAACACACACACAGAATGCCATTTGTAACTGATGCAAATGAACATTTAGTTTTAGCCAAAATGTGTAGACCAACCAAATACAGCTCAAATATCGCACAGTGGCTCCAACAAATTGCAGCGATATATGTTACATGTAATCACTACCCTTGAGCACCTCTCCCCTCTTTCCACACCTACTTCACAGTCATCCTTTGCATTATAAGCACTTCACATCTAATCAATTATGCTGTGTGCTATCTGGCTCCTAGACATTGAGAGTTTTTGGCTAGCAAAAGCTGCCACACCAATGGCCACATAACATTTAAATATGCATGAAGGGCTTTAAGCGGCCACCAAACAAAGGAATGAAGTGGGTTGGCCAAATCGTGGAATACGGCCAGGCAAATGTAACTGTAACATAAAACGTGGCCAAGGAAAACATGGAAACATTAGGAAAAACGCGATTTTTGGCACAACGAAGATTACACACCCTGGCCTAATCTAATCGCATCTAAATTTCATATAGATAAAACCAGACCATCATAAAAAACGAGAACGAACATTGCAATCGGATGTAACCAACAGCGAAATACTCTGATCCTACCCTAAGTTGTGTGCAGACAAGAAATACTGTCCAAGTTTGCCTTTCAGATTGAGGTAGGTATAAGATAGTAACCCTTCTACGAAGTTTGGCAACTGTAGCTCTTAAAATACGAAAGATATGAGAAGAGAAGGTTCCTAATAATCTTCCTTCCAAGTTTGATTAGTGTAGCTCTTAAATTGTGGGAGTTATGGGCATTTATGGGTTTTTGAGGGCAGAGGTGGGCGTGGTCCGGAATTTTCTTACAGATTTTTGAAGGGTGTTACTAGCAATATACCTTTCACATTTGGTGACAAGCTTACAAATTGCTTGAGATATATTGTCTTACCGATTTTCACCAACAGGTGTATCAGTTTAGGTAGGCGGAGTGATCCTAGGGGGCTTAGGGTTTCTAAGGCCGAAGTCGGCATATAGGCATAGGTTGAACTTTCAAAATGCCATAACTTCGTCAAAACTCAACGCAATTTCAAAAGCGAGGTCATTTTAATCATAGTTTGGTCTCTAGATCAATCCTACATTTAAAGTTAAAAACATGATTTTGGGTCGAAACATAAGTCAAAATTATAGTCCGAAAATCGGTAAAAGAGCATATGGTCATATGTCGAACCTTCAAAATGCCATAACTTCGTCAAAACTCAACGCATTTTCAAAATCGAGGTAATTTTAATCATAGTTTGGTCTCTAGATCAATCGTGCATTTAAAGTTGAAAACGTGATTTTGGGTCGAAACATAAATCAAAATTATGGTCCGAAAATCGGCAATAGTCCGAAAATCGGCATATGGGCATAGGTCGAACTTTCAAAATGCCATAACTTCGTCAAAATCCAACGCATTTTCAAAAGCGAGGTCATTTTAATCATAGTTTGGTCTCTAGATCAATCCTACATTTAAAGTTAAAAACATGATTTTAGGTCGAAACATAAGTCAAAATTATGGTCCGAAAATCGGTAAAAGAGCATATGGTCATATGTCGAACCTTCAAAATGCCATAACTTCGTCAAAACTCAACGCATTTTCAAAATCGAGGTCATTTTAATCATAGTTTGGTCTCTAGATCAATCCTACATTTAAAGTTGAAAACGTGATTTTGGGTCGAAACATAAGTCAAAATTATAGTCCGAAAATCGGCAATAGTCCGAAAATCGGCATATGGGCATAGGTCGAACTTTCAAAATGCCATAACTTCGTCAAAACTCAACGCATTTTCAAAAGCGATGTCATTTTAATCATAGTTTGGCCTCTAGATCAATCCTACATTTAAAGTTAAAAACATGATTTTGGGTCGAAACATAAGTCAAAATTATGGTCAGAAAATCGGTAAAAGAGCATATGGTCATATGTCGAACCTTCAAAATGCCATAACTTCGTCAAAACTCAACGCATTTTCAAAATCGAGGTCATTTTAATCATAGTTTGGTCTCTAGATCAATCCTACATTTAAAGTTGAAAACGTGATTTTGGGTCGAAACATAAGTCAAAATTATAGTCCGAAAATCGGCATATGGAAGATATGCACATTTCAGATTTCTAGGGCCGAAGCATAAATCCCGTATACTATTATACTTTCGGTATCATAGTATAATAAATGTATTGACACAGTTTACAATAAAATTATAAAATCCTCTGCAAGCGTATTGAAAATAGTTACATTCTTCAGCCTCAGCTGCAGACATTCAGGAAACCAGGAAACGCAAAGCTCTGAATCACTACCAGTCTTAGTCTTGCTGCTGATTTCGGTTCTGCTCCTGATCCTGTTTCTGTTTCTGCTCCTGCTCCTTTTCCTTCTGCGTCTGGAATGTGCCAATTCCGTTGGCAATTTCGTGAGCCAGCGCAATAGGCTAAAAAGAACACGTTGACAGGCTTGAGTTAAGAGTGGATTGTGCTCGACGGACAGATGCTCTGTAATTAGTAATTTAATATGTAGATTTAAATGCTGTTCAACATATGAGGTTGCTTATTGTATGAATACTTAAAATAATTATAATAATAATAAAACAGATTTTATTTTTATTTATTTTTTATTTTATTTATAATTTAATAAGTGTAAAATGTTGTTTAGCTTGATGGATGATTTTTTTTTTTAAATCAAAAATTTATTTATTAAATTTATTAATAATATTCACTTTTGATGCTCTCTTAATAAATGCGTAAATATATAAAGCTTATTCCAGGTGAATTGATAAATAAATATTGCTGATAAAAAGAAGAGAAAGGACAGGCAAATTAAATATGTGAATAATGCCTGGCAAGCTGTCCGCGGTAGCGTTCATACCCCATTCGGTGGGAAATGCTTATAGGAAAAACAAATCTAGTTAGGCAATGAAAAACTAGGCGATACTTCTTAACGGATGTATCTTGGCCAAAGCCAACAAAAAAATGGCCAAGCAAATTGTGTTGGAGAGTGTCTTGTTTATTTTTTTTTTTTTTTTTGGGCTGAGCTTAAAGGAGTAACTGTGGCACATCGCAACAGATTAACTTGCCTCTCGCAGTGCAACACAAACAGCGGCAGATACACTGAGAGATATGGGGATATGGAGACATGGAGAGGCAAATACGAGTTCGGTTCAGTTCGCCTCGAGAGCTGGCCAAATGTGAGGGCCGCACAAAAGCAACGTTAATTGCATTGAGGGTACACACACACACACACACATACACGCACACACACACACACACACACACGAATACTCAACACTCACTTTAAATAAAGGAAAACACACGCATTCGTCTGTTTTATGTGGGATTTTCTTGTATTTATTTACATTAATTGGATTTCAATGTGTTTGCCACAAGTTGCAAGCAATAAGGGGTGAATACCACAGTAGCCCTTCAGTAACCAATACAACTGGCCAAAAAGGGGAACCAGCTTCATTTCCATTTCCCCATTTCCACATTTTAACATTTCAACAGCAAAAAGGCAAAGCAAAAATGTTGTAATTTCCAATTCACATTACGAATGCATTTCTCGTTTTACATATTTTTACGTGAATTTCTTTGAGAAAGTGTGTATAGGTGTTTGTGTGTGTGTGTGGGTGTGTGTGTACACACACTTTGATCGTATCTACTTGTTTGATGTTATTTAATTTGTATGGCATGCTAAAAATATATATATTCTATAATATATTTCTGATTCAAGTTCCGACTCGTTTCGATAATTAACAATTGTGATTTATTTGGGTTAAATTATTTAGAATTTATATTTATTTTAAACTGGGAAAAAAATTCTCTATTTTTACAAATTGTTAGTTATTTTTTGGTTAGTTTTTGTCTTGCTTCGATTCTTATATAAATTTCACTTGTGTGAAGGATATGCAAACTAAATTCCTAGAATGAAAAAAACATGCACATAAAATCGATTAGTCTTGAATCATTTCATTTTGAATCATCAATGCGATACACAGTAAAATTTTTATCCAAGAATATTTTATTTCCTATTTTCTAACTAGAAAATACGAAACGGATTAATGAAGTTGAAAATGTTTTAATATATATTTTAAATTGCACAAGAAGTTTCTCAACATTCCAATTAAATATTGTGCACAATGCTACATTGCAACTTTTACCCACAATACACAATTTCATATGCGTACATAAACATATACATACATACATATATATGTGCATATGTATATGCAAATAAGTTAAGTGATCTTGGCCAATTAAGCCAATGTTGTCCCTGGACAACCACACAACTCCAGAGCTTGTTTAAAATCTCAGCCAGAAACAGAAGCAAGTCACACGATGCTGTGTTTGCCTTCGTTGCCTCTGCTCCTCTTCAATATTTTCATTTGTGGGGAAAATTTGCAGAATGCAGTTGGAAATTCGAGAGTTCAAGCCAAAAGGCTTCAACCATATTTTGTAGCAATGGTGTGGAAATTCAGAATTGTGCTAACAAAACAAGCTGCAAATCATTTCAAGCACTTGGAATTTTGACTTTGCCAACAACTGACTACAGCTGTGGAGAGGGCGTGGCATGGCACTATAAAATGCACTCAATGAATGCAGCACAGATCTTCCGACACAATATAAAATACCCAACGAGGCAGCAGAAATCATTGGAAAATATTTTAGGCATTTCCCCCGTCCCGGAAAAAAAACTAAAGTAGCACCCGAAAATTTGGCCAGCACTCGAAAATTGCATTTTAAGGTATGCAATAAAAGGGCCAATGCAATTCACTTTATTTGAGTGTATATGTATGTGTGTGTCTGTGTGTTTGTGTGTGTGTATGTATGTGTGTGTGTGTGTGTGTGTTTTGTTAGAGCAGACAAAAGGGTCTCTTCTTGGGGCACAAAATAAGATTATTAACGTTGTTAAACCGAACGAGCAGCGGAAGCCAAGAAGCAACAGGACGAACGGCTCCACAGGACCGTCCTGCAAGTCCTGAAAGTCCTGCTCGATTGGCAGGACACAGAACAGAACAGAACAGCATTTGTTGTTGTTGTTGAGCTTGGTGCTTGGGGCAACAGCAAATGCGGAAACTGTAAAGTACAAAAAATGTATTTTAGTGCAGGCACCATTGCAACAATAACAAACACAAATAACACGAAAAACATCAACAGCAACAAACAACAAACAACAGACTGCTGCAAGTGAAAATAGGGAAAATGGCAAGAGGCAAACAATTTAAGGAAACCATTTGTTGGTTAAGCCCTGCAGCTAAAATCTACACAACACACACACACACACACACACAAACACACACAACCCAAACACAAACACAAAACCGGAAAGAATTGTTAATATTTAGTGCCAGAGACCCTTGATACCCTTACAGCTTTCGCATATTACAAGATTATTATATAATAACTACATAAATTGGAAAATTCAAAATAAATCAGTTTTCAACTGTTCTTTTTTTTTTTTGTATATTTTCATTTTTTTTTTTTAATTAATTGAAAGCTTTAAATGCGATTATTTTTAAGTGGTTCACGATTTGGTGGGATTTGCAATTTGTTTCCTTTTAAATATTAAAAATTTTCCATGTTTAATTTCAAAAATCGGATATTCGGAAGTGCTAAAGTGTATTTTAAATCAGCATATTCCCGTTACACTGCAAATTTTAAAAAAATGCGAGTACAACGACAACAACAACAGCAACATGGCAAGCTAACAACATTTTAAGCCGTCATCTTGGCCTGGCCAACTGATAACTTCCGACTGCTTTAGGAGACGGGTTAGTTTAGTGGCGGCATCATAAACAGCCACTTGGTACAATGAAGCTCAGTTTTCAGTGCTTTTCCATATTTTCTTTTTTTTTGTTTTTTGTTTGTTTAGTCTTCGTCTCTTTTCCTTTGCTAAGCAAACCACTTGAGTTGATCTTTTGCAAGGGGATGCAGACATGATAGATGAACCCCACTGACGAACTGACTCAACGACTCCCTTAATCCCCATCTCCCTCTCTCTCTCTCTCTCTCTCTGTCTGTTTCAATCTATCTCTTTCTTTGTTGTACCATAAATTATCGCCCCATATGCGGCATATGTTGTCGCAGCAAAGTCATCTTGTACCGCTAAATCTTTGGGTTTTACGCTCAATATGAGCACAAAGCCACTTTGCCTTGTCCTCTGCACCCCCGCCACACTCCTCATCATCTATGTATCCTTCACTTCATTGTCATTGTCCTGCCCTGACAGGATTCATTTGTTATTGTCCGCCGCTGCACTTGGCTGCGGTCAGACTCCAGACTCCTCTCCATGCCTAGTTCAAGTCGCTTATCCCTCGAATCACTGTGTGTTTGTGTGTGTGAGTGTGTGAGTGTGTGTGTGGGTATCTGTAAACAGCACAGACCCATCATCGGTTTAGTTGAGCTCTCCGTGCTGCGTGTTGCGGCTCCTTAATTAAATTTCGCTATTAGTTTTAATCCAAGTGAACACATGCTGCACATTCTGATAGAGTCCAAACTCCACTAACTCTGCGTAGGTGAACTAAAGAGTTTTAAGCTTAAAACTAATTTATTTTAAGTGCATGCAATTTATTTATATAATTAACTGCTTTTGTCTAAGCTAGAGGTATTTTAAAAAATATTTACTATCTACTTTAATCCACTTTTATTATTTACAATACAATAAGACTTATTGAGCACAAATGCGCTCAATAAAAGCCAAACGGAAACAAATGCATAAAACAACAGGAAAAAATAAAATGCCAAAAAGTACAATTCTATCAAAACATTGAACAACTCAAATAAACCATGCTCGAGAATGAAATTCAACAGAAAAAAAAGGAAAAGTATGACAAAAAGGAAGGAAAATACAACAAGTATGAAAAGGAAGCCGGGATTGCGAGCACTTTAGTAAAACGGAAGAAAAACACAAAAAATGGAGCAAAGACTCAAAAAGTCAGGTGAGTGAAATCCCCTTTAAAAAGAACACAAAATTAAACACGAAAAAATAACAAAATAGAAACGAGATTACAAAAGCAAAGAACACATCGAAAACAGCAACTGAGTTGTAAAAAGCAAGCGTGGAATAAATAAATAAAATCAGATCTCATTCGAGGACTTTTGTGCCTTTTTTTCCTATTTTTTCCTATTTTTTCCTATTTTTCTTTTTTTTCTAATTTTTTTTTTTTTTTTTTGTAAACCAAACAGGTGCAAATGAAATGCAGCGATGCGAAACTCGAGCAATAAATGGCTTAGATAATGCCCTAAAATATTCAATTAGTTTATGACCATGTTTTTGGGGCATGCCAACCCAAAGTTTTGTGGGGCAACCTCAAGAGCAGCAGCGTCAGCAACGCAGCGACTGGAAACATAATCAGCCCAAATGAGATGAGTTTCGGCACGTTTGTTGCCCGTTATTATTATTATTTGTTGTACAATTTTTGTTTGTTTTTTGTTTTTTCATCTTCTTCTACTTTTTCGTGTGTATTTCACATTTTTCACGTGCCACAGCCCTTTTAATGGGCAGCCGGAAGGCAACCGTAAAAAATGTGCATTAAAATATTTTTATTGCCTGCGCGAAAAACACATAGAAAACTGTGGAGAAAATTCCAGGATTAAAGAGCAGAGCTAGAAAAATTGAAAATAGGCATTAGATAATGAAGTCGGGCATCAACATGAGCCTTAACAGCTCGTTAAACGAAGTTTTCCGAATATAACGGGAGATGGTGGCAGCAACACAGCTGAAATAGTTATGTCCGTCTTTTAGTGTGTGTTGCAAGGACGCATGAAATACCCGTAACTCTGCTCATGACATTTAAATTAAATTCCTGGGGCGAAGCTATCCACTATAAATGTTAATGTGACGCTAACATTTAAGCCAAGTTGAGGCAGTTGGCAATGAACGAATGTGTCATAAAAAATACATGTGAATGAAACTGTTTGTCCCAAGTGACCATTCTGTGATTGGCTTCTAAATGAAGTGTCAGGAAAATCAACTCGAAACTATCTTTGTCAAAAGTTAACAAAATGACAACATTTTTAAAGGGACTTTCAAAATAATAAAAAATTGAGAGTGGGTAACATTGTTTTGACTCGAATTCATGATACAATTGGAGCCCGCTTCTGGAAAAAACAGGATTTCTTGATCATGATTTGATCTTTTGCATAATACTAAAAATTCTCAAAGAATCAAAATACGATTGGAAATAGCAAAAAGTTGATCAATCTTCACAGCAATAATTTGGCCAAAGCTTCACCCATGTTCAAAAGCTAAGGCTCTTAAAAAAAAGTTTGAAATCTAGAAAAATACTAAATTTTAATTTATAAATAACTTAATACTAAAAATCTTGGAAGTGCGATTGGAAATATAAATTAGTTGATCAATCTTCTTCACAGCCATTATTTGGTCAAAACTACACTGATTTTCAAAAACTAAGGCTGTTTACTACAGGTTTGAAATCTAGAAAAATGCTAAATTTTAATTTATTAATACTAAAAATACTCAAATCTAAAAAATGCGATTGGAAATATCAAAAAGTTTGCTCAATCTTCATCACTGCCACAACTTGTTCAAAGAAGCTTCACCGATTTTCAAAAAACTAAGGCTGTTAAATACAATTTTGAAATCTAGAAAAATACTAAATATAAATTAATAAATACCCCCTTTTCCATAAGCTCCAGTGTTGCCTGTAGATTCATTAGCTTCTGCTTAAGCAAGGCTATCTTGAGATTCATCAAGAAGCATAATTCATCATTTTATTACTTCACTTTTACATACCCCTAAGAGTGATGTACTTTCAACAATGCAAATGCCGCAAGCAGCTTACATACTATGTGGCTGCCAGGGGACGCAGTTGCTCATTATTCACGCGTTTCACTTACTCCATAGGACAAATTGCATTAGTCTAGGGAGGACATTGTGCCAGGTCCTGACAAATTAATGCACATTTGCGACAACATCTTCAATTCAAATCACGTGACTTGTCACATTTGCTGTTGTTGTTGTGTGGCAGAGAGAGGTGTGCCATTGAAAATCAAACAGCAGCTCATTTGATGCATCATCTGATGCTCGTCACCTTCATCTTCACCTCCATCTTCACCTCATCCCTGGTGCCATTTGCCTTACACATCATCATCGTTGTTTGTTTCCTGCCCTGGGCCGAGACTCTCATTTGTGCCTCGCGGCAGCCTCAGCTGTTGGCGCAACAATTCGCTCAAGTGTAAATAAAGCATAGAGAGTGCTCACAGTACTGTCTGAAAATCAAGTCTGGGAGATTGCGATGGATATGGATATAAATGTATATATGTATATGGAGACTGCGGACTGCGGACTGCGGCGTAGACTCGACTTCAGCGTCTGTGGCGTTAAAATGACAAAACACCTGCACCTGAGTTGTGGCGCTTGGTTATCTTTTGTCATTCTTTATGCCAAGTGGCAGCTGGCGCCCCCTTCCCCCACCCCCTCCTTCACTCCATCAATGCCGCAACAGTGCATTGTCTTTTGTGCCATGTTTTTGTCGCGCACGTGCTCCAACTGTAGCCAAGTTATGCTGTTAATGTATTTGCCAGTTGCCAAAGTGGCAACAGCAACGCCACAACCAGAACCATCAGCCCCTTCACCTCCTCTCACTTGTTTTGCCCTTTGCTCAGGGTATGACAATATTGTCATGAGTTGTGGAACGAACGGAAACCGGGAAAATATGCAAAATATATAAAATATATATATATGATCTTGATTCATCAGTGGTGCAGAAAATGTGTTTGAGTTTTATGAGTCGTAAATATATTTCTAAATTAATATTTAATGATATTGATATACCAAAAATTTAATTATATTTATTAATATGTGTCTTTATAAATGCTACAAGTCTATGCTTATTATTTAAGGCACTACAAATTCGTTTTTAAACGCTAAAAAGCTGATATAAATAATATAAATAAAAATATATAAATAATAAATAATATAAATAAAATTGGTGACTAGAATTTCAAGACTGGTTTCAATGATTTATCTCTGGTTTACTTAAAATTAGATATGTCAAATTGTAATATCAAATATATTATAAATATGTTATATTAACTTAAATTTTCGGAGCTATATTTACTCAATGTTAAATTAGTTTTGCTAGAAATATATTGTATTTGTTTTAATATTTATTTATATTTAGTTTTTTTTTTTATATTTATAACCAATTCTATTGACATTGTCTGATTAATTCGTATCAATTTGAAATTGATATATTAAATATATTATAAATATGTTATATTAACTTAAATTACTTTATGTTTAATCAGATTTGTCAAAAATATGTTGTACGTGTTTAAATATTTATTTATCTTTCTTTTTTATTTTTAACAAATTCAGTTGACATTCTCTGATTAATTCATATCAATTTCAAATGTATCAAATTTATTATAAATATTTTATATTAATTAAATTACCTAATGTTAAATTCGATTTGTCGCAAATATATTGTACTTGTTTCAATATTTATTTATCTTTGGTTTTTTTTTTTATTTTTAAACATTGTCTGATTATTTTATATCACTTTCAAATACAATTTTCTAATATTTCATTTTCATTCATTTTATTTTTATTAATTCTAACCAATCCTGTTGGCTTCTCTGGTTAATCTTTATCACTTTTCTATCTAGTTTCTAACTAGTATTTTTTATTTTTAATTTTTTCTAGTTTAAAGAATGAAATAAAATAAATTGATGCATCTTTACTTCTATTAGTTGTAGTTGTGTTGTTGCAAGAGCATTGACTCTTCTGCAATCCTTTGGTGGCGGTAACTTCTTGTTTTTGTCTAGAGTTCGCGCAAGTGTGGCGCCACCGGCAGCGTCCTTGTCAACTGTCGTCTGTGCCCGGGCTGTGCATTTTCGGGGGGTGGGGGGGCAGTGGTGGACGTGGTGCTGGTGTAGGCCAACTGGCAACGTGTTGCCAAACGACGCACAGAGATAATAAGTCTGGCGTAAATTAGTTTGCCATTTTGAGTTATGAATGCGCATTTCAACGTTCTACTTCATGAATGTGTAGGAGTGTGTCATTGTGTCTGTGTATGGCTGTGTGTGTGTGTGTGTGTTGCATGTGTGCACTGGATCACAATGGATTAAAACTTGGTTGCGTATTACTTATGAGCAACACTTCCACAACCCTGACAAACTAGTCTGGTCTCTGCAAATATATGCGAAAATCAGTTGGGGAATAGAGCCAAGTTATAGCCTGGCTAACAGAGTGAGCTCCTTAGAGTTAGTAATTGAAAGCAAATCATTAGGAAGTCATGTAAATAAATGTATGTATGAGGAATATTCTGCTTACAATATATACAGCAATAACGACTAAATATGACTTAACATACATACATTAATTATACATAATTAAGTTGTGGCAGTGTTGCATTTGCCACAAGTTACATTAAACATTAAATTGCCTTTTCAAGCCCAATGCAGACACATGTTGAATACTTGAACTCAACGGCTTAGAACATCAAATGTTGGCCAATAAAGCAGACAAATTCAGAGCCATACATACATTAAGAGGCATAATTAAGGTTGTCTGTTTGGGGGACATGACAAATATGCCCAATCATAAAACTAATCTACATGAAAAAGCTCATTAAAATAAGGCATACGCCCAGTTGACCGCTGTCAACAAGCCAAGCCAAAGAAGAAGATGAAGAAATAAGTTGAGCTGGTAAACAAATGTTGCATGTGGACTGATAAATGTAACCGGACTGACTACAAGTGCCTCCGATGGCAGACAAAGCGGTCACTGGGTTTTTGCGGGCAACCGAGCCAAATTAACATAAATGAATTTGCAGCTGTCGCTCGTAAAGTTATTACACCCGTAGTACGTCGAGAGTCGAGACAAATGTGGCCTAGAACAAATCACACTGACCCACTAGTTAAGTCTGCTGCTATCTGCTATCTGCCTGGATGCTGTCTGCCTGGCTGCCTGTCTGTCCGCTTGAATTAAAGATGAATGGAAAGCCGTAGAGCTGTAAACATGTGGCTTTAATAACGCCACATGAATCATTTATGCTATGCTAAATCCAAATAACAGCAACAGCAGCAGTGGCAGCAACACCAGCAACAACATCAGCAGCGGCAGCAGTGGCAGTGGCAACATCGTCGAAGGTGCCAAGCATATTAAGTAATACGCAGCACGCTCCCCAAATCCAGCAGCGACTTTAAGGACAGTGAGGCACTAACCTACTACAACAAAATAAAACTGTGTCACTCCGAGCCGAAGCTCACTCTCCCTCTCTCTCTCTCTCACTCTCTCTCTCTCTCTCTCTTCCTTCTTACCACTCATGCGCATTGGCAAATGGCATCCACAAACAATTCGAAATGCCTAACATTGACCAAGAAAATGGATGAGGACGCAACAACATGCCACATGCCACACAGCAGCAGCAGCGAGGCAGTGAGGCAGCATCCGTCGTCAGTCAAACGGCGTTGCTGTTAGCGTGCACAACACACACAAGTCCATTTGCCACAGGCACAGCTTTTCCGAAAGAAAAACCTCGCCACAGAACAGAAAACGCGTGTGTTTTGCGAAACCGGCTGCAAAATTGACGAATGAATAAAACAAATCAAAAGATTCAATTGAATGAATTTAAATGCTCAGTCAGATGAATATAATTGCTACCCGCTGGTAATCAAATTGAAAATCGTATTCGTTTCCAAAATAGTATTCAATTTTCCCAGCCTCAATTGGAGCGGAAGTTTTTTTGTAATTTGAGGCCAAATTTGGCTCCTTTGGACTTGTTGCCAAAAAATTGTGCGTGTTTCTTTTTCTGGTGTTAAAAGTAGCCGCATTTGAAATTCAACTAAATAGCTTCAAAATATCACAAAAGGAAAATTACAATAATTATATGAATATAAAGTAAATCAAAATAAAAGCAAAAAGAATTATTCAAATAATTATAAAACAGAAAATAAAATCAAAATAATTTGAATTGGGAAAGGCCAACAGAAAAAGCCAACAAAAAATCAAGCAAAAATATAAAAAAAATAATCAAGTAAAAAACATACAAAAATAGCATCAGTAAATAGAAATAAAACTTAAAATAGTTAAAAAAAACAAAGCCACTTATTAAAAAAAAATATTCGCTATAGAAAAATGCAAACAAAGTGCATTAAATTTCAGTAATAAAAATATTTAATACAATTGCAAACAAGTGACGCAAATTAATAAAAAATAAAAAAAAATTAGACAAGTGATTTCCACATATGTTGAATATTTTTTAGTGGAATAAATTAAGCACATAACAAGCAAAGTTTAATTAAATTTGTTGACGCTTTGACCTAATTGCAAATTAAATAAATTAATGCTAATAAATAAATATGCAAATAAAACAAGTTAATGATACACATAAAAAATCATAAATGGCAAAATTCCATTAGTTGATGGCTTAAAGGTGTTCAAGTGTGGTAATCAGTTCACATTGTGTGTAGCTGTGTGTGTGTGTTTTGTGTAATTCCAGCTCACACTAAGTTAAGGTATATATATTAATATATCAATTAAATTAATAAACGTCCATAACACACAAAGCCTGGCTGGCATTGTTTTAGCCATAAAAAATCCATTAATGCCGCGACACGTTCAAAATTCAAAATAGCAAAAAAAGTGTCATATCAATTTCGAGTTCACATATTTCAGCTTATGTGCATGTATGTGTGTGTGTGTGTAAATGTATTTGTGTGCTTTAATTAAATACCCGGCATAAGCAAAGGCCATAATTTGGATTATCAGTGGAAAAACGCCTGCGGAAAACTCGTAAGTAATCGACTAAAAAAATTGTTAAAATTTAGTGGGCCGTAAATTAAATACCCTTTCAGAAAATTATTTAGTTTTCATTGTTTTTATTACTATTATTATTTATATCATTATTAATACTATTTCCTAAATCTTTTCGACAATAAATTAGTATTTAAATTTTCCGCTTACTTTTCTTTATTATTTAGCGGTTATTTTCAGTGTATAAGTGACTTGTTCTAAAAATTGAACGATTAAAAAGTGTTCATCTGTTGTGAAAATCAAGAAAATAATCAAATTTACTAATTATGCAAAAAATATACAGATGTGAGTGAATTACTGTAATTTCATAGAAAACAAGAAAAACCTTCTGCTCAAGTGCAAAAATTTTCAATATGAATTATTCATTGCTTTCTTAATTGTTTGAGACGCAAACAAAAAAAAAAAACAAAAAAACATTTGCCAACATAATTGTTTAATGTATTGATTTTTTGTGTATTAAATTAATTAATTTCTAATCTTGAGTTGGGGAAATTCACTGAGGCGTCATGGAAAATATAAACAGCAACATTTTTCAGCTTCAATTTACCTTCCCCCCCCTTGTCATCTATCAGTTTATTGTGTTTTTCTCGCCTTTGGTGTTTGTGCTTCAATTTTGCTGGCCAGTGTTAATTTTGAGACATAGTCAGTGAATTAGTCGACTTGTTGTTGTTGTTGTTGTTGCTGTTATTCCATGTAATTAATTTTGCTGGGGCAACGAGATAGAACATGCTCTAAAGTCAGCTATAATTAATTTAAATTAAGCATAAATTGTTTTTGATAAATAATGTAAGATGACACAACAAGAAAAACACATCCCTCGCGGCCAGTCAACAGAGTGTTGTGTTATTGTCTTAGCCTGGCCCAAAGCAAAAGCTCATTTACATTAATTGTAGTCTGCCTGGAATTTATCTTAAGCAAACAGAAATGTTGCAAATCTTCCAGCAGCAGCCACATTTTAAGGCATTGAATTGTGCCACATTTTTCTTTAGCTGTTGCCTTGAGGCACTGCTGCTGCTGCTTCTGCTGCATCTGGATTTGCATTTGTGATTTTTTGATGGACTTGCAACGCATTTGCGTAATGCAAATGAAATGGCTTTGCTTTTACTTTTATATAGATTTTATATAGATTTATAGAGCAGAAAAGCAGCAGCATCCTCGCTGCTGCCACGCACTGATTGACATTGACTTATTACCATTTGATGCATGTGCAAATCTATTATTTATGATTGCCATGCCACCGACTACCAAGTTTTTATAGCCAAGTTTACTGATATATGTACATACATATAGGTGAATAATATATTTATTGTTTGCTATGCTATAAGATAACCTTTTGGCAATGGAAAAATACAGTAAAATATTTTTGTTTGAATTTACTACTAAATATACCGAACTTTTTTTTGGAACTGAAACAATTTGTTTTTCAATGTATTTTGAAGTAGAGTCCTTAATTTCTGCTCACTAAAAACATTAAAATTTAACTAGTATTTAATGAATATTGCTTAATTCATTTTTTAAGTAATTTAATTTAATTTCTACTCTCCCAGTTTTCATAAGAAAATGGACCACTTTCATAAAATTTAGGACTGAAACGATTTGTTTTTCAATGTATTTTGAAATAGAGGCCTAAATTTCTGCTCAGTAAAAATATTTAAATTTAATCAGTATTTAAATTAATATTGTTTAATTCATTTTACAAGTAATTAAAATAAATTTAATTTCTACTCTCCCAGTTTTCATAAAAAAATTCTTGTTGCATCCATTACAAATGAAAAATGCAGAAATGGATTATGATTATTGTTAGTTTGCGCGCTCCGTTTGCTTTTTGGCCGAGTTAAGTATATAAATACTTTGCCAGGCTCAGACGCGAACTGCTATTTGCACCGCACCGCAAATGCCAGCGTGCTCAAGTGCTTGACAAATATGTTGAGGCGACACGAGATGAGGCAAGGTGGGGGTGGAGGTGAAGGTGGAGATATGCCATGTAAAAAGCAAAAGCACTTGCAAATCCCGCAGCTGTCTGCTGCTGCTGCTGCTGCTGCTGTGTGGCACTGCCAGCTGCTACAAACAGTCATAGCCATTACCAGCACCACAGCTATCTGTGGCAGCTGCCTTGCCTCTCTGTATGTGTGTGTGTGGCAGACTCTGCACTGTGTGCATTGCGTTCAGTTGCAACTGCAGCTGCAGCTGCAACCAAACGACATAAACAATTTGTAAGTCATGTGTAAACATCATAAGTTACGCGCATTTTCTGTTCAAATTATAAGCACTTAATGTACCAACAGGGACAGGCAGTTAACAGGAGAGTGAAAGAGAGAGGGAGAGTGAGTGTGCGAGGGAGACAACTTCCGCAATGAGCAAATATTACACATACGCCACGTAAAGCGACGCGTGCTGTCGTAAAATCAAACTGAGACTCAGCTCTCTGAAGTTGTGCTTCCTGTTGCCGTTGTTGTTGTTGTTGTTCTGGTTGTTGTTGTTCTGGTTGTTGTTGTTGTTGTTGTACCTCCTCGTTACTAGTTAGTTAAACAGCAGCCAAGTAATTAGATTTTTCCACTCGAAGTCAGCAGACGCAGAGCAGAGCTCTGTACAGCGCAGCACGCAGCGTGCAAACAGTGTATCAAGTGTAAACAAAGGCCATCTCGTCTCTCGCCTCTTGCTTCGTGCCACGCCCACAACCACACCAACGCCCACACCAACTGCCACAGCCACACCCACACCCACACCCACAACCAACGCCCATACAATTCAATTAAAAAGCAAACTCACTGCTCGAAAACTTAATGCGTTTAATGCGTGAGGGGCAAGCAAATGGATTAGTGTTGCAAAGCGGCACATCTACATCTGGGGCTGTTGCCCCTCCTTTGTGGCACTGGTCATAAAGTTTATCCATGTGGCACATGCCATATGCCAAATCTCCAAAGTGAGTGTGTATTCCGCGATTTGCTCCCATCGGTCGTTTTTGCAACGTGTTTGTTGCCTGTCAGGCCAAACTTATGGCTTCTATATGCCCCATTGTAGACACCAAAAAAAAATTTGTGTACAACTCTTTTTTTTTTCATGTCGCCCCAGTTATGTGCAACTGTGCAAAAAGTTGTTCATGAAAAAAAATTGACACCTTTTTGCACATTCACAAAAAGTTTGCCCTGCTAAAAATTGCATAAATGCAGCAGCAAAGTTTAGTTGCCTGTTGAGATTTGCCATCATTTTCCAGCTTGTTGTGTGTGATGTTGTTTGTTTGTTTGTGCAACACATGCTTGTTCATTAGATGCAAGTCAAAGTTGCAAAAATATATTGCACACTTTATGACTACAATAGCCCAAAAGATTCAAATCCATTTCCAGTATGCTGAAAATTTATTACGCTTGTGGTGGAAATTATTATTGAAAATGTTCCCCCAAGTCTCATCTGCGATAATAAAATGTTATAGCAATAAATATTGATACTGTTTATATAACTACATATAAATAAATATATATTTATATACAGCAGCTAATCAGGATTATGAATATCCATACATTACGTGACAGTGTAAAATACTAAAATAAAATACGAGTGAAACACAATCGAAAATAAAAGTAAAATAAAATTAAATAAAATAAAATATAACTAAAAATAACCTGCGGCTGCAAGTGCACAATTTAAAGTCCACTTTATGCATATTTTAGAAATAATGTGGACTTTACAGCTTGCCCCAAAACTTTATGCGAACTATATTTGTTTCCCTCCCCCCACCTCTTTTTTTGTGTGTAGGTAAAATGCTTGCGGCTTTGTGTTTGAACGGAAAAACTCCCAGTCTCAAGCTCCTGGCCAAAAAAAAAAGAGGGAAAATATGGAGAACACTCTGGAGCTGGTCTGGTCTATGTGTGCACTGAGCAGATAAAACAGCTGCATATAAATCATGTCATAGCCAAGATAAAGAGTGCAAATGGCTGGGAAAGGTAGAGGGAGGGAGCGAGGGCCAAACAGAAATGCAGACTTAGTCTTCAACTGCAACCGAGTCTGCGAACTGAAACTGAGACTGCCACATGGAGTACATGGATATGCCACACACAAATATAGAATGAGAGACCCGAGAAACATTGTTTGATTTAGTCAGCTTACTTTGCATTCAATAAATGCACCTTTAAAAAAAACAGACCCAGTTGAGCTCTGTAACATTTAATATGACTATTGAGAATGGGTTGTATAAATGCGATGCATTTGATTTATGTGTAAAAGATAAGAACATAGTTTTTAAATATAGCTATGAATTATTATAATTATATTGATTTTATATGGTGCATCATAAACTATTTGTTGTAGAAATAAATAGTTAGAATATATATCTTTTTTGACGTCTAAAAACCTAGTTTTGTAAGCGTTACACATTATGCTTAGTACTTCTATAAGCAGATATAATAAATATATTCTATTTATTTATTTTAAATATTTCTAATTTCTATTTATATAATATAAAAAATATCTTATAAATTTAAATAAAAAATTACTTTCTCAAGTAATCACATTTTGAATCTCTGATTTTATTTTCTTCATATAAAACTTATGCATTTTTATCAAATTTCCTCACAAGTTTTGTGACAACAACTTCGACATCTGCTTTGTGGCAAACATGTTTTTCATAAACTTTTATATATTTTTTTTTTATTAAAACTAAATTGATTTTCCTTGCCATACACATTTTCGCAACTATGTGTATTCAAGGAAATTTTCTTTGTTATCTAGAACATAATTTCTGGATATTTATTTAATCTGTGACAATTTCTATTACCCAGCATAAGTTGACAATCAGATCAGAGCATTTATTGTGCTCTATAAAGGCAAACTGCGACTGGGACAATTATAAGATGAGGAGTGCAGCTTTCCTTTCATACACTTTTCTCATTTTCTCACTTATCAGCTGAGAAAACTTTACGCAGTCACGAACTTGTACAACTGCTCCCCGGTCAATCGTGGAACATGTTCTCCTCGCTAATCCCCAAGTAATTGTCGCCTTAGCGCCGACTGTCAATTTATTGACTTGTATATATCTATATGTATATACAAAGGAACAGCAACAGCACCTGTCACAGTTAGTTTGGATTGTCGTTTGCCGTTATTTGTATTTCCATTACCTTTGATTTTCTACTTTTCTGCAAGTTTTTTTTTTTATTTGGCTCAAAGAAGTTGGCAGCAGACACATCCACATCCACATGCACATACATAGTTAGCACGTCGCAAAAGTTTATCCGCTTCAATTTTTTATTATGCGATTTTATTTATTTGGATTTTACGCGCCAGAGAAAGTTTACCGTTAGCCAAAATCAACCCAATCCAAACACTCTCATGACCATTATCGACAGCGGCAACGTCTAATGATGTTAACAGCTCCTGGCTTATCCGTTGAGTAAATCAGCTTACGATCTAATAACTTGAGTCCTGGCGGCGCCACTAACTGGCTCTGGAAAACTTTCAACAAACCTTTTCTTTTTTTTTTTGTTTTTTTCCGCACTTTTCTTTTTTAATCCCACTTTTACTGCTTAACTAACAGACCTACAGCCCTGAGCCGGTCCAGTGCTGTGCTTAATTATTGCCAAGTTTGCACATTTTATTTTATATTTTCTTTTTCTGCACGCTTTTCACCCATATGGAATTTCAATTTTCTCCCGCACCAAAACAAAAAAAAAAAAAAAAAAAAAGAATGCAATGTGGGTAAATGCAATTATTTTGTTGCAAGGAGGCGGTGGATAAGCAACTGTTTGTGTGTGTCCTTTGCAGCAGGATGATGTTGCTGCTTTCGATGGTCATAAATTTATAAACAACTGAAATTACAATTACTCGGCACCCAATGGCGAATGGGCGCCAAATGGGCGAAAAATGCATAATGAAGGCAATCCATATTGAAAATATAAATCACGTCCTGCAGACAGCAAGCATCCTTTGAGCAGGATATATATGTCTGTCTGTCTGTCTGGGAACAATAATAATATGGCCAGCTGTCACTCAGCAGCAGCAGCAGCAGCAGCAGCAAACCAGTGGCAAATAATTAATTGCCTGCATTATGAAGCAGAATCGAGAATCCATGCAGAGTGAGATATATGAGATATATATCCGAATCAGAATCCGCAGCAAATGAGTGCGAGCGAATGAGCGTTGCAAGTGCGGCCACCTGTCAGTAACAGGCTGAGTTTTCACTCGCCCCGTGTTGGTTGCTGGCTGTGGCACACTCGAGAGCACATTACTCTGACTACCATAATTTTCAACTTGTTGTGGCCGCCAAAATTGGCGTTCATTAATATCGCGCAATTGTGGCTAAGTGGTTTTCCTTTTCCATCTTTTTTCCCCCATCGTTTTCCTGCTTTTTATGAAGTGGTTGCGTGATGGGTGGTGCTCATCAATGGATCTGCTCCACTCGGTCTGTCAGCAATTTGCCAGCCACAATTTTGTAAAAATTGTAAAATCAATGTTCATCATTAAAACGAGCTTACTCCAATATGGGAATACCCCTAATTGCACCTAATTTCTATTTATATTATCCACATGAGCTTTTTGGCTTTTAAGCCAAGCATATTCCCTAAAACAGGCTTTAAAATCTACATTATTTATTTATCCTAGGGGAGTTGTAAAATATCTGGTATTAGTGAGAAAAAAGTAAACTCAACAACAAGAGGAAAACAATCGATTTTTCTCTAAATATGTTTAATAATTAATCACTTCTCATAAATTCATTTTCATCAATAATAATATATTTATAAGCTTCTCAAAACTTGCAAGTAATCTGAAATAATCGATATATATCGATATATTTCATTATAGTTTTAATGTTTCAGTTAGATAAACTTTAGTCATCTATTGCGACTAATCACTTCTCATAAACTAACTTTCTTCAATCATAATTTATAAGAATGTTTATCAAAAAAAAAAAGCTTCTCGAAGCAGTTGTCAAAACTGGTAGTTGGCCAAGCAATTTGCAGCTAATTGTTATGCAGCAAGTCATAAGTTTTTGCAAGTTTCCTCAGTTTTGTTCCTGGGTTAGTTTTATTTCTGCTATTGAATTTGGCAGCACAACTTTGGCCAACAGACTGCCTCAAGTTTTGGCAAGGAAATTGGCCGGGTCTTGCGAGATGCTGCTGCTGCGGCTGTGTTCTTGTTTTTTTTATTTTATAAGCTGTATTGCATGTAATCAGTTAAGGATATTCATGGACATGACTATGATTTTAGTGTAGTATACACATCCCTACAAATATGGCTAGCTGTGGATTTGGCGCCAATTCACAGCAGGTCCTTGAGCGTGAAACAAAAGCGTAGCATGAGAAACAGGAATAAACTGCAATGCTATGCAAATCCTGCAACAGCAACAGCAGCAGCAGAAGTGGCAGCAGTAGCAGCCGAAGTGGCAGCAACAAGGAGCTCTCAACAGGACATCTGCTTGCTGATGAAAGCACTTGCTTGTCCAGTCATCAACATGACTTCAGTTGCCCAGTTGCCCAGTGTCCTGCGTCCTGGCACTTACAATATGTGAACACGACAATAGCTATGTCTTTAAGCACATAATCAGGCGATTTGCAGGCATTATGAGCGACCAGCTGGAGAGCGAAACAGCTGTCCTGTCGGGGAATGCACTTCCCTTAAGCTGTTCGCCCTTGTCCTAGTCCTGTTCATGGTCCTTTTCATGGTCCGGCCTGATGCTGCTTCACCTGCAAAGTTCACTTTGTGAGCTTATTAAATAAATACTTTGAAACTTAAGATGATTGAAATGAATATATTTCTTTGGTGAAGGAAGAGAAGGAATTACTAAGGAAATGTTTGATGTAAGAATATGCTGTTTATAATATTGCAACTAACTTGGCTTGTATGAAATATCCTCTTTTATATATATATACTATATATTTAATCATGTTCCCCTTATAAAAGCAGAGTAGAGTCATCTCTTAAAAGGAGCTGAGTTCATTTTCATTTGTCAATCATGGCCTGCAGTTGATGGCCAGTGTTTCGCTTAGCCGCTTGTCGAAACTGGCAATCTGGTTAAAGGACACGCTCGACGGACACAATCTGCTCCTTTTCAAGCCAGCTGTGGTCTTCAACAAACAGCATTTTTTTCTATGGCCAGTTTTACATGAGTCTAATCGTAGTTAGTCTCTGCATGGTACATGGTAAGAACTATCAACTATCTGTGTGTGTTTTATGGAAATCCTTTAGTATCCGGCCATATCCAGTCCGGCTGCAGTATATATGGTATATATATGTATGTGTTGTACATCTGCTGACATCTTGCACAAAGTTTTTCGGTTACCCTCGTTTCAATCTTGCTGACAGTTCTGTTCATCTTTTTAGTCTCTCTTATTCTGCATCTCTTTCACACACTCTCTCTCTCTCTCACTGTCTATCTTTGTCTTTTAGAGAGTTTTTTATACGCTATTCATTACGTCTGGTTGCCATTGCCCTTATTTTCTTGTTACACTTGCTCCAAGAATTATTGCCCTTGCATGTATACATACATACATATATATACATACATACATATATATATACATACATATATCTACCCGAGATCGCTTTGTATACTTTTTTCTATATATGTAAATTTTTTTTTGTCTTTTGCATTCTTCGCACTAAAATGACAGCTGACACTTGCGTTTAACCGCACAGATTTGCGTTGGCCATTTCCATTTGCTATTCTCCATCTCTCTCTCTCATTCTCTTTATCGCTGTCTCTCTCTCACTCTCTTGTAGATGTCTGTTTTAGTCTGTTGGCCATCAAATTGCGGTCCGTCTGTTTGTACGTCCATTTGAAGGCAAGCTGTAATTGTCGTTTGCATTACCACCGACCAAGTTAAGCGTTGGGGGTTTGTGGTTTTCCTTTTCCCCGAAACGTGGTCGGCATTTACAACTTTCCCCCATTTTCCACTCTCTGTCTGTTGCCTGTTGCCAAATGTGTGACGGAGAAGAAAAGTCTATAAAAAAAAGTGCATACATTTGACTTGACAGATTTATGGCCCACACAGATTGCAAATTAAAAACGTGTTGGCATCAATTTCTCTGCTCATTTATAAAATGCTAAAAACCATAACATTTTTTAATATCTGTTTTTTATTATCATTATTGTGTATGGCTTGTTAGCAGATTGCAGACAGACATAAGACAAGTAAATTATTGTACTTAAGATGGTCATTAAATAACACTAACTTTTTGAATAAATTTTGAGTGTGTTTTACAATTAGAAAAATTTAACTATTTATATTATATATCTTTATTATATATTTATATATATTTATTAAACTATTAGTTTTCACTTTTCCCCTGCCTGTGTCATTTTCAGCTTCCATAAATATTGTTATTGGCTTAAAAGTCAGCAGGGAGTGAGATTATTTGTAAGCGAAACTCGATGTAAACAGCTGGTGTGGCAACTGTTTGGGTGCTAATGTTGTTGTTGTTGTTGTTGTTATTGTGGTTGCCACACAATGTTGTTATGTGCATACATTTGCATTCAATTTGAGTTACACAAGCGAGCTCCTCTCCCCAACCCCAACCCCAACCCAATCCTTCTCTGGTTATTCGTCATGTTGTTGTTTGTTTTTGCACGGGTCTGCTTAAATATTTACTTACGTTGGCCAAAAGGACACCAGAAATTTGCATGACAGCCCCCAATGGAGGGGTACACAGCCCTTGGCTTACATCATGCATCATCAGAAACTGACTCGCACCACGTTGCGGATACTCGATTTTACCACTCTTAGCTGGCAATTTGTATTGTTTTTCCTGCTGCTCAACTATCTTTGATAAACAATCGATATGAATGTGTGTGTGGGAGTGTGTGTAAGTGTGTGTGTGTGTGCTGGTGTGTGTTGTAAAGTTGGGTTTTTATTTTCGTGCACTCCGTTTTGAAGTGCATAAAGCGTCAAGTGAATTGTTTATTGCTGTTCCAGTTTTTTCCGCGAGTTGTAATTGCCAGCATGGAGCTGCAGCTGCCTTTGGACCTGGTCCAATACAATACCATATGCCAAAGGATCTGTGTTGTTCCTGCGCATTTGCGATGTAAGCTAATGGAATATTCCCACACCTGGGGATTACACAAGTTCAGTATATTGCGTAATGGTGTTAAAATTTATACTCATAAATTTCTCCACCAAATCTCTGATGGGGTTTTGGTTTTTCAATTTGATTACATAAATGTTAGCAATATTTTTATTAAATAAACCGTTTTTAAAAGTTTTTGCTTTTAAGCAACATTTCAACACTTAACACAAGTTTTACTGACGCATTTGGTTCAAGGTTCAAACTTTGTAATCATCCACTTTGGAAAATTACGAAACAAGGGCAAATAAACATAAAGTCCAAGAGGAAATGGCTTGGAAAATGTTCGCTAACAAATTGACATAAATAAGAAGAAGATGGCAAAGCCAATATGAAACAAAATAAGAGAATTATCGAAAGTGGGTGGAGCGGACAACAACAGGGATCGACAGCAAGGACGAAGCCCGTTTGACAAATAAACAAATAAGATTTAGCTCAAAAATTTATTTAATTTCATTTTATTGGCCAAAATCAAAGGCGTCTGCCAAAAAAAAAAAAAAAAAAACAAGAGCAACTGCCGCTAAGTTGCTGGTTCACCAGCAACAACAATGTTTGCAACGAGACGGCGACAATCCGATGAGAAATCATTAATCTTTTTATGCTGAATCAGCTTGCCACAAGAGACAAAACCCCAGCAAGTCAGACAGACACAAATTTGCCTAGTCATTGAGTAAAGCTGAGAATGAAATCGAGACAGAGAGGGAGAGAAAGAGACAGAGACAGAGACGAAGACTGAGACAAAGTCTCATATTGTTGGCCATTTGCAAATGAGCTGGCGACGATGTACAACAACCACAACGTACCAAGCTACCAAGTTATTTACCCAGTTGCTTGGAATAATAACAAAAACAAGTCAAATGCTGTAGTCGAGTTAACTCGACTACGATATACCCTTAACCCAGTTGTTAAATATATTCTAGTTTTATTGGCAAATTTCCCTCTGGCAGAAATAATATCAATATGAAAATATATTTTCGACTATAACTTTGGTGTTTCTTGTCCGATCTTAATGAAATTGATCAATAATATGTAATATGTATAATATGTATAAATTAGAAGACTCTAAATCTTAAATTGTGCAGTTTATTGCAATCGAAAATCTAAATGTATCGATAATTCAGAAACTAAGGCAGTTATCGATAAAATAAAGCAAACTTGATCTGCGCCTGGTACACGAGAACTTATATTCCAAATTTGAAGTCTCTAGCTCTTAAAGTCTTTGTTCATACAAACGGACAGACGGACAGGGCTATATCGACTCGGCTGTTGATCCTGATTAACATTATATATACTTTATGGGGTCGGAGATGCTTCTTTCTGCCTGTTACATACATTTGCACAAAACCATTATACCCTTTTTACCCATTTTTAATGGGTTAAGGGTATAACAAATAAAAGATTTTCGACTCTGATTAACTTTGAGATACTCTCTTTCATAATTGTAGTTATGCTAATATATTTATTCACTTTGAGATACTCTCTTTATTTTCAAATATTTATTTGTTGTCGTGGACATATTATTTATGCACATCTAATTTATATAAATTTTAATAATAAATAAGATAAGATTAGATAAGATAAGTTATATAAATGCTTTAATTTCTTGCAATCTCTGCTTTCTCTACAGGGTATCTTTTAAGTACAACTTGGCTAGGAATTTCGCTTGGTTCATTAATGAATTTTTGCAACAAAAAAAAATGTATCTTTTTTGACTGTTAATTTATTTGCAATATATTTTTGCGTGGCTCGTTCAATTTTATTTGTAATTATTTTGGCAACTTTGCCGACAGCTTTCGTATCGTATTTTTGGGCTGTGCATATTTGACCAGCTCTCGAAAGTACGGGGGGGCGTGTCACTTAATTTGCGTCATGCAATTGAAATTAAAAATTTAAACGCAACACGAACCCTCCCTCATCAGTTGGGGACCCGAGGGACTCTGGCAATAAAAATGAGAAATATGCGCCTGTTAACTTGTTCATTACCCTAATGGAGCGTTTGGCCCATGTATTGTGTATGCGTCGTGGAGACACATCCTTGCAGCACTTGTGCCGCTTTGGGTAGTGTGTCCTTCGTCCTGGGTCCTGGGTCCCGAGTCCTTGGTCTTGAGTCCGCTGGCACTTCAATCCCAATTCCATTGGCCCATTGAGTGCTTGTCTGCTTTGTGTTGGGTCGTCTTCTGCCCACATCTTCTTCATCTCACAGCCAACTTCTCCTTTTGGCCTGTTGTTTATTGTGTCCCTTTTCGTGGGTGTCGGGGGCGCATTTCACAGTATTGTCGCGACCCTGTTATATTTCATTTAAATGACATTTTAATTAATGTCAACATTTTGTTATTGCGGCAACTTTTCCTTGTTATTAGGCATATGAAGCGGCGGTTGTGGCAAAGGATGTCTCGTTTTGGTCCTGTCTCTGCCTCATTTCCATTTCATTTTCGACAACAATTTGAATTTTTCTTACCCTAATATAATTATTTAATTAAGCAATTCTGCTCAGTTTTAACGTGTTAATATTATTAAAATTGTTTAAGGACGGCTTTTGAAATTACTTTATGGTTAGTGTTTTGCCTCAAAATAACATTATTTTAATTTTACTTATTATTGTGAAGATAGCATATTTCAATAATGAGTTGTTTTTATTTAATAAATTACTTGTTTTCAATATGTTAAGTTCTTTTTTAATTCAAGTCTTCAACGTATTTCATTTGGCAATGGTTTCAAATTTCCATTTGCCAGAATTTAAATTGTTTGACCTTCAGATTAATTTTATTTTTAAAGTTGTAAACGAGATTTTGGCTGGAAAATCATACCTTAAAAAATAGCTTGAATAGATTTGCTTAAATCTTGCACATCTTTAAGTAGCAGGGTTTTTTAGATCTACTCCAGATAAATACCACATTCAAAACGAGATTCTTGTCCGAAAATCATTCATTGGGGTTCCCCTTTTAATTTTGGGAACAGATTGTTATTCTGTAGACTGAATTAATTTGTGGATGTTCACCTTAATAAGTAGATGTAATTAAAAAAATATTTGCATATTTTATGCTTATTTCTTTGTGCGAATTTTTCTCATCACTTTATCGCTGCTTCATATTTGAAAACTTTGAACATGATTATGGACAGCAAGTGACTTAAAGTTAATAATATTAAATGCAAGTGCCAATTCAAAGGACTAAGCTGTAAAGATTGAAAAGGATCGAATATCGAAATGTGTGAAAGGGATGCGAACAAAAGTCAAAAGTAAGTCAACTACTAATCTTGAGCTTAACGTCAATTTTAATCCCCCAAACAAAGTCCACGCTGACAGTTGAAACTTTGCCAAAGTAAAATGTTGAACAGACACACACACTCACAAACACACACACAATCACACACACTCACACACACAGAGATAGACACGTACACCCATTTAGACAGCAGCGCTCTATAAAAATTGTACACAAGAGAGCAACAAAAAAATAAGAACAGGCCAAACAGAAAAACTTTTAGTTACAATAAATTATATGCAACAGTTTAAAAAAAATGTCAAAAAAAAAAAAGAAAATAAAAATAAAAAAATCGAATAAAGAAACCAAAGCAACCAAAGCAGGGAAACCAAAAGAGTTAACAACGAGGCGGCCGACTGAAATGCTTGCCAAATAAAGCACTTGAGGGAATTGCACATAAAACGAATGCCATACGGAGCCTTGGAGCGGGGAGCGGGGAGGAGCTGAGTACCGTTAGGCTCCTGGCGCTTGCTCATTGTGGAGCCGGTCACATCAGAGGCCCATCATTGGCATGTGGCGAAAAACAGCAAAAAAATAGCATTGTAAACGAATCCTTTCTTTTGGGAACGCATTGCCAAGAGTGTGTATGTGTATGTGTGTGTGTGTGTGTGCTCCAAATATTTGCAGGTACAAAATGGCATAGCGAAAAATAGAAGCAAAAAAAGGACGGGACAAATCCCAATGTGTCAGGCACTTTATTGCAATCCCTTTAAATAAGTTTTTTATTATTTGCTACCTGGCAGGCTGCCTGCCTCCAGCCTCCAGGCTCCAGGTTCCAGTCTGCCTATACACAGATCTAGGTACAAATGCGCAAACAAATGTGAATACTTTGCTTTCGCTTTGTGGAGTTCTAGTCGCAGTCGTACACTGAAAAAAAAACATGACTTGAAACCGTACTCTTAACGCCAAAAGCAACGCGTATTTTTTCACGGATATGCTTTGGTTTTTTGCGATTTTTCGTTGAAGGGTGTTTTGAGGCAACAACATTTTTTTAATACCGAAAATAAATTTTTCCACATATTCTAATAATTAAAAAAATCAGATTATTTTTTTAGTAAAGAATATTGAATTAATTTTTTTTATGTTTTGCAATCCATTTTCATTATCTTTTTATGCAGTTTTTTATTTAAGTTTAAGACTTTAATTATAAGATTTATTCATAATTCCAAATTTGGTTTTCATAACACGTTTTTGAGGCACCAACATTTTTTAAATACCCAAAACAAATTTATAATTTTAAGATATATTCCAATTTTGTTTTTTAGAATTCATTTTTTTGACTGTATAACCTTAGTTTGTTCAGAGTGTATTCAGCGCTATTCGTAGTTCAAGTCGAGGTCCTTTTTCAAATCCTTTTGCTTGGCCTTGCCACATATAGCATACAATGCGCTGTATCTCAAGTTGGCCAAAGCCAAATAAAATATGGAATTACTTAACGGCAAAGGTGTGTGTTTCTGTGTGTGTGTTTCTGTGTGTGTGTGTGTGTGTGTGTGTGTTGGTATTTGCGTGTGTCTATTTGTTGGCGGTTCGCTAGATCTTTTGTGCTGACTTTAGCTGGGATTTTATTTGCCCCAGATGTGATTTGTTTAGCAGTCGCTCCCCCCAACTTGCAACTAACAAAACACCAAGATTTATCCATATGTCAGTTAGTCTTTAAAATCGAGTGCGAAAGGTTTACTTTCTTGTGTGTGTGTGCGTGTGTGTGTGTGTGTGTGTTCAACCCCTTGCTGTAAGTGCTACATATGTTTCCAGGGGCTTTAAAAGTAATGTTGTTTCGTCGAAATTGTTTTTAGAGACTTTAAGCAAACAACAACAGTGCAAACAATATTGAAGCGTGTCAGCTGTTGCTATATTTTCCGTACACACGTCGTATGATTGATATTCTTGCCTCGGGGGGCAACTGTCGAAAAAGGGATTTAGTTCAATGCTTAAGCAAAACACAACTTTGCTTTGGCAATCATAAACCAAACATTCGCATCTGATCTCGAATTATACAGCTCATATTTTATTAGTGCTGCTCGCAGAAAAAAAAACAAAAACTTTCTTGAACTATCTGTAAAAAAGAAGAAGAAGAAAAAAACAAAACATTAAAAAACTTTTCAACTGAACGCATAAATTTTTCTATTAAAGCACTGAAATTTGGCACGCTTCATAAAGCGTGCTTAAAATGCCTGGCAACGGAATAAGAATAACGCCTGAAAGGGTTGTTTGTTCATCTTCCCATATACAAAAAAATATATATATACATATATATGTATGTATAAAGTCTGCGCCTTGAGCACTCATCAGAAATTCAGCGTGCGTGGGTGAATCTTATGAAAACTCAATGCCATCTTGATGACATTCATTGTTTTGTGTGAAAAGTGTGCGGATGGGTTGCACAGATAGCGAGGGGGAGGAGGTGAGGGGGATGTGGTGAGTGAGTGAGAAGGGGTGGGGAGAGGTAGCAATGCAGAGGAGGGGCGGGGCACGTTTTCCGTCAAGGCATTCTTTTCAAAACCACATGTGGAAGACGCCGCAGTGGAATTTCAGTCATATCTTCTTCAAATTTATATATATACAAACATATATATATTTATATATATATATATATGTATGTGAACTTTGCGGCATTCAGAATTTACTCGGTGCCATTTTTTTGGAGCTGCTGTTTTTGTGAGTTCGCCATCTTTTTTTTGGCAAATTTGTTAGACATTTCCTCTAAGCCGTCAAGTGTCTTTTCAAGTTCTCATTTTCAGGTGCTTTCATCAGGCAAAAACTTTTCTAATGAAAAATTCAGCTGCTGCCATCGTTGGATTGTGTTTTCCTTCATAAAAATGCAGTTGCACAAACTCAACTGCTGAAATGACAAATAATGAAAAAATTCTTTAACTTAGTTAAATTCGCTGTTTTAGTAAACATGTAAAATTTATTGAAGCTACAAATTTTAACAAATTGAAGTTGTGTTTCCATTCAGCTTACACTGTGATAAATTGATGTACATAAGTCTATTATCTCATGAGTTGCCTGCAACTTTGGACTCTGGCCTGGCATCGACTTTGGCCGGCAATTTCATTAAAGCCTATCCAACGCTCCGACAATTTATTAAGTGTCGAGCGTTAAAACAGATCTCCCCACACTTTCACAATGGAGAGAGGGGGGCGTGAATGACTGACTGGCAGTCTGCTGCATAGAATGAAGCAATTTTAATTTGCTGGGTGCAGTAAAACATCAACAGCAACAAGCAAAACAGCGTCGAGCAAACCAAGTTGCAAGTTTTCCATTTTTCCTTTTTCCCTTTTTACCCCCAGCCCAAATGCAGTGGGCGTTGCCAGCCAAGTGTTGCGTCTCATAAATAAAGCAAGGGAAATTGTGGCAAGGTGGATGGTAGGGGGTTACCAAGAGTTTCGAGAGGAGGTGAAAAGAGTTGCAACAGCAATAGCAACAGCAGCAGCTGGAACTGCAGACCATGTTGCCCACTTGGCACCCAGTTTGAAAGCATATTTTCTGCTTTTAATTGCAATATATTCTTTTAGACAAAATGACTGATGATGGCTGAGTTGGTTGGCCAGCAAAAATATATTGCCATGAAATTTGCACAAGCCAGGAAACGGAAAGCCAATGGAGACAGCGTCGTCGTTGTCCACGTCGTCGTCGTCCAGTTCTTGTCGTCGTCGTCGTCCTGGACTGCTGCTAAGTGAGCAGCAAGGCAAACTCATCCGCCCCGTTGGCCGGGCACTGACTCGGAGCATTGTGGTCAATGTTGTTGTTATTGTTGTTGTTGGTTACTGCGGTCGAGTTGCTGGATATCCATCCTTGCATCCACGAGTTACAAATAACTCGGGGCTCTGGGCAACTGCGGCGATGCTTTGTCTTAGCCCGAGTTGCCTTTTAACCAACGCCATTTTGATGATGAATAAATGAAGCCCTTTTGTTCGTTTGTCGTGAAAGTGGGAAACGAAAATTTACCACTTGCATTCGCAGTCGGCACATTTCTCAGGGCACTCCTCGAAAATGGAATAATTAAAATTGTTCTTACGCTAACTGTCCAAGTTGAAAAGCGGACAAACTACGATAACTCCATCACACACACACAAAGAAAACTGTCCCAGTTATAATTCTCTTCATTTATTTAGTGCTAATTCACAGCTGGCCGCAGACAAAAAGCAGCTGAAATTTGCTCGAGTGAATAAAATAATGGAAAATCGCACAGAAAACTCATAATTTCTCTATATTTTTTTTATATTCAATTTGAGCTGCGAAGCGGCGTAAATTTTATTATTGGCATTGGCAAAAAAATCGAAATATATATATATATTACTTTATTTTTTTGGAGTGTGTTTTTTTTTCATGCACTTTTTTGAACAAACTATGCAAACTCAAACAAAATGATTAATGAAGCTGTGAAAACTTGAGCAGAAATTTAATCAAGCGCGGAAACCGATCGAAACAATCGTAAAAAATGGCAAAACTTATTATAAGCTTCAAATTTGTACAATATGCGCCACACCAAAAGTAAAAAAAATAAAAAATAAAAAAAAAATAAAATAAAAAAAGAAAACAAAATCAAGTGGTACCAATAAAGTTTGACATATAGAAGATTACATACTCTTGCAGACATTACAATTTTGGTACTCAATTTAATGGTGATTTTTCTATTAGAAAAAATTAAGAATTAACATTTTTTTATTAAATTTTAAGCTTATTAATTTTAGCCAGAAAATTTTGGTAAGCAGCAATGTTTTTTTTTCACAGGAGCTGTCATGTTTCCATCGATTTGCTACTAGTTAACTTAAATTGTAGTCCAATCTGCTGCAAATTATACAGACAAGCAAGCCTAGCTATATATATATATATATATATATATATATATAATAGACTAATCAGGAACAACAACAAAATTAAGGTACCCCCCGCAAGTGTACAAAAATAACTACGAAAACAAAAGAGCGACGAGGCTTAGAAAATAAATTATGCTTTGGTAACAGAATTGTTGTTGTTCTAAGAAGGCTGTGATTTATTACGCGATTTTTGACATGCATTTATTCAGCATTGTTTCACTAACCTATGAGGACAGAAAGAGACAGCTAGAGAGAGAGAGGGAGACAGTATGAGAGAGTGAGAGAGAGGGGGCAAGTGTAATGAATTGCCGCATACAATTTTGATCATGAAGAAGAGTTTTTTTTTGTCATATATATTCATTGGCAGATTTATTTATGTTTAAGAGAGTTTAGTACCATAAATTTTAAGCACTAGCTTTTAAAAAAAATATGGCCAATATATAACAGTAATTTATTGCATATATATAATAAATAGTTATTCCAAATTTGCATGCCAATGCAGAAGAAAAAACTCAGTTTGTCGACCGTTTATCAACAATACAACAATATATTATTATTCATAAATATTTACATTTATTAATTTAAGCTTTTTTTTTTTGTTTTATCATTGGTTCGCTTAAAGCAAGTGTATTTTTATTTAACAGATGCTGTCCGACTTTTTATGGCACGGAGAAATTTCTATTTTTACAATTTTCATATTTCATGGGAAATTTTCATTCTTCTTTGTTTGTTCGTTCACAACTTTATCTTGCAGCACGTGTTGCAAGTGAACCCAGAAATATATATGTATGTGTATATATATGTATACGTATGTATGTGTATATATATAATACACAAGAACTCACAAGCAGTCACAAGCATTCATCATTGCTGTCAGTTTTATGTTAAAATTTCATTAAACTTTGGACCGGTGAAGATATGGTTTTTTTTTGTTGTTGTTGTTGTTGTTGTTGTTGCCCCTTCGTCAGTGGACATCTGCTTGAAATATATAATCAAGTGGCCCGCATATTATGCATATTTGTTTTTGACGTATTCATGAGCACCAGAAAAACACCATCAATTTCAAAGCCTGGCCAACATTGGCCAACTGACTTTTGACACACGCCCAACTGACGTTCAGCATTTGACAGGTTCAGGCCATATTGACAGCGAATTGGAGGGCTAAAACAGAAGTCGGTGTGGGCGTCGGCATCGGCGTCGGTGTTGGGTCTGGCCAATTATAATCATAAGCCCAAATGAAGATGACAACGTTGACATCGTTGACCGCCTGCGAAACTTTTAATGATACTGTTAAGGTCTGCTAGCACCCGAATTTGAGCTGGGGTGGCAATTAATCACAGTCTCCGACTCTGTTTCCAGTCCAGCGTCTCCATTTTGAGTGTCACTTAGTTTTTATGGACAGGAGCAGAAGCACCAGCAGCACCAGCAGCAGCAGGAGGAGGAGGAGCAGGAGTTGCTCTTCGCGTCAAACGGCGCACGTTCAATTGTTTTATGCCATCTGTGGTGCCTCGTGGTACTCGCTGAAGTACCTTCAACCAAAGCAACTACACCCACCCCCACCCCCTTTGTGACGGCTCTCTTCTTAGTCCCTTTATGATGTCCTTGCTGATTGCTGCTGTTGCTTTGGCTTGAGCCATTTTGAGTGCGGCGAAACTTTTGTGCGCACTGCGAACGTCAATTTGTCCCAAATATGTGTACACTGTAAAAAACTAGAGTAATGAATTTTAGTGTTGCTTCAAATTAACTCTATTAACTCAATTTGAGTGAATTTAATTTGTGACTCAAAATTAAAAAAACTCTGTTTCTTGATAAATGAATGGCACATTTGCCATTGGGTTGCTTCTCGCTACAATTTAAATATATTTCTGGAAAAACAGAGAAAGTATTTATATTAAATTCTTTAAATTCTTTATTTATTATAAATGATTTAAAATTGTGTACGTAGTGAATTTCCCATTCAAATAATTTTTTTTAATGCCAAATTTCCAGTAAAAATGATTCAAAGCAATTTTCAGTTTAAATCAGTTTAACAAACTGCAGTTTGCAACAAAATATAAAAAGTTAATACGATTGAAATAATAAATAGAGAGAAAAAAAACCATTTAAATTAACAAAAATACATTTTAAGTCGAAAGTGTATAGCATTTTCCAATAAAAATAAAATATTATCTCGAGAATTAAATGTGAATTCTTTTGGAATTACGCTTAATCACAAAAACAAAATAACAAATAAATTGAAGCACAGCTTAAATTTCTCACTGTGTAGGTACAATGTGGTTAGTCTGTGTAGATGTTTTTAATGGCAGTTTATGCAGCTGCACCCCCTCTAAACTGTGTGTGTGTGTGTGTGTGTTTGTGTGTGTGGTTGTCTGTGTGTGAAGACGGTCAAGTTGCCGTAGCTATTATTAAATTAGTTGCGGGCGATTTGCGGTAATTAAAGTGAAATTTTATGGCCCTTTGAACTTGGAGTGCGACAAGGAGTCGTCCGCTTTTGACTTTTTGCATATTTTATAAGTTTTCGCCATGGTGCATACATATTAATTTCCAGCAATTTGCTTGAATATTGCAAACTTGAATTGTATTTTCCAATTAGCAATTATGTCTAAGAAAAATTCAACTAAAGCAGACAGGGAAAGTAGCCCCAAATGAAACTTCATCCAAGCCCAGATTGCCACACTTTGTGATACTTTACAAAAAAGATACAAATTATCATATATAGATACAAGCAAGGACATGGCTGAAAGCGAGCTCGATTTGAAAGTTAAATGCTTATCTCAGCTTTGGGTTGCCGTTCATCTTCATAAACTTGAGCTGTCTGAGCAATCTGTGGATGCGTGTTTGCTGAATCTTAGCCAAAGCATCATCAGTTATTTATGCATGCCACACAGAGTGCTGCCACCACTGAAAAAGAGAACAAGGTGCAGACTGAGGAGGAGAGGAGGAGGAGGACACCACCTGGCAAGAATTCTGTTTGCTGTTGGCTCCTGCTCCTGTTGATGACGCATTCGTGTGGTTGTCGTGTTAATAACTCGTCAACAGCAGACCGTATCAAGTATTCACCATGTTGTGTACACTGTGCATCCGAAAATGGGCTAATCTGGTGAGCAGGCTCCGGCTCCGGCTCAGGCTCCTCCTCCTGCCTGGCTGGCTGGCTGGTTGTCTGGCTCAACTCTAAGCGTACTTTATGGCTCAGGTTGCGCTCTTCGCAGCTGGCAATGAGCCATCGACACACTTTGCCTTGCGAACTGCAATTAATTAATTGAAGTACTTAAGCGAGTCGCTGCAAGCGTTGCATGCAACCCCATTAATGATACGAACGGCAGCAAAGCTGCCACCGCAACTCCCTTTTGCAAATGGGTGTCATGTGTCTCTTGGCGGTGGCTCAATGTCTTGAATGTGCCGCATGTCGCATGTCGCATGTCGCATTTTCCATTTTCCATTTCCCTCTCTGTGTCTCTGTGTCTGGTAAACCAGGTGAGCTGCCTTATTATTGGTGGCTTTACGTTGCGGCAGCTATTAGGGTTCCATGGCATCCATTAACAGCACCAGCAGCAGCAGCACCAGCAACATCCAACCACATCCTTGTGCATCCTTGACACCAGCTACAACTTTAATTTGCACCATTTCCTTGGAATTGTTCTGTTGCATTCATCTGCGTTGCATGGTGAATAATTGGCGCATTTATTATGCTACAAGCTCTCAATATTGCACTCAATACGGGCAATCAAGGTGCGAAATATCCGCCATACATCATTAAGAAAACCAACTGAAAATCATCATCATAAACATCATCATTGCAATCAGACACCAGCCACAACTGTGAACATAATTAATTTTTCATATGATATACCCTGGGATAGTATATCAATAATGCGATAAATGTGATAAATATGTGATGACCATAACAAATATGTAAGTGAAACTACTCTGACTATAAGAGATATATATGCATATAAAGTCTGTCCCTATTCAAGACAACTATACAGGCTATTAAGTCCATACTTTGATAGCTATTGTTTGAAAAGATTGGTATTGTAAGTATATCGATTTTTATTCAAATTCCCTTCGATTAAAATCGATTAAATTGCTTTCTATATTATTAATGTGAATCTCTGGCTTTTAAAAAATCTTATCATTAAATACTTTCTTTCCCTACTTGCGATAGATCCCCTTACAGCTTTATAACTAGTATATTTAATTTATTTAATATATATTATTTTACTTACATTTTAAATTGTGTTAAATTGAGTTTTTAAAAGCTACTGTTTGAAAATGTTTGATTTAAAGACTTTTAATGGCTCATCCCCGGCAATTAACGACACTTAGTGTAGCTACAAATATGTTCACAGGGTATTGAGTAGTCTAGCACTCTAGCCTCAGGCACACTTATTTATTTATCTTATGAGGCGTCGGTAACAGAATTAAATGGGAAATACATATAAATAATTCATATAAATAATACAAGCTCTTCAGCTTTATAATACCACACCTTAATTGCAGCTGTCAGCAGACTTACATTTCATTTGCATAGTTATTTTTGGCGAAGTATTTCATTTCTTATAATTCATTTTGATTGAGCCGCAGAAATCTCAATTTTTTATGTTTGTTTTTTCAAGCATATGAGCAATCAGTTACAAACACCCTTCAAAAACAATATTTATTGTAATTGGCTTGCCGTAGGGTAATGATAAAAATAAATTGGAAGAAAATAAAAACAAGCGAAATATGAAAAATAAAAAAAAAATATGTGCTCACATTTAATATTCATTGAAAAAATACTCTTTTTTTTGTAAACAAAAAAATGCGCATAGGCAACAATAACAACAAGAAGAACAGTCGCAAACAGCGGCAAACGGACAAAATTAAAAAGCAGTATAAACATATTCTGCCAGACATGTTTACTCGTGTAACAAGCGAGGGTTGCCAGAGTAGTTGGAGTTTCAATAAAACATAAACATCAACTTAGTAATAGCTCATTATCATGCCTTAAATATAAAGTGTCTAAGTAAAAAAAATACTTGCTTAAATTAATATCGATATTAGTCAACATCGGGAAATCGTTAAACCTATTCCTTAAGACGGAAAATGAAAATCAGTATAGAGTATATAAAATACTGTTATTATTTGCAGAAAATTTTGTGTGATTACATAAACGATTAATGTTTTTGGATATAAATCCTTTACTTTTTACGACGACATAAGAGTCACATGATTTTATTAAGTTGCGACAAGACAAACAATAGTTAATATCACAAAATTCTGCCAAAAACCAGTCTGACGATTATGAATAATTATTACTTTTTAGAGCAGCATTTTAGGACCATTCAATAGATAAAATTAATGACTAACGTTATTGGTTAGCTATGAATACTATAGACAAAAGTTATAAAATAAAAGCAGATAATAGTGAAATTTAACTGCATCTATTAAAATTGAACTAAAACCATTAAATGTCAATTACTTATCAATCTGTCCTCGCACCCAAAAAAAATGAAGTAAACAATTGGAAATGGCAAAGAAGTCTAACAGGACGTGGATGTGTTGGCCAAGGCAGGATCAACTTAATTCCTGATGTAATGTGATGCCAACAAAAGCCTCCCTGAACAAGGGGCAGACGACACTTCACATTGATTATTATACAAAATGTATTCTGAATATGTTGCTTGCGATTCCAAAAGCAAAGCATATATTTTTGATAAGCCAAAATTTAGCATATAAATATCACAATTAATTACAAGAGAAAATTGGCAAAAGAAAAGTAGAATTCAGTTGCAGCAGAAAGTGGAGTAAAAAAATTACATTAATGTGAAAAATGTACCTTTGTCAAAGTTCGCCAAGAAAAAATGACATTCAGAATGAAATAGAAAAATGCGAAATGAGAAAGATTATTTATAGAGACTTTTCATATATATATATATATATATATATATATATAATAATGTTAAAGTGAAGATTGTTTGTCTTTTGTAGATTGCGTAAAGATAATAAATATGTGGAGCACATGACTCGCTTAATTTAGCAACTGAAATTCTTGGCTCTCAGCGTGATATTTAATATGTCGAATAAAGCATTTGATTAAATGCCTATTTGAAGCACATGCTTATGTTGTATATAAATTGTATATATGCTACATACATACATACAAACGCATATATCAGCCATAATGAATTCAATTAATTTACTCTTTCCAAACAGGACGACGCATTCCTTTTATGCTCCATTCCAGGAGCACTTCGACCTTGTCTCGCCATCATTATGATGACTGATTATTGCTGTCAGTCTGAGTGTGTGTGTGTGTGTGTGTTGGTGTGTGTGCTTGTGTGTCTCAGATTTTCTTTTCCTATTGAGAAAGCCTTGGCTTTCATTTATGTTGCTTTCTTTTGTTTGACGCACGTTCCTGTGGTTTTATTAATGTGTGCTAAATGTGCCGTCAAAGACGTCGTCTCCCACATAATATAATACTCTCGAATACTTCTTCACATTCATAATAAACCCACTTGAGTAGCAAATTCTTATGAACAACTTGATAAACACAACGTTCCTTAACTATATAGATATATACTGTATGTGTGTATCTTTTATTTAGTCAGGCAAACAATGCTCGAGGGCATATGCCAAGGCCATCTGTCTAAAAGCCTATTTTGTGTGTTTATTTCATGTACTAAATATATATTAAAAAAATCAGGACTTATTAGTTATAACTTTGTTGCTCTCTGCGAACTTTCACTTTGTTTACCAGTTTTTGCACAATTTTCTAAAAATGACACACCAAATTTTCTTTACGTAAATTTATGCAATTAAAAGTTGTTTTTTTTTTAGCAAGAATGTGTTGTCATTTTGCGGCTAATTGGTATCACATTAATTTATCTAAACACACATACACAAATACACATACATCGGAAATATTTTTGGCAACAAATATTTTGGCCATGTTGCGAGCAAAAAAACAATACTTGACGTAAACATTATGCGTCTATTTGCCACTTAATGAATTTTCCAATAGCTGGCCATAAGTTTTCCATAAAATGGGGCGTGCTTGGCCAAATGGCAAACCTGTGTTATGTGCTCTCAACCAACTGGCTGCCAACTTGGCACAAACTTAAGCAACGAGCACTCTCTGCACAAGTGGCAAATAAAGTAACGCGTTGCAACTTAGTTTCTTAGTTGTAGCAACTTTTTGCATAGAAGCACAATAAAAACTATGAAAAACTATGGAAAACAAAATGCGACGACTGTCGCAGTGCAAAACATTTCCGGCATCACGACTGTGCCAAGTAAAATGTAATTGTAATTTTTAATTTTAAGTGCTTGCCAAAAAAGCAAAAACACAAAAAAAAACAAATATTTTATGCAAAAGTATTTTGTGCCAGCAATGCAAATGTTAATTGCGCAACACATATTTCATAGCAACCCAGCGAAACGGAGAAACAGAAACAGGAACAGGAACAGGAACAAGTTGCAGATACGCCAGCAGATAGTTCAGTTTACATACATACATACATATATACATATATGCTGCATTGGGGGGCAGCAGCTTAACCCCTTTTAATGAGTCCTGCACCATCATAATTGGTTTTGCTGTAAAGCAAAAGACAACTTCAAATGTTGCCAGTTGCACGTTTTTTACGGCTGCTGCTGCTGCTGCTGGTGCATAAAGAAAATCGCGAAAAGCGACTGCAGTGTTCTAGTAAACACAAGCGACACACTTTCGCCAAATATATTTAAGAATTTTTTCTCTAAAAATTAAATATTTATATTTATATTTATAAATTAGCAATGTTTGTTTTTTATATTCTTCGAATGCACATTTTTACAATTTGTTTTAAGCGCTCTTAAAAAATACAAGCAAAAGTGATTTTCAGGCTAAAAAATAATATTTAAAATTTAAAAAATATTTTTCTCAACTAAAATAAACAGTTTCTTTTAATTATAATAATATATTAATAATAAATTCATTAATTTTATATTAATAATCAATAAATGAATATTATAACAATAGTCATTTACTTTTTATACCATCTGAAATATGAATATAAAAAATTGTATGAGAAAACCCATTAGAAATATAAATCTAATAATAAATATGGCTAAAATATATTAATAAATTTGGCCAAGAAACTGGCTAACATAAATAATATATTTATAATATATATGTATATATAAAAAACATAAAAAATAGAAACAATAAGTTAGCAAATATTTATTTTAGGGTCTTAAGCACAATTTTAAAGCTGCACAGTTTTTTTTGGGTTGAAAAATAGGATACAATTTGTGCAGAAATTTATTGAGGGAACACTTGCGTCGTTGCCCCAAGCGGTGTTCTCCACAAACACTCGACGCTTGCGGCAGGTTTCAATTGCTAAAAATAGTTGGCGAGGCGGCAAAAACTGACCCTTACGCGATTGTGTGCGCTGATCCTTGCGAGGGAGTGTGTGTGTGTAAGTGTGTGTGTGTGCGTGTGTGAGAGTGTGTGTGTGTTTAGGGTAGCCTGTTTTGTGTCCTGGCGCTCGTTTGGTTCTCTGGCCCTTTGTGCGTTACTTATGTGTGGCATTGTGCCTGATAAATGCGACGCGTTTGCTGCACCCGCCAGCAGCACAATGCATTAATTTTGTCCCGTTACTGCTGCTCCTGTTGCTGCTGCTTGGTTGCCACTGTCACTGCCCAGATGCCTTAGCGTTGCAAGCTCCATTGTCCTAAAGAGTCCCTTACCGGGATCCGTTCGCATTGCAATTGTTTTGTTGCAACCCATCGATGATATGCTCCTCATGACTTTGTAAGTGTTATCTTAGCCATTTGCAGTTGCTCCGTTTAAATTCGACTCAATTGCCACACATTGTGGAAACTACAAGTGCGAGTTGAAATTGTTGTTGCCATTATCGTTGTGGCAAACAGCAGCTGCAAATCTGATTGTCTGTCTGCTAAACTGATTATCGTTGGACTTTAATGGTTATTTGGCAAATGACCGCTGGGCAGCAGCTACATCATCATCATCAACATCATCATCAACATCGATTCATTATCAATTTGCAGTTTATCCACTGGCAAAATACAATTCTGAAATTGAACACCTTTCACGAAAGATTAATCAACTGCTGCAGATTTTCAATTTAAAATTTTAATGGAAACTTATTGGCAATTAGACTTAACTGTTAGCAGACAATGAAATGAAATTGATTAAATGAAGACAAGAAGTGAAAACAGACTTTAATTAAGCGACTGTCCTAATTGCCATTAATACACTTCAATTTGTATTCAGCAAGTTGGCCAAAAAACAAGGCTAAAAAAGCTAAAAAGTGAAACAAACACAAAAAACTAAAAACAATTTCTAATCAAAGGTTGTTCACTGAATTTTGTACGTCTTATCACAAATTGTTCAAAGAATCTTTTTAATTGGAAAACTAGTTTATACCAAGTCATTTTTAATAAAGTTTTGCACTTTAATATATATTTTACCCAATAACAAAAAAATAAATAAAATCATGAAACTAATTAACAAAGTGTCGTCTGTTCTTCTTCTAATAATAATAATAATAATAATAATTATTATATTAAGACATGATAAACACAAAGTTGTTTTAGTCTTGAGGCGAAACAACTGCAACTGTCGTTAGTTTTTGTTACAGTTATTGCGTATTGCCAACTCTTAATTACCGTCTGGTTGATTCTGTGGCAAGCAGCAATAGAAATCTCTGCCACATTGCTAATTTATGCTGCCTGTGCCACATTCGCTCGTTGCCATTCAATTGCCATTTCGCTGAGCATTTCACGTCTGCTGCTCCTGAGCATTACAGCGTGAATACACATTCACATTCACAAACACTCACACACTGACATTCATATGCACATTCACCACCATATTCACATTCACATTCACATTCACAATTCAGCGGCAGTCGTTTTTGGCCATTGGCACATTCACAATGAACCACTTGCCAGGCCATAAATTTAACACTCACCTAACCACATAGTGCTTTGAGCAAAAACACACACAAATACACGCACACAAACACACACACACACACACATAGAAATTGTGGCGGAAACCAAATCATTAGCCAGAAAAATGTACCAAGTGCAGCAAAATTTTCGCGTTTATTGAATTTTTGGGAACAGTGTTGAATAATTTTTGCAGCTAACCAAAGCAACGCAGTTTGGCAACCACATCCGGTAGCCGCTGCCCCCCGCCACGCCCATAATTATCTAACCAAAAATATGCGACTGCAATTTGCAGAACTCACATATTGTGTGTTTGCCGCAAAGAGGTCACGCAACTGTAAACAGTTGCAACATTTAACATGAATTGTCTTTTTGGGTTTGCCACTGCTGCCTGTGCCACTGCTGCAATGATTTGCTTTTTGTGGCAAGTGATTTGCGTTGCAAATGCCTGCTAACAACTATTAATAATATGTGAGTTTTGCATAAAATTCTAATTAATAAATTATACATTTTATTTAATGAACAAATAGTTTTTTATATATATTATTTTTTTTTTTATATTTACCACATTCCATTAATTGACAGCTTTGCTTCCGTTTTGCGTATAGAATTTCAAAGTGCTGCTTTTGTGTTGTTTTTTTTTTATGAGCAGTGGTGTAAAACGGCGTTTGGGTTTTTAAATAATAACCGGAACTAAAATATTAATTGCCTACTATCTAAAAAAAATATAAAAAAATGTTTTCTTTTTAAAGCTTTTCTAAATTAAATGTCAGCTGATAAATACTAATAATTGTTTATGGCATTATGCAGCACTATTCCCTTATAACGATAAAAATCAATTTGAATTCCATTTTTTTTATATCAATTAATATAGTCTGAAAATCAATATAGGAAATGGCCTAATTAATTTTTTTTCTATTTATTGTAATATTTAAAAAGAGATCACGAGAAAATATTGAAAATAATTAACTAAAAGTCCGGCTTTTCATTTCAAACAATTTCCCTTTATACATTCCACTTTGCATTTGAAAATATTAATAAGTTTCTGTTGCCAAATTTTCTTATTAGATTTTTCAAATTAAATGTTGTTGGCTTTTGGCCCATGCCTGCCTGATTTCCATGATTTCCATGATTTCCATGATTTCCATGATTTCCATGCTAATGAGCCCCATTCCGTGGTCCGTGTAAATATTTGGTAAATTGTGCGATGACTGCAAATACGGGCTTAAATATATATGTACAGACAAATTTGTAAACTCTGACATTTTGGTTGGCAACACTGGAAAACCCAACTAATGATCAATCCCATTATATTACAAATTAAATCCCCAAACTAATTTTACCAAGCGCAACGGGAGTCGCACGCACGAGTCCTGCCCTGGCCAGGACTGCTTGCCACACTTAAATATGTTGATAGTATGTGTGTGTGTGGGTGTGTGTGTGTGGGTGTGTGGGTGTGTGTGTGTGTGTGTGGGTGCTTGGCCCTCAATCGAAAAAGTTGACATTGAGTGTTGGGGTTTTTTTGGCAAGTGTTGGCTTGCAAGGACTGCAATATGCACTGGAGATTGTTTCAATTAAAAGTTAACAAAAAGGCAATGGTATGTGAAATGATCAAAGGTTATTCTGCTCGAATTCCAAATACCCTGTATTCATCTATATTTAATTTATATAAGAGCCTATATCAAACTAATGGCACTTTTAGTTTGTTAGCATTGTTTTATAAAATATTTAATTTGCCAAAAATCGCACATATTTTTCAAAATTTCAATATGCCCCACGTGCACCTTAACTTTATTGAGCACTTGTTTATTACACTGGAATTTTACGAAACTGTTTGCAACAGTTGTGGCAATTTGTTGAGTGCGTGATCTGAAGCCAACTTTATTTGATGGGTTTTGCCCACAAGTTGTGCCCAATATATATATTGGGCACGCTTTATTGGCCAATTTGCGAAGATGGCTGCGACTGTTTGTTGCACCCGTTGCACAAACTTTATCAGCAACATAAAGTTGTGTTGCACACGACCGCCAAAATGCACAAAAATGCCCAGCAAACTTTTTTTTGGTATTGTATTGAATTGTAATCAACGAACTAGGCTAGGAAAACCAAAAATGGGTAATTTTTACTTGAAATAATATTGCTTAAAGTCTGGATTTGTAACAGGTGCAGCTTCTAAATAATCTTTTATTAAAAGTTATTTGGAGATTTTTTGATTGATTTGCTATTAAAGTTTGGTTTGGTTTAAGTTTTTATAGCTGTCATATTTGGCCTCTTTTTACAACAGTGTTGGAAAATTATCATATAACCTGACTCAAATTATAAATTTGTCCATTTAGATGCCTCAATTAATTCCCAAACTTTGTTGTACTTAAATCTGCTAACAAGTTGAATAGATGCTAAGTAAGCTAAAACGATTTTTAATAGCGTATTTATCAAGTGAAATTTGTTAAAGCTTGCAGCTTTGTAGCTTGTTGACTTGAATGAAAGTTAATCAATATTAATTGATTTAAATTTTCGCTTGAGAGTTTTTTCGAACAATTATTTAGCAGTTTAACTAACTTGGAAGCTTCAACTTAAACTTTATCAAATAAAATTAATTTTTTAATAATTGAAATATAGTATTTTTCTATCTGTCCAATATTGATTAGAAATTTTTAATTTTTAATAAGAGGACTATTTTTAACCAGGCTGTGGCTGTGGAATATTTGACCCATTAAAATATATTATTTTTGTAAAATTTAGATCTACGAGTATTAATGACATTTTAGTTTCAATATAAAAATCAAGTCAAATTCGCATTTCCAACTTTAAATTTAGTTTTAATTAAGAGGTCAAATCATAAGTGCTTTTTTTATACTCAACTCAAAATTGCATTCCCAACTTTGAATGCAGTTTTTGTCTTGATGTCAAACAATGATTAAAAATTCTAGTTTTTCAAATGCTTGAACAAAGTTAGCCAAGTTATGACTGTTGAGAGTGTTGTCCAATTTTACTTGGGCCTTTTGCACATATCACAGCCACTTTGGTAACAGGCTGTGACAACTGTTGGAAACTGTGTTTATTGAACTGGCTGCGAGAAAAGACTTGAATCAGCAAAAAAGAAAAGAAAAAGGCATTTGAGTTGATAGAAGTCTGAACAGTAATAACAATTGAGGCAACTTATTTACAGGCCCCCCTCGATAAAATGTAATGCAATGTGCATAATGTCAACTTTGATTTAGGAATCGGAATGAAATTCCAGGCACATAAAAAAAATAAGAAGTAATTGGCATGCAATAAAAAAAGGGGGCACAATATAAATAGAATTGGAGTCTGAAGCATAAAAAACTGTCACACACTAAAACACACACACACATAAGACTGTGTGTGTGTGTATGTGTGTGTGTGTGACTGTGTGTACTTGTGTTCAATCTATTTGCACTAAGTGTTCGTTAGAAAATGTTTGCATAGCAGCACTCAACGTCATTCAGAAAACACATGTAAAAAGCAAGAGGATGTGAGCTGCTGGTGCTGCTGCTCGAGCTCGAAGCCACTGTGTGCTAAGAAAATCAAAGAAAATCAATAAAGGAAAATTGTCGTTGTAGGAAAACAGAAATGTGCATCATTTTCACTTTATGCAAATTGCAAAATGTGTGATGAAGTCGACTCCCAAGAAGCAGCAGAAGCAGCAGCAGCGGCAGTCAACAGTGAGTACTATGAATGAATGCCCAGACAAGGAGTTAAAGCAAATGTGCCCATTTCCCAGTGCATATATACAAGTGTATGTGTGTGTGAGTGTGTGTGTGTGTTTGTGTTTGTCATGTGTAAATGCATGGCTGACAAAAGGCATTTGCATATTTAATGTTATTACGTTATTTTGCATGGCACACACAAAAATTTATGATTGCATTCAGTCCGCCCATTTTTCACTCCACACATTTGCATTCCGAATCCCGCATCCGAATCCCGAATATAGTAACGTTTATAGTCTCCACAAATTTTTGCAATAATTTCGTTACAACTTTTTAGCCAGCTCTTCCGGCTCCCTGCTCCCTGCTCCCCGCTCCCTGCTCACTACCTTGTCGTCGTCATCAGCATAAATAATAAAATTATGCTGCTGTCAGTTTGAATTTTACGCCCACTGCCACGCCCAAAAGCAAGGCAAATATTGAAAAATGTAATGCATAAAAAGTGCCATTAAAATCTCGTTTCGCAATGCAATGCTAGAGGGAGACAGACAAGGCGGAACCAGCAGTAAGAAAGAGAGGGAGAGGGAGAGAGCATTTGTGGTTTTTCTGAAATATGACAGCAGAAAGTGCCCCTGGCAATAACAGAAGCAGAAGCCCTTCTCGGAGTGATTTATTTATTATGATGTCAATATCAACTATTGCTGTGCTCTATAAATAAAATAATTGTATTTTAAATAAATAAACAAAGTAGCAATCTCTTCTTAAGGAGAGAGAGAGAGAGAGGGAAATACAATATGAGATGGATGTAATTTTGGGTTTTCCTGTATTCAAAAACTTAAATCAAAATCAAATAGTTATGAGCTCTGTGAACCAGATAATTGTATTTAAAATTAAAATAAGCAAATAAGTAATCTTTGCTTAAATCAATCAAAGTTGATTTGACTTTTAAGGATATTTAAATAAAATAAATCGCAGCGAAGCCTTTTGAAATTTTCATTTATATTTGAAAATATTTTCTCTATTCTGTGCATCTTTTAAGATTCTTGTTGTTGTTGCGTAATTAAAGCTGTGACACATTTTCCAAAAACCATTTGGCTTTAAATCACAACATTTCCATTTAGGAAAATTAATAACAATGCTTTTGGGTCGAGCAACCATAGAAGTTAAAACCACAGCTGCCACATGGCAACGCACAGATTGGCCTGGCCTGGCCTGGCTTGGCCTGGCCTAAACTGGTCGTACCAACCAACAAAAAAAAAATGGCCAAACAATGAAAATGGCCCAAACCATTCTAAAGTCAGGAGCTGTGAGTGTGACTTTAGTCACTTGAAATTACCGGAAACCAGAGGCCAAAGTCCTGGCACACAATATAGTTAGTATACACCCATTGTGCAAGCGGATGTGTCGAACACACACACACACACACAAATATATATATATATATATATATAGAGACCGACAATCATGGCAACCGCAAATCATCATAGATATTTCGAAAATTTCATTACACTGGTTTGGTTTTGGTTGCCCAAGGTGGATAATCCTCGAGAGCATTTGGCTGAATGTTATCTGCAATGCTCAATGATGTCAATGAATGGGTAGATGAGGTGTGTGTGTCTATGCTCAATTTGTGTGTGAGTGAGTGTGTGTGTGTGTGTGTGTGAGTGTGTGTGTGTGAGTGTGTGTGTGTATGTGGCTTACATAACTCCACATAGACCAACAACAGGCACGCAGTTAATGATGGCTCAGCCTCAACTCGACTGGCATTCAGCAGTCGACTTATGGGCGGAGTCCTTTTCCACCTCACCAGCTTAGTTCGTCCTGTCGCTTGTTTTTGTGTCCATGCCACATTGTTGTTGCTGTTGTTGCTGTTGTTGTTGCTGCTGTCGTTGTCTATTGTCTCATTGTCTGTGCGGCCATGTATGATTTTTTATTATAAATAAGCTCGTAGGCATGTGTCGGCTGGCTGTACATGCCAACTAAACTACAGCCCTAATCTCAAATGGCAAGCAGCACCACCAACCAGTGGAAGCAGCAACAACATCACCAGCAACAATAGCAGCAACAAAAACAATAATAATAATAATGTCTGACAATCATGTTTGCTGCTGTGGCATCCTCGACATGTCGACACACAAAATGCCTGGTGCGATTCAACTTTAAGATTTAACCGGAAACGTTTTACACAAAATTACAAGTTTATTACACGTGTGGCTTGTGTGGCACTAAATACATGTCTGCGGTTGCACTGATGAAATGAAATAACTGTGCATGGCAACATTTGACACACCTCTTTACACCAGAAATGCATAATTATAATTTGAATTTAAATTCTTATAATTGCAGGTTGTGCACAAAACAGCTGCAGCAAACGGTAAGTCGAGTTTATTTTTCGAGAAAATACATTTAAAATATATTAAAAAAAATGTTAAAAAATTCATATACATATATTCAAAAGTCCATTAAGCAAGTTTAGAGTAGATTTTAAGATTAACATTTTAGATAAAATAAAACCCATAAACAAAGTTTAGTCACTTCTTCCCAGCTATCTGTTTTTGAATATCGGTTTTATTCTGTAAGTTTTCACATATATTTTTAATCAGTAAAAATTGTTGTTCGCAAAAAAAATATGTAAACAGAATTTAATTTAATGTAGGTTGTAATTACTTATGTCCTTTAAAATATAAAAACTGAAAGCCGCTTGACAGTTTTTATATTAACCCAGCATCATTAATATAAAATCAACGTTTTCTTTTCCCCAACTATTTACCAGCATAAGGAAAAGTTGGCCACATTGTCTTAAGCTGTCTTTAGCTTGAAACGCAAGCTAAAAACGAGTGACAAAATCCAGTCAATTTAGTAAAGTCTAAAAATAGCCAACAATGCGTGTGTGTTAGGTGTGTGTGTACCTAACACACACCTAACACACTCACCAAATACACACACTGAGACTCAATGTTCGAAGCAATCAGCTCACGTTTCTACCAAGTTGTCGTGTCGAAACCAATTTTGGTTTGGCTTAAACATTTTGGAAAACAACATTTCGCACACACACAAGCACACACACACTCATACACACACATGAAATTTGTATACTAAATCGCAAACAAATCGAAGCCAATTTCATTCACACGCCTCCTTTCCAAATGCAACAGCCGCAACCCACACCAAATTGTGGGGCTACAAAAATAAGTAAGAAATGTTGAGAATGAATTCTGCCTGCGGCTATTTGTCGGGCTGTGCAATGCAACACTCTGCCTCAATCCCAATCCCAGGCTTAAATGAATCATGGCAAACGGCCTCAGTTGGCTTAGATACCGTAAACAATCCACACAACCGCCCAAACCCACTCTCGAATCACACAATGGTTGAGGCGCTGAGACTCCGATGGAGGCCGAGATTGAGGCAAGGTCTGTGGCTGTGGCTGTGTCAATTCCATCAGTTGATTGCCATTATGCTCTGTTAAGGTGAAAAGCGCAGCAGTTGTTTTTGTTTTTGTTTTCTTTTCTTTTTGTTGTTGTGTATTTCATGTTCTCGTTGTAGACTCTCGAGAGTTGCCAGACAGACAACAAATGCAATGAATTGCATATTGTTTGCCTCGTGTTGCTGCTGCTCCTGTTGCTGCCACTACTGCTGCTGCTGCTACTGTTGAGTGTTGTTGAGTGGAAAATGCGTTTACACTTAAGTAAATCATTTGCGTTTGTCCATTGACAAATCAAATTTCCTGCCGATTGACTCATCAGCAATAAATTTCAACTTAAGGTTGCAAGTTGCACACATTGCGTATACGCAACGCCGCAGAGATTCCGTGTACGCAACGTGCAACTTCATTATTTTTTTTACAAATACACTGTTATTATTCAAATGGATAAATTCTGATATCTTCGATTGCAATTAAAATTGCTGCAAATAATATAGATTCAGTCAGTGTCCAGTTTCTCATTGTTTTCGATTTTTTTGATTTTCATATATCACATTTAAAATCAGTTTTAAGTAACCCATGTCTGCCTCAATTTAATAAAAATCGATTTAGATTATATCTAGATTTTTGATACATGGAAACTTTTGATTGTTACAGAACCTTTTCCACGTCGAGCACTCTCCAATGCAATTCCCCGCACTCCCCTCCCTCGGCAGTTGTTGCCTGTTGTTGCTGTTGCGGCCCTGTTCCTGTTGACCCTTGTGACGTGGCAAAAACGAAATTTGATTTTAAATTGGCAGGTCGAAAATGTTTCAGCTCTGTGCCCAACACACACACACATACACACACACACCCAATTTGCTGGCTAATTTAATATGCAGGGAGCAGAAACGCCATGAATACAAGAAGTACATACTACGCATGTCATAAGGCATGGGGTTGTAACGTAATTGGATTTCAAAGTTATTGTCTAAGATTTTTTTTTTTTTTGTTTTTCCTGTTGTTGTTGTTGTTGTTGTTGCTACACATTTGAAATATCGAAAAAGTTTTGCAACTGTGTGTTGTACAAGAGTTTTTACTTTGTTGCTTGTTCTCGAATTTGGTATTGGTTTGAAAGGGTTGCAAGGATTGCAAAGGGTTGCAAGCAGCGGGGTCTGTTTCATAAGAATCGTATATGAGATACTCGTCGAATGAGGATATAAGTTGCATGCAACATGCTAAGTCATGGCTGACCAAGCGTGCTAAAACTGAAACTAAAACTAAAACTGAAACTTTTGAAATGACTTTTGACTACTGACGACGTTTCTATTTGCACTTGACTATTATTTGGGGTTTTCATCTCAAATATGTATGTACATTTGTGCATATACATATTTACATACAACAACAACAGCAACAACTTTGTGGCAGCCTCAAGTTTAGTTTAATTAAAAAAAAAAAAAAAAAACTGTCAGCTCTTTTAACTCTTCTTGTGGCAAGTTTCGCATGCATTTTGCGACTTGTCGACAAAACTATTTCAATTTATGTAACGTTGCAACATTTTGACTTGAAGTTTTTCCAACGCTCCACTCAACAATTTATTCAACATCTGACGTGTGTGCTCAAGTGTGTAAGTGTGTGCCTGTGTGTGTGTGTGTGTGTGAGTGTGTGTGTGAGTGTGTGTGGCAAACTTATGTATACTCTTTGTTAAATTCTTAACGATTTCGGCAATGGCCAATTATTGTGTTTATTTTGTAAAATGGTTCGTCTGCTTTTCCAATTTTTGGTCATGTGTATTTCTTTTGTAATCGCTCTAAACAAACACTCAATTATATTTCTTGTTTATTTAGGCAAATTCATAATCTTTTCAGTTTTGAACTGATTTAAATCAACATCAACTGCGTGCGTGATTTCACATCCTGCGGCTTTTAAAAATATGTGATGCGAGCATTTTCAAATTTAAACACAATACTGGAATTTGGTTTCTCTTCCTATCTTTAAAGCTTATACAAATTTTAATATAAAGTTGTTTATACAACTTAACAGATTTCTGATCCTGAATCAATAACAATCATTTGCCAGCCACTTGCATTTTTTAACATTTTATTTTATTGACTTTCAATTATTTAAAAGTACTTTCCATAATTGCTAACTCGAAAGCCACTTTATAAACCTTCTCATATGTTACTGGGTATCTGTTAACCGCCCACTCTTTGCCTCAATCATAATTGTTTAAATAGCAAATTTTGAATTGTGAATTGTATTGCCCAAAGCATTATTTATTTTATGCACAACTAAATAATAAAATTCTTAAACCACAGCTGATGTGCATCAATTAAAATTGCAAAATATTCCCGAAGATGCGTTAAATTGAATTAAGTTTGAATCGAAAAAATGCTGTTCACATAATGTGTGAATTAAAGCATTTAAAAAGTTGTCAGTTGCCAAACGGCTGCTCACTTCACTTGAAAGAATGAACAAAATTCATTTCATACTCGTGAAATAACTTTTCAATGCCGTAAATATTAAAACATGCTGCAACAACAACACAAACAACAAACTTTGACGAAGACTTGCCTCATGCGTAGCACAACTTGTCATCTACAGAAAATGGCTTGAGCGATAAAAAACAAAAACAAAAAACGCAACACCGACGTGATGACGTACTTTTTGGCCCGTAAAAGTTTAAAAAAAAGTTTTTTTTGCCTTAGGCACACGACTAAACACACACACACATATATATATATAGATATATATATATACATATATGGAGGATGTGCGTGTTTTAAAAACATTTGCAGTGCTTTTTTGACAGACGTCTATCAGCTGTTATTTCTGCACCCTTTTCTTCCTTTCAAAAAACTTTTTCCTCTCATTTTTTTTCTTACACACAGGGTGATTCAAGTGCATTTTATATGATCGATTAACCGTCACTAACAGCACTTTCGTTGTGCGTGGGTAATAAATATTTCAAATATTTAATGAGAGTGAAATCACTAATATATTATCAGAGTTTTAAATCTCCCATTTAACACTTAATTAAATTAAATTAAATTTGCTTGCCTAATTAGCTAATCATTTTATTTGCATATCTGATGTGTTAACTAAATAGCGCTTTAAATAATGAAAACATGTATTAAACAAGAGAGAACATTGCAGTCGAACGTAATGAAGGCTCCTAATAATCTTCCTTCCTAGTTTGGTAAGTATAGCTCTGAAATTGAGAGAGATATGGGCATTATGGGCATAGGTCGAACCTTCAAAATGCCATAACTTCGTCAAAACTCAACGAATTTTCAAAAGCGAGGTGATTTTAATCATAGTTTGGTCTCTAGATCAATCCTACATTTAAAGTTGAAAACGTGATTTTGGGTCGGAACATAAGTCAAAATTATAGTCCGAAAATCGGCAATAGTCCCAAAATCGGCATATGGGCATAGGTCGAAACTTCAAAATGTCATAACTTCGTCTAAACTCAACGAATTTTCAAAAGCGAGGTCATTTTAATCATAGTTTGGTCTCTAGATCAATCCTACATTTTAAGTTGAAAACGTAATTTTGGGTCGAAACATAAATCAAAATTATAGTCCGAAAATCGTTAAAGGGCATATGGGCATAGGTCGAACCTTCAAAATGCCATAACTTCGTCAAAACTCAACGAATTTTCAAAAGCGAGGTCATTTTAATCACAGTTTGGTCTCTAGATCAATCCTACATTTAAAGTTGAAAACGTGATTTTGGGTCGGAACATAAGTCAAAATTATAGTCCGAAAATCGGCAATAGTCCGAAAATCGGCATATGGGCATAGGTCGAAACTTCAAAATGTCATAACTTCGTCTAAACTCAACGAATTTTCAAAAGCGAGGTCATTTTAATCATAGTTTGGTCTCTAGATCAATCCTACATTTAAAGTTGAAAACGTAATTTTGGGTCGAAACATAAATCAAAATTATAGTCCGAAAATCGTTAAAAGGGCATATGGGCATAGGTCGAACCTTCAAAATGCCATAACTTCGTCAAAACTCAACGAATTTTCAAAAGCGAGGTCATTTTAATCATAGTTTGGTCTCTAGATCAATCCTACATTTAAAGTTGAAAACGTGATTTTGGGTCGGAACATAAGTCAAAATTATAGTCCGAAAATCGGCAATAGTCCGAAAATCGGCAATAGTCCGAAAATCGGCATATGGGCATAGGTCGAACCTCCAAAATGCCATAACTTCGTCAAAATTCAACGTATTTTTAAAAGCCAGCCTTCAAAACTGAGGGACTTGTTGACATAGAGAAAGACAAACACACATTTGGCTAAATAGAGTCCAACTTTGTGTCAGTCAGAGTCGCCAGCATAATGACATAACTACAATACCCTCAGCAAGGGCATAATAATGTAGTCAAAGTGGATTCTCTGCCATTTTGTGGGAGCTGCGGAAATTTGTAGTTTGTGTTTTGCTTGCTTTTTATTTACCACCAGCTGTGTTTGCTCAATTCCACCGCACAATTTCCGGCCGCCGTCAAAAAGCCAAACAAAAGAGCTGTCATTTTGGCTTAAACACATATAAATAGAAAGAGAGAGAGAGAGAGAGAGAGTATGATAGAGAGAGGGAGAGAGTCATGTGTTTTATGCACACTTGCTAATAATGAATATGTGAAAAGTGCAGGCATAAGTTTTTGCAATGGGAGCTGCTCTCTCGCTTGTCCCTGGCTATCTATTGCAAGTGGGCTTTGAACCTGCCACCTTCCGCTGTAATTCATTTGTTGCCACACGGATACCGATGTGTGTGTGTGTGTGTGTGTGTGTGTTGCCTGTTATCAGCTGCTTCCTGTTGTTAAGTTTTGTTGGCCAAAAAACTTTGCGACAAAAGCGTTTTAATAAACGAGGCAATGTGTGCAAGTCAATGCTAAATTTAATGCAACATTAAACAAAATGTTGTTGCATGAAAATCAAAACCAATTCAATTTAAAAAGGAACACACACACACCCACACACATAATGTTGTGCGCTTGGAGTGCTGTTCTGCATTTGAATCTTGCAACAATTGCATAGTGATAATAAAACCAAATGTTATTGAAAGGTCTTTGCTAGCCATGCCAACGTGGCAAGCGTACTGCAAGATGCAAAGCAGCCAGGCAGATAGACAGGCAAGCAACATGCAACATGCAGCAGGCAGCAGGCAGCTGTAAAAGTCAATATGCCACACTGGTGCATTACTCAAGTTTCTAATGTTGCGGAGTTCTCTGGCATGAAAATGGTAAACTGTAAACTGGCTAGCGGGCAAATGGGCAAATGGGCTAAGGACTTGCCACAGACTCCGCTTTGCACAACAACCACAACAGCCAAGAACGTTGAGGTTGCACGTTAACATTTCTGAGATACTCTGTTTCAAGTGTAACAGCTTCTAGAAATGTTGCAGGTAGCAAGACGGCTCGATTGTGAGGTTGGTGATTTTGGTGCGCAACATTTTAATTTCAAAATATAACAAAAATATAAATATAAAAATTATAACTCTAATTAAGTTTAAAAAAAATGTAAGTCACAACTTTTTCAGACTATCAATTGGCCAACAGCTCTTATTGGCTTAAACTGACTGTATTTAAGAACATATTGAAAATATTATTTGCGAATAAAATGGACATGAATTATTCACTCAGGTTGCAGTGTATTAAAATCCACGTTGCATTTCCGCTTTTCATACTTGCAACATCTTAGTCCATCCGCAACAAATCCGCGCCACCGCTGCAAAAAGCAATGTACTCGTGTGGCAAAAGTTCGTGCAACCAACTGGAAATGCAAAAAGATTCAGTTTCTGATTCAAAATGCGGTTTGCACTACGTGAAATTCTCTGCTCACAAAGTAGAAATACATTTTGTGCTGCAACTGCCACTGCCACTGCCACTTCTATCGACTTTTACCTGTCTGCCAAGTTTTAAAAGGCGGACTTAACAAGGTACAACAAGTTAAAAGGGAAAAACAAGGAATATTACCTGAAATGAAAATGTGCTTGTTTCTTTAATTTGCAAATGCATAAATATAAATACATCATGTATCTAATTGTATTTTAAGCATGACTTTTTGAGAGAGAGATTTTAATTGATTCAGTTTGCCAACTACACAAATTGTGTTCATAAATATTAATTAATATTCATTTTGGTACACAACTGGCTGCTGGCAACGTAAAAGTCAAAGTCAAAGTTAATCAATATCAAATCAGCAACGAAAAACAATACAAAAAACAATTGCTGGCAACTTAGATGTTGCATGTTGTATGTTTTGACTGTTGTTTGAAGTTGCTTTCAATGAATGCGAAATGTGCTCTTCGAGCTGGGTCAATAGACTTCAACTCCTCAATTGCTGTTCATTCTGTCATTCTGCTGTTGTTGTTTATGTTGTTATTTTTGTTATTGTTGTTTTTTTGTTGTTGTACAAATGAAGAAACGAAAAGCTATTAGGACCTGTCGTAAGTTCAACGGTTTATTGGCTATTTAGCCACTTGCCACTTGCCATTGCCACGGACTTTACGATGGGTGTAAAAGTGCAGCCAAAATATTTTGCTCTACTTAATTGAAAATGCACTTCAAGTCCATTCTACAGCTGTCTCACTCACACACACTCTCTCTCTCTCTCTCTCTCTCTCTCTCTATCTAGCAGTACTCGTTTCGTTTCAACCATTTCTAATGAGTACTTAACAATTAAGTGCACTCAAAAAAAGAGATAAACCAGATCGTTGCCAAAGCTCACAGAAACTAAAATTGTTTTTTCATTAGAAATAATTTATCTATTTTTAAATCATTTTAAAATTAACTAATTAATCTCTGAAAATCACACAAACTAAAAACTCTTTTAAATATGCAATAATTGCTTCTAAATAATTTAAAAATTCACAAAATAATCCCTTAAAATAACACAAACTAAATAAGATTTTCAATCACCTAAATTATTGTATTTTTTTAATCATTTGAAAACTCATTTAATAAAAAGTTTGCTTCCAATCAACACTCTTAATCTAATTAATTGTAGAGTTAGATAAAAACACACTTTACTTAAATATTTACAAAAATATTGACTAATCAGACAGATACCTAAATTATTTTTATTTTTAGCAAGTAAAGTCAGAAAATGCTCCTTAAAGTTTTACAATTTTTAAGATACTTTTTTCTATTTTTTTTTTCTGTAAATAATTACAATAATTTGGACTAATCAGATAGATGCCTAAATTATTTATATTTTTAGTAAGAGAAAACAGAAAATGCTCCTTAAAGTTAGACAATTTTTAATATATTTGTATATGTATTTATTATTATTATTTTTTTTTTGAGTGTACTTTAACGCATTGGCAACTATTTCTTTTGAAATTCTGTTTTAACTTCTTCTCAACATTTCTTTGTGTTTTCATACATTTTGTCTGCTAGCGAACATTTATCGCATACCTTTCGCTCCCTAGTTTATTTCAGCCACTTTCCACATTTAATCAAAGCCAACTTGACCAGCAATAAAGACGTTGCCACGTTGCCACCGTGGGAGTTAGTTTGTTAAAGAGCCCTCTTAAGTTGCACTCATTTCCAAATGAGAATCACCTGAAATTGTTATCGAGTTGCGCTCGTTGTCTGCCGGCCCTCGATTGCTGGCACTGATTGATTTGGCAAATGTTTGCTCTTGAAATATTTAAGCACGTCGAGGACTCGACTGGGGCATAATTGCATGGCAATCGGACACTCAGCACAGCACAGCTTGACCAAATAAAATGACTCGAGTGCAGCACTTCTTTTATGACTTCGCCTCGCCTCACCTCGCCTCACTCCGCCTCGCCTCGTAATTTTTGGCCAGCTAAGTGTAGGGCTTCCTGGCCAAGATGCTTAACAAGTGGCTCGTCGCATGTCGCATGTCGCCGTCGCATTAATAAACCAGCAACGGCACCGAGCACCACTCAACACTCCCCCTCCCCTTACTAAACTGCCCCCGCACTTTTGGTAGCACTCGAGAGCACCTTCAGGCCCTTTCCGTTACACGCATAAAGCCAAACTGTGATTTTAATGCCCTGCACTCATAAAATGGCCAGAACGGGTGTTTTGTGGCAGCTTATGTTGGTAGCAAGCGAAAGTGGGAGGTTGCGTATGTGTTGTATATAAATAAATTTCAATTAATAAAAATTAATAAATAAATTTAAGTGAATATAAGTATAAATTAAAATAAATACATAAATTTAAAAAAATATGACGAGTTAAAAATAAATACAAATAAATAAATATTTAAATAATAATTAATTAAATATAATTCGAAATATGTTTAGAAATCTTTTTTAACTAAGACATCGATGCATACATATATAAAATTTACAATATTATGGTAGTATTTGTATTTAAATTGCATTAGTTATGTAATTTCTTATATTGTATAAAAAAAATAAATTTTCTTAAAATTTAAATTAATTTTATTTATTTATATATAAAATTGCGACTAAACAATAAGTGATAAGCAGGCAATGATTTACTTAACTTATAAAGTTTTATAAATATTTTTTAAATTCATAAAAAATGTATGCCAGTAGAGGGTATCTGTTAGTTCATCACTTCAAACTTGATGTCATTTTTCTGTTCTGTGTGTGTGTTTTTTTTTTGGCATATTACGACGGATTTATGCGACTTGCACGTTAATGATATGACCACGTCCACTTCGCTCTGTGTGAATGTGTGTGTGAGTGTGTGGGTATGTGGGTGTGTGTGTGTGTGTGTGAATGTGCGTGCGAGTGTGTGTGCGAGTGTTTGGGGAGTATCAAAAGCAAAGAGCTTTCTGTTAATTATGCACGTGTGCGAGGTGAAGTGGCTGGTGCAAGGGGCGGGGCAATGCTGGTAACATTAGTTGTATTTTGGGTGTGCGAGTGTAAGTGTGTGTGTGCGTGTGTGTGTGTGCGTGTATGAGTGTGTGTGTGTGCTATGATAATGAGCAGCAAAACAATTAATCGTATAAGGCGGCCCCGCAAATGCGATAAAGGCCAAATGAAGTGTGCACGTTAGAAAGAAAAATATTCGGAAAATGTGCGGACATTAACAAGGGGAACGAGGGTGTGGGGGGGGGGGAATACAAACTCAGCAGTTAGTTGAAATGGCCAGCAGTTCACACAGTTGCACACATAAGTATGCGGACATGCATAGGTAATGGCAACACTGGCTGCCTTCCTGCCTTGGTGTGAACTCTTTTTTCTTTTAGCCAATGTTGCCATTGTGATTATTGCAGCAGTTATTGCCGCTTATGGCGCACTTTACACTCGATTATTGTTTGTTGTTGCAACAATTACAGTAACTGCCACGCCCACACACACACACTCACACACACACTCACACATAATGGGAGTAAAAACAGCACTTAATTTTTAATAACAAGCATTTAAATTAAAGGCTTGCCTCATTAAGAAGAAACTTGTTCGCGAATGGGCGGTTGGGTGGCGGGAGGGCGTGGTCGCTCAATTTCCACTTCATTCACACATCATTTACTCGAGTCAACATGCAATCAATCTGCCACATAACACAGCAATTGCAAAATGATGCCAAAGTAAAAAGAAACAAAAAATGCGAAATTGACGCACTTTTATTGAAAAGGTCACAATTTATTAAATGAAATGTGGAAAAAAAATTATATTTATGACCTGAATTCATTGGGGAAAAATGCTTAATGAAGTATGGTAAATGTATTTATGTGTATATGTAATATATATATTCTTGATCAGCATCAACACAAGAATCGATCCGTTTGTATAATAAAAAGCTAGATTTAAATTTAAATATTTTATTTGTGTTTACAAGCTTGTTTCATTTGACCAATAATCAGATATCGATATAAATCGATTACTAACTTATTCTCTTGACTATCTTATTTTTACTCAATATGTGATACAATATGACGGTCAAAATAAGTTTTAAAGTTGTTCTTAAATTATACACGGCTATTATAAATATTTCGAATCAAATAAATTACCAAAAACAACTTGCAACTTAAATGAGAAAACAATGCCATAAATAACTCTCAATACTGCTAGGTATATATATATGTATATATTTTTCCTCTGACAGCACTCTATATATACATATATTTGTACAGATATATTTATAGAGTGTTGTACAAGGAATAAAAGTATAATTATGGTGCGCAACACAGAACATTGGATCACGTAGCGTTCGAAGCAATTGAATGTGAAATGTGTTGAGTTGGCATCGCCACTAGACTCAGTTCTCAATTCTCACTTCTCCTCTCGTTTCTCCACTCGATTCTCCTCTCGATTCTCTCTACGTTATCTCAATTGGCGCGCACCGTGCGCTGAGTGATTTCGTAATTAACACAAAATGTTCAAGTGACCCGCTGTGCGAGGAGACCAGTAGGGGTTAGTAGGGGTTTGTTGGGGTTTGTAGGGGTTAGCAGGGGTTTGATACTGTAGGGGATGACAATGCCTGGTCGACCGACCAGCACGTAACCATAAAAAGCATCTGACACGCATCAGGCGCAGATAGGCCGAGTGTGGACCTTTAACTGTTCATGGGTTGGGTGGTTGGGGTGCTTAAAGGGGAGGGTGTGGCAAGTGGCAGTGGGGCGTGGGTCAGAAGTGGGGTCGAGTTTGCTGTGTTACCCGTTGATGGCACGCAACGAGCGTTGTCGACGTGACAATAAAGCGCCGAACCGTTAAACTATTGTGTACCATAAGGATTAATGACATTTACATAATTTGCTCATGTGCCAATGTGTTCTGCTCTGTTCTGCTCTGTTCTGTTGTGTTGTGGAGTGTTCAGCTGGGTTGTTGCTTGTCATTGTTGTTGTGTAAGGTGTTGTTGGCTTCAACGTCGCATAAAACCAACAGAGCAACACACACCAACACACACACACATACACTTCCCACATTGGCCACTTGCACGAACAGCTGCTGCAACATGATTGAGCTTTCAATTTGTTGGCCATTTACAAAACACCCTCAACCCCCCAACCCAACCCAACCTGTAACCCCTACTGCCCCTTACCCCAACAACTCCCTCATTTTCATTACCAACAATCCCATCAGGCATCAGATATCAGGGCCCCATGGACCCATGGAAGTAACGAACAATTTCTGTACATTGCCACGTGGTTGACCAGCTTTTTGCTTCTGCTTCTTGCTCTACTCTCCACTGCCGCGTTGCATGTTCATTTGCCACACTAAGCTGCCGCCAATGAGTTGAATTTAGAGGGTGGTGGGTTTCGGTGGGTGTTTTGCTGATAGGTCTGGCATGTACTTATTTGGAGAATCTTTGTATTCAGTTGTGTTATGTTCAGCGTAAAATAAGCAAATTAATTGCTTTCTGTGATATTTGATGGAAATTGTTTACTCTTCTGATTTTAGCGAAACATTTTAATTTGACATATTTTTTTAAGTGTTAAACATTAAGCTGGGTTCTGTAAATGTAAATTGAATAAATAACATGTTAATTGTTGCATTATTTTCGATAGCCTGAGCCGTACTTCGAATCAAAGAAAATTAACAAAAAAAGAAAAATTTTACAAATAAAAGTTTGACCTGTCACTGACAAAAAACATTTTTTTTAAATAAAAAATTAAAAACCACACCGGCAAGCAACACATATTTATTGACATTTGCTGACAGCTGCTTGCCAATATTTTGACCATAAAAAATCCATACAAACAATTATTTAATTTTTATATTTTTATATTTTGTTTGCAACTTTATATAAAAATATTTGCAGCTAAATTTTTTCTGATTTATCTTCTACAATACACATTTTATGTTCCCAATTAACCGCTGTTGAAAGAATCGCTCGATTGTAAATAATTTCGGGGTCCATTGTATAAACCTTAAAATAACCCAAACTATGAGGCAAACTTTAAATTAGTTGCTTTCTGGGAACTCATTTCTGCCCTAGTTTTAAGACAAGAAACTAAAATTATCTGTATAGCTTAATTATATCTTTGTACTTGGGAATTGTGCTATCCGCAGAGAATTGGCCATAAGTAAAAAGCTGTTGACGGGAAGAGTTGAACAATACATTAATGGCCAACACTTGAGTTGGTAATAAAACTGCATATGACGCTGTCTGACAGAATAATAATCGACTCCCCTGACAGATGTGTAGTGCTTGAGTGTGTTTGAAATTTTGACAATTACAGAGACATACCGACCGCAGGGCATTCACATTCACATTCACATTCACATTCACATTCACATTCACATTCACAATTGTATTGGCAGTGGCACTCGCACTCGCACTCGCACTCATGAATACCACTCGCATTCAAAAATAGCTGGGGAGTTGTCAACAACAGCAGTAAAAGTGAGCCAAAAAGAAATGCACGCTGTCAAACCACAATGGGGAGTGGCACTTGCACCACTCGTGGATCAAACACGCGCGGATTGTGGTTTTGACTTGGCCAAGCGTGCAGCTCCTGGCTCATTGCAACCCCGGCCCAGACCCATCTATGCCATCAACTGCTGGCACACACATATAAAAATGCATACGAATACATACACTCAAAAAAAAAGGTCACTCTTAATTTTAGAAATTTTTTAGTAAGTTTATTTCTGAAAATCTGTATTTTTATTTTCATAATTTCAGAGTACAATTTTCTAAAGTTTGTAGAAATATATTTATAATTTTTATGGTATAATTTCATAGCTTTCTTGTTGCTTATATTATTAACATTATAAATTAACATTAGTATTGCAAGATTTGAAATATAAAAACATTTTAGATATTTTATAAATGTATATTACTTAATTTGGAAATACTTATGAATTCATTACTTGTTTCTGAATATTAAATACAAAAGTTTTTTTTTCTTCTTTAAATAAGGATCTGTAGTTCTACTTTTTAGACTTCAATTTCAAAAAAATAGAATATATTACTAAAAAATAAATAAAAAATAATTTATTTGCGTTTGTCGGCTTAGAATACACCTTTCTTATTTTTAAAAAATGTTTACATACATTTAAAAATTATATCTAACATAAAAAAAAAATCGTAAGTTTTTGAGAGATTTTCTAAAATTCAATTCAATTTGTTTCTCTCAGTGCATGCACAGACACGCCAGCAGTGCATATCTCAGCAGCGACAATTGCATTGCAAATCGGATTAAGCCATCATGCAGCAAGGAAATCCAATGACAGCTGCCACCGAAATGGGCAAGCTCCAAGTTGCAGCTGACATGACTGCTGCCACATGAGCTAACATCATGAAGTTATGGCCAAATTGCAGCATGACATTTAACACACACACAGAAAGCGAGTTGAAGTCGAAAGCTGAGTTTGCTTTGTTCAATTTTAGATAGAATTATTTCGAAATATTTCTGGATTTTCTTAAGTTAACTTTTGAACTAGATTAAATACTTAATGGCCAATTTGTAGTCGTTGCAAGTAGCTGCAGGGATGCTGCGCACTTTGACAAGTGCCTTTGACATGTGCAACAATTTCAATTCACTTGCCGCCAAGCTAAACTGCATGTGCAACAAGATAGTTGCATGGAATTTTATTCGAAGTTGCTGTCGCCACAGCCAGCAATCATATTTCATGGTTTGTCCGCTGACTCCACAAGTCTATCCAACTGTCTGCTTGTCTATATACATACATATGTGGGTGTGTGTGGTGTGGCATGCGAGTTATCCACATATTTGAGTTTGCGTTGCGTTTCGTTGATGCGACGTGATGTGGCAAGTAGGAATCTTCTTGGCTGGTTGAGCATGACAATGCCAAAACTTGCCCAAAATACTGCTAACAGCCGTCTAGTCAAGTTCTTCTTATATTCCATCTGGCATCTGCCATATATATATTTATATATATATCTTATATTATATATATATATATATTGCTGGATTACACGTGTCAGTGGCCATGTCAATTGTCTGAGTGACTTGGCTTTTAATGTGAAGGTTCGCTGGCTCGTTGCCGAACTCAGCTGTGGCAGCTGTGGCATGCTTATTGTGCTACACATAAATCAAAAGTCTATATTTTTATCGTTCATATATGTATATATTTATACACTGAGCGAACGATGGGATATCAGGTTATGCTCGAGTTAAGAGGCAGAACATAAGTTTAACAAGAGTTTTTAAATAGCAAACTATATTACTCAAGTCTACGTTTTGATTAACAAAATATGTGTTTCTTATTCGATCTTAGTGAAAATTTTAGAGTTGATCTACAATATATCTAGGTATATTATATATCAATTAGAAGATTTTAACTTAACAATTGTGTCTATTATTGTTATTGCTAATCGATTTATATCGATATCATTAAATCTAATTTATATGCGTGTGGGAAACGAGAACATTTTATAGTCAATGTCGTATTCTCTGATATAATTTTGAGAAATATATTTCGACTTTTTGGAATCGAATTTGCTTTCATCTGCTTATTTTTAGGTTTTTTTCATTTTTCCACAACTTTACTTCATATACTTCCCTCTATTTTTAATGCGTTCAGTGTAGAAATAGTAAAATAAAAAATATATTTAGCGTGTTTTAATGAAGGAAATTTATTAATTTATATATATACATATATATATGTATATACATATATGGCATTGTTTAATACTCAAACAAAAAACCATTTTCTCAATACTACTTCACAATCAAATACTTTTTTTTGTCGTTTTCGAGCACTCAATTTAATAAACTGCCATCGATTGTGAAGCAGTGCATATTTATTATCCAGTTGACAAACCAATTGTGGCGCAGCCAGTTAAACCACAGAATTAATTGACACGAACTATTACCACTAATAGTGTTAGCAGAACTCCCCTCCATCTTTCCTCCCCCCCTAAAAACCACTCACGTGCCAGCCATTAGCTACTGCTTGTAGCTGGCGGGACAATCATCATCATCATCATCATCGTCGTCGTCATGGTTGTGATAATGATAATCGTGTCAGCATATTATCAGCTTAATTATCATAAGCCACATGCTGATTAAAGCAGCCCACAAACATAATCATAATCAAAAAGTTGTCGACCCGTAGCCAACTAGTCCCCCTTTCCCCCTATCCACCCACACCAACCCAACCCCCTCGAACAACCCATCAAAACTTCGCGACTTGTGCGTGTTAATGGAAGCGAACTGTAGATGGCGCCACTCCATAATATCTGCATTTACTTCTGGCTTATTTCTTGGCTCGATAAATAATAAATGAGCGTAAATTTCGATCAAATTAATTGTTGGCGAAGACACTGAGCCGAAATACTCTGCAGTTCTAGTTTAATATGCCGAGTGCGAAATTGAGTTTAGTGGCAAACACACGTTGCACATTAACAACTTTTGATTTATAGGTTAGGTTTTAGCTACAGCTTTTTCCATCTGCTGCTGCTGCAGATGCTGCAAAAATAAAGAAAAATGGCATCAAATTACACGTCGTTAGATAAAAGTTTTTCACTGTATGTGAGTGCGTCTGTGTGTGTGTGTGTGGAAAAGTTTTTGCATAATTGGTTGTATGTGCGAGAGAATTTAATATGTGAAATGCGTGTGTGGTGTAATTGTGAATGGGGTTTGGGCAGGTGTGTGTGTGTGTGTGGACGAACTTGTGGACTACACTCAGCGAAAATCATTGTTCCTAAAACGATTTTCAAAGCAGACTGCATTTTGGATGCATCCTGCACTCATTTTATTATAAACGTTCATTAATTCATGGGATTTTCTGTGATGCACAACTAATAAAATTTTGAATATGTGCAATTTTCACTGGAAAAACTTAAGCTGCAATAAAAAGCTTTATCAAAATTAGGTTAAAAATGCGAACAAAGCGTATTAAAATGTTTTAGAATAAAATTCTCTAATTCTAATCCGATTTCAAGTAGTAAAGCTGAAAAATACATTATGAAAAGCTGCATGCAAATAATATTACAGTAATATTTTCAATGGCTGCAACACATGCAACGCATTTGCAAAGCTAAGTGCTTGCCACATGGGGTAAGCTGCGTTGCAAGACAATGAGAAATTCGTCAACGGCTGACTGATTTCTAAACTGTCTTTTGTTGTGTGACAAAAAACACAAAAAAACAAAAAAACACAAAAACAATAAACGAAGCGAAACACAGAAACGCATTAGAGAATATGATAACCATGGCCACCCTGTCTGTTGAACTGACTTACGCCACAGGCAGCGTCGTCGTTTCAGTGTTAAGCAACGCTGCAACTTTTGCCACAATGCACAATTTTTACGCGCTCTACTTCATAAATTAAATAGGAGCCGAGAGTGACATGCGACTATTCCGCTCTCCCTCTTTCTCTAACTGTCTCTCTGTCTGTGTGTGTGTGTGTGTGTGTGTGTCTGGCTGTCTGCCTCTATCTGTGTGTGTATTGCGTAATTTTCTACACACAGACACACACACACACACACACACACATACAGAGAATGCCATTGTCTTTAGCGGTTGTTAGCAAACAACAAGTCAAGAAAAGAATTTCACTGCACAAAAGCAACGAGACGAATTGGAATGGTTGGAATGGACTGGAATGGGATATAATGGAATGGGATATAATGGAATGGGATGGAATGGGAGACAGCTAAAATTGCGGCCCAAGATTGAAACAATGTTGAAAGAAGAGCACATCCGCTGGAAATTGACAACTGCGCTTTAAGCCAAACAATTTGTTGACATTTTAATTTCGCATACCAATGATTGAAATATTTTCATATATATCCTTATTCAAGATTGTTTAAAAAGTCGACATTTCAGTTTAAAGCATAAACAATGTTGAAATATAATTAATTCCAAAGCTTTTGTAGAATTTTATGTAAGTAAGTGTTTCATTTAATTAAAGTTTTTTTTTTGTTGCTTCGTTTGCTGTAAAAATTATTAACTGCTGCGTGTCAGAGGTGGAAAAGTTGGCAGCATAAAGCGGCAACAGTTTTCCAATATTTAATTAATATTTTTTTTGGTATTTATCACATTTTCAATCGACCTTCATTTATCAGTTTGACGCCGCTTGTGACATTTACCAGGTTTCTCACTTGTTGGCCATAAAATATGTGCATTTATTATTTGGGTACAAAATTATTATTATTTCAGTTATTATTATGACAACATCTGGTAGCACATTTAGCCACATTTCAGCCAGTCTGTCTGTGAGTCTCTGTGAGTGAAGCCTTTGACCACTGCGCATAATTAACCAATATATATTTATATATATATATATATAACAACAACAAGAACAAAAAAACTGAAGGCCATAAACCACTTGGTTTATTATGATTATTACTTTTTTTGTGGACAGTCAACATTTTATCATGTGTAATAAAGCTGAAAAAAGCTACTCATAATTCCAGAGAATTTTTTTAATTATCAAATGAAATATTTACAACAAAATTATTGTTAATTGAAATTATAACTTAAAAGTGCATTCCAAATGGGGCAGCTGAAACTTATGAAAGCATTCAAAAGTGAATAGATTACTAGCTTTTATACTCTGAACCCATTGAAAAAGGAAAAATAGTGAAATGAAATTTTTCCAAAGAATATGTGTATATATTTTTGATCATCATCAACCGTAGAGACTATAAGAATAAGAGTTATCAAATTTTGTATTCTTAACCCATATCTACACCAGATTCGCGAATTTCTTTGTAAATTAATAGCATTAATGGACACAATTGTTAAGATAATGCTTTCCAGTTAATACATAATACAATAAGACTGTAAAAATTTGATTCCTATCTGATAAGAAACTCAGATTCTGTGAGTACTTACGCGATCTGCTGTCTTAGAGTCGAGCGCTCACGACTCGAACATTCATCCCCTTACACAATTTATCAAGAATTTAATTTAGTATTGTTTTAATAATTAAATTTCGGAGCACTTCATTTTCTTGTTTCACTTTAATTAGCTTTAAATTTAATATGTATTCGTAGAACTAAAATACAAATTAATTATTTTATCTTCTTATCTCTCTATTGCAGTGGTTCAACATTTTAAATTCAATGTCAGTGAAATTCTCGACGAGGTCGCACAACAATCCCATTAACAGCAGACCTTAGAAACAAACAGGGCAAAGTAAAGGAAAATTAGAGGAAAATAAATAAAAGTGAAGAAAAATTAAAGCAGCAGCAGATAAAAGAAGGCACTTTGATTGCAGCATAAAATTACCACAGAAAATTGCATAAGGCACAAGAAGGCACAGACACAGAGGCAAGCAGAGAAGCAGAGAGCGAGAGCGAGAGAGATGCAAGATAGCTAAATAAAAAGAAAAAATAAGCGGTAGAAGAAGACAACTGGAAGATAGTCGAATCTAAACGGGGTCAGTAATTTGCTGCACGATTGCCAGGCAACCAACGAACCCAAAGTTTAATTGCCACAGCTATTGTCCAGTTGTTGTTTTTGTTGTTGTTGTTGTTGTTGTGCGAGGCGAATGCAACAATTAAAGCCAAAAACTTTTGGACAAAATGCTGCTGGCCGAGACCGGTTGCCAACTTGCTAAACAAATCCATCGACAACAACACCAAAAATTGTGCAAAGCATAAGAAACATAACCCGAATATATCCCAAAGAGGAGCAGGAGCAGGAGCAGGAACAGGAGCAGGTTCGGGAGCAGGAGGAGGAGGAGGAGCGAAGCTTAAAAATTGTCTGCTTCTAATTTGAATGGACTCAACAGCATTCGACATACAAATGCATATTTGGAAACTTTTGTTAATTGGTAAGTGACATTTTGTGTACTACGCTTTTTTCCTCGTCTTTTGCTTGTTCTTGTGAGCCAACTTCTGCACACGTTTTCCGCCAAGATGACCCATTTATAGCCAAGTCGCAGCCAAGTCGAGTTTGGCTGAGTTTTGTAAACAACGCACCAAATAAGAATGCTAATTTTTAACTTTGAACGCGCTGCATTCGTTAAATTAACCAGCATACAAAAATATATAAAGAACACACAAAAAAAAAATAAGTTGGCAACAGCTGACGAAGTTTTAATACCCTTACGGATTTGCTGTCTAGCCAAAATTTACTTAAATCTAATGATGAGTTTTATAAGCTACTTAATTTCGAAATTGTTTTGAGATGTTCTTTGAGAAATATTTAATTTATCATTAAGTAATCTGAATATTTAAAGCTTTGCTTAAACTTTTCTATATCTGAGTAAATTCCATTATCGTAATGCAAATGATTTAAATAGTATCTTATAGATTATATTGAGACTTATCAATTATATCAAATAGCTATATGGTTATGTGAGTTCAGATTCTATGAAGCTATATTCTCTATATAGAAACGAGGTTTCTTTTTGAAAAGCTTTATACTCTGAGGAGAGTTGTTTGTTCCTATTTCAAGAAGTTGTTTTGTTCATATTCAGAAACAAGTTTTTCAAGAATTTATGTACTCTATATAAGAATGAATATTTAGTTTATTTTTTCAATATTCATTGCGAAATATTTTTTTTAAGATTGTGTATAATTAATTTTATAAGATGAGCATTCATTTTATAAGAAGTTACCTAATTGGAAGGGAGACTAAAATTTAATTGTCCATGAAAATATAAACAAAAGTTACTTTTCTCTATTTAGAGTTGAATATACATTTTTTTTTGGAAGGTATATATTAATTTTTTTTAAGATTTTCTACACTTTCTATAGAAAGTAAAGCTTTTTATTAAATAAGTTTCGCTTTCAATTTATGCCAAAAATTTAACTACTTTCTGTAAGGGTATAAACAAAAAAAAAAAAAAAACAAAAAATAAACAGCAAAAAAATGGCAAAAGACGAAAGCAACTTCCAGAAAAGGGTTTCAAGTTGCAGGCAACGTATCTCAGAGCGCTTCTTCTTCTTCTGCCACCTCGTCCCTATGTCCCATTTCAGGTCTTCATATTTAACTTGGCCTCTTGGCAGTTGCCTTCCGCTGCTGCTGATGCTGCTGTTGCTCCTGTTGCTGTTGTTGTTGTATCTGCCTGGAGAGTTGTGCAGTTTTTTTTTACACAATATTTATATTTTTTTGCAACGCTGATTTAAATAGTACTCGTAGTTTTGCCTACTTGTTTGCAGGCCCCAACTTGAGCAAGTTTCCGCCGCGTTTCCTTTCGTCGAGTGTAAAAGTGTCGAGTGTCAGCAGGGGTGCTTCACACACACACACACACACACACACACACACCTCCTCCTCGTCCTGTTTGAGGTGTTTAATTATGAAGCCGCACAAGCTGCAAAACTTGCGACCGCTTACTTAATTTGTTTTAAAGTTTTAATGCTGACTTTATTAGACCGAACTTGGCGTGCAACGCAGTTTCCAGCCGTTGCCCGTTGCAAATTAATTGCCCCAAACTGACAGCATGTGCAGCATATGCTGTCCACATTTTTATATATATTCTTTTTCACTCTTATTTTACACAGCTGATAGCTGGGAGAAGGTGTGCTTGGCAGGTGTGTTAAATACCGCCATATTTAATGAGATTCTCAAGGGAACTAATAATAGAATTTTGTTAAGAAAATTCACTTGATTAAACCCAGCTGTGGGAAGGCGGTGACTCTCAATTTTCTCTTCAATGTCTTTAATAATTAACTGTCTCTAATTTACAGAAGAGAGCAATATTGTGGATAATACAATATATAGAAGATTATACAATTTTAATTAATTTAATTAAATACTTGCAGTACTTTTATAAAGTTACGTTTTTATGTCTTTAAATACTAACTTGATATCGAGCTTATGTAAGAGACTGAAAAAAAAATATATATTTATTAATTAATTGATTACTTAAAAATGTTATATAACAACAAGAAATAATGTTTATCTTAAGAAAGCTTCATCAATTAGTTTTTGTTGGAAATTTAAAAAACCTATCGACTATTCATAAAAAATCAATGTGATTTAATAGATAGAATAAAACGAATAATTGATGAATTGGCTTACAATAACTTGTAAACCAAAATAATATAAAAAATGATGAAACTGATCTCCTTCTCCTTCAGTCCATTGCAGACTTCACTACAAAATTTTTAATTACGAACATGCATTTACTAAATCTATCATTTAATATAAATCACATGTGTGATGTGATTTTATTATTATTTAATTATATAATTCCTGAATTCACTTTATTCTAAGCTCTCAAAATGTCAGCTTCAAACTAATAATTGTAATTCTTGTCGTAAATTAATGTTTTGCACAAAAACCGTTTTTCAATTTGCAATTGCTTAAATTGCATTAAGGCCCAATTTCTGCGCCTCGGGCGGCATTTTCTGCAATGGCAAATATCAAATTCAACTGGAGAAAATATCTTTTATCTTGTTGCGTCAAACTTCTGAAAAGACATCCTGGCTGGCTGGTAGCAGCAGGCACTTAATAAACTTACACAACTAGCTGAGTATCTGAGTAACTGGAAGTATTTGAGAGATGACAGCACCAGGTCAAGTCTCTCTCTCTCTTTCGCTCTCTTTCTCTCGCTCGCTTCATCTTTCTCACTTACACTTTTTGATTGATGACATCGATAAGTGCTTAAAAATTGCACACATGTCCTGTTAGTTGGACGGACATCCTGCCAGATAAAAAGTGAGTGCTGCACAGTTGCTCCAAATTTCACATTTGCCTTTGCCATACTTTAATTTTGTTTGTTTCTTGACATTAGGCAACACTGGATAATTACGCTAAAAACGAGAACAACACAAACTCCACTTGAGACTTTTGACTTTTTGTGCGGTTAGCCATAAAAGACGGGGGGGAAATGTGGGGTAGGTTTTCTACTCTTAGCTTTGCAGACTGTTAAACTACTCTGCTATTGTGTGGTGACTTTTCAGCCATTTTTCAGCTTCGCTCTTTTCTCTTTTTTTTCACAAAAGCCAAAGCAAACTGCAAAAAAATCGCTAACAATTAAACTTTGACGGAGCTTTGAAAACTGTTTTAAAATGTTCTCTTTGAACCGGTAAATAAATACTACTTTGAAAGTGAATTTAAAAACATATTTAAAATACTTAAGTGTTTTTGACACTTTTCGTATGAAATTCAAGTATATGAGAAATTTGTATAGTTTTTGTATAGCAGCTGAAATAACCAGAAGTTGCCTCCTTTATTAAAGAACGAAAATAGTTTCAAAGTTTTTATAAACGACCGAAGATAGTTCATAAGTTTTTAATAACGACTGAAAACTGTTTTTAAGTATCTATAAAATTCACCTGTGCACCATTTTCTTTTTTCTTGTTTGGCCAAACTTTAAACTATGTTTAGTTTGTGGCCAAAGTGCTTATAAATTGCTTCAAATAATTTTTAATACATTTTGTCTACAAGCAAAAAACAATAAAAATTCAACAACAATAAAAGTCTACACTAAAAGCGAACTTAACTTAACGAAGTCTAATTTTGTATAGCAACTCTCAGCTTTTAGCCATAAAATGCTTAAGCATTCGAGCTTTCGAAGAACTTTCAAACTCGTATAATTATAGGACTTTTGCGAAAATGAAAACACATAAGAATAAAAGCAGTCAAAAGAGTTTTGACATACATCTTATACCAGTTGGGGAATTTTTGAACATTTTTAATAAGAAGGTTGCTTAGGGGAATATAAGATCGTCTTAGAAATGTCTACTTTGCAATATACGACAACATTAGTAATATTATTCGGGTTACAAACCTTAATATAAGTGCTATTTAGTTTTAACTCTTATATGTGCAATTCAAAAATTTCCCTTATATGGTGTTATAAGTTGCAATTGTATAATAATATAAGTGCGGCACTCAAGACTTATACCTTAAAAGTACTAGGACATTTCTTTCTTATATCATTAGGGAAATACTTTCAACTTTAAATTCATATCCAAATCTACTAGAATATAAGTACTAATATAAGACCAAATTTATACAAAAAGAAGTATGGGTATAAGTTTATTTTGCTTGTAAAATATTACTTATACCCATACTTCTTTTTGTATAAGTTTGGTCTTATATTAGTACTTATATTACTTAGAATTCCTTTTATAAGTAGAAATTTCCCAATAGCTTTTAAAGAAGAACTCCGAATTTAAAATCCCTTTAAATGGACTTGAAAAATCTGAAGCTTTAACTTGAGTAAAAACGGAAAACTAAAGAGATGTATTTTTTATAGCTTATGTATGACAGTTGCCAAAAATACTGTTATACACATAATAATGAAAGAGAAAAAATAAATGACTCTCTTTTGCAAGGACCAAACTGGACATCAGCACTTGACAAAGTTTTAGTTCTTAGAAAATGTATTTAACAAGAAATATATAAAATATATTGCGTAATAAAAATGAAATAATTACGTTTTTAGCATTAACTCACTTCATAACAATTAATGTGAGTCCAGCTAAATAAATATTTCAAACATAAAAAAGTTCAACAAACATAAAACAATTGACTAAAAATCGAATTTTTTTATTTAAATTTAAAGTTTTTTACTCCTATAAAAAATGATTAATTGCAATTCAGCGTGCTTAGCTTGAAATAAATAAACACTTATGATTTAAAATTATTCACAAGTTATCATAAATGAAAACGACATTTTACACTTTTCACTTTCATGTTGCAACAAACATAAACAAAAATGCAAATTATGAGAGTGACAAGAACACAGCCAAAAAGATCCCACAAAAACTGACCAACAAAACCAGCTAACAACAAAACTGCTAACAAAATGTTAACAGACACCGAGCAGCGATAACAGCAGCAACAGCAGCGAGGGCGGGGCAAAGTGGGCTGTGGATGGAAACCTATAATTTGTGTCTTGCGAACTTAACCCTGTTCAACACACACACACAAGCACACAAACACACACACACACATGAGTCTAGTTTTATTATTGTGGCTTCATTTGCCATGCACAAAACGACCAACACTGAAAGAGACAGACTGAAGGGTGTGCACACCAGAGAGAGAGAGAGACAGAGAGAGAGCGACGCCCGAATCTGAAATGAAAAATCTTGAGTACTGCCTTTGATATATAAGTATGCACACACATATATATACACATTCACACACACACACACACATCGGGTAACATATAGACTTGCACAATATTAGCAAAGAAGAAAAAAATAAATAAGGAAACAACAAAAAGCCGGATGCGTATGCCTTGAATAGTGTTGGACAACACTTGTGGCTTTTGGGTCACACGCATTTCCACTAAAGTACGGCAAACAAGCAGGAATACCCTGGACGAGAGTGATCGACTGGGAGATACCCTGCACTTAATGAAATATATTAATATCTGTGCTTATACAGAAAATGTTTGTTCTTACTTGCAGTGGAATTTAATATAATTTTGCAATTCGTAATACAATTTTTAAAAATTATCATTATTATCTCAAGGTATATAATCTTGAAAATAAAGATATTTGTTTAAAATTGTGCTTTTTTTGCTTTCTGTAATCGATTTTTATTGATATTAAATAATTGCTTTCTGTAATCGATTTTTGTTGATATTAAATACTAAACTGATACTTCTATATAATTCTACTTATCAAATACATAAAGACATAAGACTAAAGATATAGATGTATTCATTAATTTATATTCTTAAGTCATATAAAGTTGCAAAACAGAAAATCCTAAAATCTATTTTTTATAAAAATTTTTACTCTTTAAAAAATAGGATTTTTATGTGAATGAATATTTTTCAAAGTATTTTTATTCGACTTCAAAGCATTCTCTGAAAATAATAATTTGTTATATATGAGTTATACAAGTGTATGCCTCTATCAATATTCTATAGAGTATCTACAAGTCTAGCATTTTTTTTCGTGATGGTGCACTTTATTTTGTGGCAGTGTGGGTGTGAAAATGGCCACAGATACAATTTGTGTTACCACCAAGTAAATGTTGACACTTGACATAGACAAATACACACACCGTGCAAGGAGAGAGAGAGACGGTGTGTAGAGGGGGGATGGGGCGGGGAGGAGAAGGAGCAACGACAAAGAGAAAGGGTTAGAGCAGTTGTAGAAGAAAGAGAGAAAAGTTGGCAGCGCGAACCCGTTTGGAGTTTGTTTTATGCTTCCGCACACTTGACATTACGTTTCCACTGCAACCTCCTCCTAATCCAGCAATCCACCTCGCAACCATGCCTCGTTTCGGCTCATTGTGCCTCGAGTTGTTGTTGTGGTTTATTTGTTTGTGCCCCACTCCCAAACGAGTTGCCTAAAAGGGAAACCTTTATTCAATTTCACTTTGACTCCCAGCCACTATTTATTTATGTGCGTGGTTCACTGCGAGTAGTCCTGTTCCTGGTTGTGGATGAGAGAATGGTGGGGAATCGGGGTTGGGGGTTTTCGGCGGTAGTCCTTTGGCCTGTTCGAACGTTCGTGACACTTTGAAAGCAAATTATTACAGTCTGATGAGTTCGGCCTGCTGATGAATGTCGCTTGCCAATAAATTATGCGAAAGGAAAAACGAGAACTTGGCCTAAATATGTGTTGCCCCAACTCGCTCACACACTCACCCCTTCTCTCTCACTTTTTTCTCTTACTCTCAGCTGGTCTCCCATCAATTTGTTTGCTTTATTTAAGTTACTGGGCTGCTTGTTTTGGAAAGAACAGAAAAACAAAACAAATCTTGTTTGCATTCGCTTAAGTGGCACGTACCCCATTCCTGTGTGTCTTTGGGGCAAGTCCAAACTACTTACTGCCAAAATTACACACTGAGAAATAAATGAACCTTTAATATTAAACACAAGTTGGTCGCCATGGAACGAAAACAATTTAGAATACTCGTCTGGAAGATATCCTGAAATTTACCCTTAAATATTTTTATGTATTTAAAGTTTTTTATATATTTTATCATTTATTTAAAACAAATAATATTAGATTAAAATTACAAATTAAGTATTAAATTAGAAATTTAAAATAAATTGAAAATAAAATATACAAAAATAAAGTATAAAATAAATCTGGAGTCCAAGATTTATCGAAAGGATTGGAGAAGCATCGAAACCCCATTTCCCGGAGATATGTTAGGAGTGAAAACTTGTAAACTAGTAAATTAATTATATATCTGGGTAATTTAAATACAAATTGGAAAGATTTCAGTCGGAACTAGATTGTTCTAATATTCGTAAAACTGAAAAGTTAGCATTGAAAAAATAGTAACTTTATCTGTTTATGGTATACCAGATTTTATATATACAATATTAAGTATTTATCTTTTATAATATAGGTCAAATCGTCTCGATGTTGATGCGGATCAAGATTATATACATATACTCTACTATTATTGGAAATGTTTTTTTCTGCTGCACAACTTCAATTTTAAGAACTTTCCTTTTCTATTTTCCTTTTCTACAAGAAATTTAAAATTTTTATAAAATAGGCAAGCAGCCTTTTCTTATATATATATTCATCAAATATATATATATATATATGTATATTTTAATATGTATGTATATTTATACATATATCGCTCCCCAACTTAATGAAACTCTAATTTAATCTGTTCAAAAGGTGGCAAAGCAAATTCCAGCAAAATTAAACGCGTCGCATAACTGAAATTGCTGTTTGCAACAGCTGCTGCTTGCCACTTGCTGCTTGCCCCGAGAACAATGCAAGGATAATGCCAAACCGCAGAAATGTGTGCGTGTCTTTTGGCGTCTTGCAACAACCAAAAATATTCTCCACGAAATTAATTACACAGAACGAAACGAGGTGAGGCAACGGCAGCGTTTCATGATTTGTCCCACTCTGCACCCCTGGGGTTACTTTACCCTCCCCTCTCATCGATTTGTATGTGTGTGTGTGTGTGTGTGAGTGTGTGTGTGTTTGTGTTTTACTGCTGCCACAACCAGCAGGCCAAAAGATATGGCCGCTTCTTACACATACCTGTTTTGTATCCTTATTGGCCATATAATGCGCCTGCTGCTTTCTGCTCTCTGCTCCCTGCTCTCTGCTCCTGTTTCCTGTTTGCTGTTTGTTGTTGATTTTGCTGTTTGCTGGCGTTATCCTGCTGCATTCCTTTCTGCTTGGCAGCAACCGCAATCCTTGCAATATAAACTACTTTGCGGTTCAAAGTTGATGCGCTGGAAACTTTAGCTGAATCCTGCGCGTCTGCAAGTTAATTAAAGTGCTTTATAACCTGCTTAACTTACCTAACAAACCTCCCCTTCCCCTTCCCCTACACCTCCTCTCCACTCCACCTTTAACTCCTTTCGTTGTCCTTGCGAATAAGAGTTTTGTGGTTTTGTCTGTTCCGCCAAAGCAATCACAGCTGTTGCCAGTTTATCAACCAGTTTGTTGACTTTGCCCCGACTTTCCAGCGATTCTCAGCTAAACACTTTGCATCTCAGCAGGGCTCGGATTAGTTTTTGTTATTTTATTCTCATTACTGGAGCCTGTCACGAGTCAAGTTAGTTCTTTACTTTGCTACAGCTCTGCGGGGCTGTTTCGCTGATTTAAAAAGCAAATTGTTATCAATTTTATCAACACCCAATCGTGTGATAATCGCCCAGCAACTTAATGGATTAGTTGGAGTTTGTCTTTGGCTTTAAGCTGATTAAATATTGGCTGGAATAAGTAAGAATGTTGTGGTAGAGAGTGCTTGACTTGGTAATGATATTAAGGCAGCTGTTTAATGTAGAGTTGGCTTATTGATGACAGTTTGTTCAATATGAATATATTTTATGGGTTAACTAAATTTGTCTTTTTAGCTGATCTCATCGAGATTTTTAAAGCTGCTCAAAATTATATCTGGTTATATTATTTCTTGTAGGGCTATTTCTTTACAATTGTGAATTTTGTTGCTATCGATTTGTATCGATATTTACGATAAATTTAAGATCTGTAGAGTTCAAATTTTTCTTGTTGGCAGACATAACCAAATCGACTTATTTGTCGATGCTGATCAGGAATATATATATTTTATGGGATTGGAAATATTTTCCTCTGCCTTTAACATACATTTGCTTAACTTGATTTTACTTTTCTTACCCTTTAGTAATGGCTTTTGTGTCTAATTGTTTGTTCTACAAATTATTTCCTTTGACTTGGTTAATATTCTGGTTCTGTTGAAAGAGCTCTTGGCTTAAATAATCAAATACTGCAAGGTGTTAGATATATATTTACATATATATATATATATATAAATATACAAAGTGTGTCCGCTGTTAATCAGAAATGCTTTTGACCACAGAATAACTGTATTCAATTATGCAAACAAAATAAGTACGAATTTGGCCGTAGGTAAAATGGAGGAAGACAGCTCACAAAGCCACGACTTGTGTCAAAAGGAAGCGGCCGTCAACAGCAGCAGCAACAACAAACAACAACAGCAACAATTGCTGGCAAACAGCAACAATTTTGTAGCTGGAAAATCAAGACTCGAGTTGCTCTCGACGCTAACAAAAAGCTGAAAAATAACTTTTATTTCATTTCTGTTTTTGCTACGCAAAGAAGGAGGGGAAAACAGGGGCAGGGGTAGCAGTTTGGAGGGGGAAGGCGTGAGGGATGTTGTCTGAGGTGGAAAGCAGCAACTTTACATGAAAATTAAATAAGTAGCAGCTTAAATAACTTGGGGGCAACACTCCAGCGGAAGCAAAGGGAGACAACGAGAGAGAGAGGGAGAGATATAGACTGAGAGTTAGAGTGAGAGAGAAGAGGGAGCAGCAGTTTATAAAAAGGAAAATTCAAATATAAAACAGGCATCAACAAGAAGAGGAGCTCTCAAAGCTAAAAGACACTGACACAAAAGGTCAGCAAAGGTGCGAACTGCGTGCAGCAACAAAAGAGGGGGGGGCAGCCGGAAGAAACGATAAATGACAACCTGAAGCACATCAAAAGGAGGCACAGCAGGACACAACAGGACACGTACATGTGTACACACATACATACACATAGATATATATGTATATATATGTATATGTCAGGTGGTTGGCTTTGGCACGTGCATTCTATTGTCAGAGTCCTTAGCACAGTTTGCAGGACGCTTATCTAAATGGCCAGAAGAATTTATTCTATTCAAGGAAAAACTTTTGATTTAAACAGTTGCCAGTTGGCAGTTTTCAGTTGTTGTTGTTGTTGCTGCTATTGTTGTTGTTATTATTGTTGTTGCTGTTGTTGCTGTTGCTGTGACAGCTGCTTTGCATTTTGATTTGGGTCTCTTTGGCATCTGCAAAAATATTTATTTAATATTAACGCCTAAAATAAACACACACACACTGGGTGTGTGTGTGTGTCAAATATTTCATATTATTTGCCTATTTAGTTTGACATGAAATCCAAATGTTGTCCAACTGGCAGTTAATCACCATTCGCAATGCATTTGCACGTCTCAACAGTTTGCTCATAAGTGGAACTTGTCCCACTTTGGCCTCTGTCAAATTGTCTTCAATAACTCAAATAATCGCACCCTCAACTATCTGTCCATCTTTCAGATAAGAAACTCTTGAGACACCTGTCAGCTGTCATCTGTCATCCATTTTTTAACATCTACCTCTCAAAAGATTTTTAGTCATTACTCGTTGCCTTATCTTATATAGCATATTTATCTCAATCTCTCTAAAATCAATTCTAGTTCCGCTTTTGACAGCAAAGTTTTTGGCTTAGTTTTTTTATTTATTTATTTTTTTGTTTCACTGTAAATTTTGTAGTTGCTTTAAAATTGGATTATTTGGAATTTTTTTTAAAGAATTTTTTCATCATTTCGAATTTTGTTAATAATTAAAACAAATTTTTATCAAACCTACAGCTTAATAATTTAAATAGCTTTAAGTTTTAGTATCAAAATTAAAAGTTTTAGATCCTAATTAACAATATTAAAATTGTGTTAAAAATCGTTTGGTTTCATGCACATTTTTTTATAATGAATTAATTTATAATTTTTATATAGTTTTTATAATTTATTAACATACAATTTATCCCTCATAAAAATGTAAAAGATATTTTTATATCTATATTAAATTTTATTAACATTTAATAACTTACAACGATTTCTAAATATTAACCAAACTCGTTATCGATTTTTTATTTAAGCATATTTTTTTCGTTTTTGTTACCATTTTTTTTTCGAGTGTATTTAAACAAAATATTACTTTGTACAGGGTTTCTCTAGTCGCGTAGTTATTCGCACTCAGTTGTTTTTTCCGCTTCCGCTTCGCTGCACATCTGTCGATTGTGGTGCCATTAGGGTGATTCCGTCATTAGGGTGGTGCGCTCTGTTTGTAACACTTTGTTAGTTTTTTCTCTTCCTTACTCACTGTAGCGTTGCCCACTGCCAGCTGCAAATTCTCGCATACAAAGTTTGCAGTTGTTTTTTTGCATGTTGTTTGTTTGTTTGTTTGGATTGTTTTTTGTTTTTGTTTTTTATGGACACGCTGACAACACAGCAGAGCAATTTTTACGTTTTGGACGTGCAACGTGTCGCATGCGTAATGTCAACTTTTTAACAATGGTGCATTGTTGTGGCCTCTGATCTGTGGCCGGGCGTTATGTTAATTACTGTTGTGCTCATTATTTGATTGGTTGAAATCAATGCAAATTTCCACATATACATAATTGTCATCCATGCTGAGAGTCCTGCACAAGGATGTTTACCTGTCATCGCGGCATTGTGACGAGGACAATGGCCAAACATAAATGCGTAACTGTAACTAGATTGCATGCAATGCAAATATGAGCAACTTTTGGGGCAGGGTTATAGTTTATCTCCTGTCTCTTGTCTCCTGACTCTTGTCTCCTGTCTCTAGTCTATGGTAATGTTACGTTAACAATTGTCGTAACATGGCCAATTGATGGGTAGTTACGCTGCTTTGTGTTGTGGCACTGACCAACTGGGAGTGGTGCCCTTCGAATGTCGTTGCATGCAAACACATAATGAAATAACAATTAAAAACAATTTTTGCCACAAATTTGGACAAATTGGGAGCTAAACATTTAAAATAGTTTCGCTCTTCTCATTTCTCTATCAAGATTATCAAAAATGTATTTCATATATCAAAATGTTTGAAAGTCAGAGATTAATCCTTATTTTTGTATCAAAAATTGTTTATCTCTGTTGAACATTTCATAAATAAAAATTAATCTTGTTTGATCTATAGTATCTATAGTAGTTTATTGAAACAAATCTCAATTTAACATTTCATATATCAAAATTTATAAAAAAAAAATGTTCATGATTCAACATTCGATAAATATATATATATATATATTAATAGTTCAAATAAGATTTATCAATTTAAAAATGAATATGTATCATAGTTATTCTTGATTTGTATAGTTTTCTAAAGCAAATAAGCTATTTTGTTGAAAATAAATAAAAGTTCAATATACAATAATAAATAAATTAAGAAATATTATTTTTTAATACATAGAAATCTTTATTTAACATTTAATAAACAATTACCTTTTATATTATTATTTCTACTTTGTATATAATTATTTGATAAATTACACTTTTCTTAAAGAATTCCTTATTCAGCCCTCTATCTATGCAGCTTTCAGAGTCTTTGAGGCCTTTTTCTTAACAAAACTTTATATATATTATTACACACTTGTATTCTGCACTCGATGTTACCCGTTCTTAAGTATTCTTAGTGGGTACACAAAAGGAATCGATGGCCTGCAATAATGGAAGCAGGTAACGACAGCCAAATGCATTAATGCAAGTTCTGCCAGCTCTTTGTCTGTCTCTGTTTCTGTCTCTGTTTCACTTAGTATCGCTCTGTCTCCTTCTCAAATTGCATTTGAAGCTGACCAGAGGCATGTGTGTAATGTGTGTGCAGCGTGTGTGGTGTGTGTGTGTGGTGTGACTGTGCAGAGGGTCAGTAAAACCAGACAATGGCCAATACAAAATAGCAAATAACAAAAGGCGGCCACACAAATAACTCACGACAATGCGACTTGAAATGAAGATAGATGCCTCTTGGCATCACAACACACACAAACACACACGCACACACACACACACACACACTCCCTCTATATATCGTAAACTGTGTGTGCTTTTCATATATGTATGAATGATGTACTGGCTGCCACAATTTGTTGAGGGTCGGGGGTTGTATGTGACACACTAACTGCATGAGTGAGTGCATTGCATGAATGCCTGAACTCGACTGACTGACTGACTGATTGACTGACTGACTGACTGCCTGGTTGACTGACTGACCGACTGACTGACTGACTGAGTCGAGCGGCTCACAATGTTGGCCAAGTTATTGTGCGTGACATCAAATGAATTGTTGTTTATTTCTCGTCTCGTTTTGTCAGCCCTGACAAATGTGGTACTGACATTTTATATCAGGCCATTTAACTGCCTTCGCGCTTTCTGCCACACTAAATTGAAATAAAGCACCCACACACACGCACACGCACACACACACACACACACACGCACACGCAGAGTGCATTGAACCTTGAACTCATTTAGAGGCCTTAATTAACACTTGAACAATCAATTAACAACCGCATTTTGCAAATAATCAAGTGCCTCGTCAATGATTCTCAAGCAGCCAGTTCAAGGCTCTCAGCAGGAGCCCAGTTACAGGGCAACATAGCGCAAGGACTCGCAAGGATATCCCACCGAGTCACTCACTGCTACGTGACAACGGCACAATTTATGCGTTTTCCCGTATAATGAGGCAGAAAAAGAATGGAGGAAGTGGCATTTTGACGTAAATTGCAAAAGGCCAAATACCAAATGTCAAAGACCTCAACGCATAAGCCTCTAAAATGTGGCAAACATCAATTTAAGCGTGTCCAAATTGGACAGCTGATCGGCGCTGCTCGACCAGAGATACCCTGTAATATATTACATTAAATTAAAAAATTCAAGTTAAACTATAAAATAAGTAATATTTATTAGATATTTATAATAATATAGATGAGCTTTCTTAGGCAAGCAGTATAATTATTATCGATTGTTATCGATAACTTTCGCTTCTTCGCGAATATCGATACAAATCGATTTCCGATTGCAAACATAGAACACAACTTTAAAAATATTTCCCAGATATTTACAATTGATTAACTGTAAAAATTCATAAAGTTCTCAGATATTGTTAACCAATTTTAAACTAAAGAAACTACCAATAGCAAGTCAACTATTTATTTCTCAGCTGGTCACAGGGTATCTCTTAGGCGAGCGCATTTTAACTTGTTTTATTATAAATCGTGTTGGATTAATATTTTTAAAAATCATGGAGCTTCAAATCTATATGCAACATTTTGCGGGCAACAGAGTGTTACCATCAAATGAGGCAACAAAGTGTTGCACAATCAAACATGCACACATACACACACTCACACAGACACACTAACACTCAGACAGTGATATGCAAATGCAATCTGTGGGATTTTTGCTATCGTTTATATTTTTGTGAATAATTTTGATAAGTTGAACATAAGCCGGAGAACGTCATGTAAAAATGAGATGGATGCCAGTAAAATGCAAAATATGTTGCAGCAAACACAACAAATGTTTACAATTGTGTGTGTGTCAAAAATTATTTACAAAATATTTATGCTAATTTTCTGGTAGCCAAAAATTGCAGAAGTCAAAATTATATTTATGCCACTGCATCCTTTTGTTTTAGTTTACCAAAATTTCACTTTTCACTCAGGTTAATGTGTGTGTGTGTGTGTGTGTGTGTGTGTGTGTGTGTGTGCTAGTTTCCCGTTATTTCGCTTTAATTAGCTAACTAGAACGCATAATCCAATGAATTTAGTGTTGCAGTTTATGCAACAATATTTATTATTTATTTTGCTGTTGTTCTTTGACAGCATATCTATTTGATTTTCAATTTGTATCAATGTAAATGTTTTAATTTCAATTTCATATGCAAACAAATGGAACAGAATTGCGTTTATTATTATAAAATACACATGTGTTAATATTTAGCTAAAATAAGCAGATGAATTTAAATTTAAGCAAACATTTTTGTAAATGATCCATTTAGCATTTTACAGATGTTAAAAGGGATTATGCTTAGGCAAATTATGTAAAGATCATGTTAAGCTGAATCAGTTTGCAGAGCTTAGTAGATTTATCAACGGTCGTTAACAGCGTGAACCACAGTGAATGTAAAGTTCAGTCGCAGCAGGCTCAAATTATTGTGGTCGTCATGTTTATGCACTGTTTTCGTGTGTGGAGTGCGAGGAATGTGCGCTGCGGCTGCTGTGGCTTTTGCCGTTATGTGTGTTCTCGTGTTCAATTCAGGCACCCAAAGAGAGAGGAAGAGAAAGTGTGTGCTGCTTGCAGAGAGAGGGGGACAAACTAAGGGTAAACATGCCAAGTTGTAGCGTTGCAAATCTTAACGTGATTTAAACATCACGACGTAGCTGGCAAAATAACTGTAACGCATGCAAAGTACACACACACACAGAGAGAGAGAGAGAGAGAGAGAGAGAGGAGGAGAGAGAGACAACGTCACTGACAGTTGTTGTTTTTGGTGGGAGGGCGGAGCAGCAGCCGTACGGAAAGCGCCACAACAGTTAGTGTTCCCACGTAGCTGCCAGATTTAAGCCGAATGCGTGTGTGTTTTTTGTACGTGTGTGTTTTTTGTGCGTGTGCATCTTGTTTAAAATTGAGATGAGTGCGGTTCGTGCTGTTTTTTCGTGACACGAATAATCTGTAATTAAGTTAAAAGTAAAATAGCAATGTTATAAAATTAGGAACGGATGAGGGAAATATATTTAATGAAAATTATATTGTAAAAGAAAATCAAAAGCTCGCACATAATGTTACGAATAGGATCAATCAAAGATAATTAAATTCCTTTTTAGGATCAATCTATCAATCAAAAAGAATTAAATTTCTTTTGGTGATTTATTATAAAAAAAGACAGAGAATTTGTTAGGAAAAAAAGTTTGCATATATTTGAATCTCTTCTTCTTTTACGTGTCAGTGTCATGACGAAATTTGTGGCATTTGGGTTGCACGTATTTTCGATTTGTGTCCTGTCTAAAAATGCAACGGATGCCTAATATTTGACAGCCGCATGAGTTTTAAAAAATAAAAAACACTTGTCCATATTTTTAGACATATGTTTTTGATCGAGTTTCGACATTTAAAGAGCGTTTGATTTTTATAAAATTTTTCAGAGGAAAATTTCTTTAAGAGTGTAGTACATATTCATATTAATACCATATTCATATTACTATTATTTATAAAGTTGGTTAATAAAGATAGAAGACTTAACTGCAAGATAACAATGCGTACGATAGGGAAAGTATTTAATTGCTCCTTTTATCGTTAACTATAAAACAATAAGACATAAGATCTTGACTTAAATTTAATATTGAAGCTTAGCAACAATATGCAAAAGGCACATAAAATTCACTAGGCATATACATATATTCCTCCTCGTCTGTCTGGCTATATTAACAGACCGACCTCAGAGATTATAAGAGCTAAAAGTTCTTGTTTTTCATACGCAGCTTATATTTATTTATATTTTTATCGATAACTGAACCTGTTTGACGAATATCGATACAACGCGTATAAAGTATATGCATTAAATTTATATTATAGAACATCTTTTCAGATTTCATTAAGGTGGATTAATAAACAAGGTGTAAAATTATATATCCATTTTAATCAAGTTTCACAGCATTAGCACTCACATATGTTCATACAACAAAACATACAGGGTATCTAATAGTCATGTACACATTTCACCTAAAGCATTCTTATTTGATTCTAATCGATTAGCATTTATTTTTCAATGCAGCATTGGGCAAGTGTCATAAACAGCACCCTAAAAAGCTTTGCAGCAGTTTCGCTTAATCTTTATTATTGTACACTCAACACTTTCTATGTGTGTGTGTGTTGTGGGTGTGTGTTGTGTGTGTGGGTGTGTATGTCTGTGTGACTGTCATTTTCAAGCAAGTTTTTGACAAAATTTCTCGCTGAATGGCGAACTGGATGAAACCTCAAACACCATCTCTCTCATTATCTCACTTTATCTCTCGATGTCTCTCTCTCTCTCTCTCTCCCACCAACTCCCTTATCACCCTCCCCCACAGTGTAGGGAAATGTGAGCGTGTCCAGTGGAATAGCGACCAAAACACGTTGCATGCATAAATGCAACTTTTGCCTCCCCCTCGCACATGAATGCATCGCTGTTGTTGTTGTTGTTGTTGTTGTTGCTGCTGCTGCTGCTGTTGTTGATGTTGGCATTGTAGCTGAAGTTACTGTCATGTCAGTTGAGGCCAAGCCGAACAATATTTTAGCTGCATGTGTACACGGCCAACAGCAACAACAACAACAATAACAACAATAACAACAGCAACAGCATTTCTAGTTTGTTGTGTACTCGTATAATTTCAGCAGAAGCCGCCTGTGCTGAACATGTCTGTTTGCTCATGTTTGTTGTCTACGCTGTTGTTGTTGTTTTAGTTGTTGTTGTTGTTGTAGTTGTTGTCAACATGTTGTCCCAAACTGGACACTTGAGTTTCGTAGTAGTAAAACACGACTTTCTGGTCAGGCCGATCACTTAACTCAACAGCAGCAGCAACAAACACCAGCAACAACAAACACCAGCAACAACAAAAACCAGCAACAACAATAAACACCCGCAACAACAACAAAAACAACAAACACAGCCTTCGACTACGGTGAGACCTAAAACACATTAAACATGCCATTAACTCCAAAAGCAAGCAACACATTTGGCCATTAAAAGCAGCCGGCAATATGAAGATGACTTGCTTGATGAATAGATATATAGATTAGAGAGAGAGAGAGAGAGGGAGTAAAATAGAGAGAAAGAGATAGTACTTATCTCATTAATTAAAGCATGGACAGATTGAGAAAAAGCTTTGAAAGAGAAAGAGAGGGAGAGAGAGTGAGGAAGTAGACCGTTTCTTTTAATTAGAATGGGAAACGTTAATTTAAATATATCGCTAAATAATTATATATAAATAAGAATTTATTGTTTCTAATTAACTATCGAAAATTATTGCTTTGATTTGCGTAATTTCTGTGTAATCTAGGGTGACCATACAATCCAAATTTCTTCACATTTACCTCATGTTTATCTATTTTCCTCCGGCAATCGCCGAGACAAAGATCAACATGAAGAGAAAGAGAGAGGGAGAGTGGTAGAGATAGAGAGAGAGGGAGTTCTTAAATAAAGATATGGGCAGGGTAATTTTCGATATCTATAATCAATTCTGAGCTAACGGGAGATCATACCTTCAATTCTACACTTCCCCTTACTTTTTTTCTCTTCCTACTATTAAAAGATCCTTTTGGATCATTCTTAGCATATTGGCATCTCAATTTTTTGCTTGGTCTCAATAAAACTAAGAGAGATATAGACAGAGAGTTTATATAGAGCTAAAGAAATAAACATAAAATAAACAAACAACAATCATTTTAAGTGACATTCACAGAGGGAATCTAAGATGTTCCTAGCAGATACTCATAGCCCCACCTACAACTCTGCTTACAGGATTATCAATACGAATTTTCCACTTTCTGCGCAGATTGGCAGTTATTCACAATTAGGATGACCGTACTTTGGAACTACACTACATAGGCTGACCGTGTAAGTCATAACGGTTCATTGAGCCGGGTAATTTTTGTAAACATATGAGTGTATTCAAAGATATCTGTTCCTACTTCATTATCCAGCCCAAGAAACAGGAAACTTCACGTGCAAAATCGAAATTGGAAATACCTTTACTGAATTTGCAACACTGCTATCGAGCCTCTATCTCTTCCCCTCTCTCTCCCCCTCTCTCTCTTTCTTTCTATGCCTTTCTGTGCCCCTTTCCAATAACTTGCTACATATTGCTGCACCACTTGATACATCATGCAGTGCATCTCAACTTTTATTGAACATGCTTCTGAGGTCACTGTAATAATGTGCCACTTCTACAGAGCGTATGTGTGTATTTGTGTGTGTTTGTGTATGTGTTATTTACATTGCATCGTGCAACTTGTTGTAGGAAATTTGTGCAGCTGCTCATCGAGAACATTCATGGCACGGCCAACCTTCAAAAGTGTTCCATGCATTTTTCAATTTTATTCAATGTTTTTCCTTCGTTATTTTTTTCCTCTTGTTGGGCGTCGAAAGCGTGGCAACAAGACTCAGTGTGGCAGGCGTTTTGCTGCACAAAATTTCAACCGCATGACATTCATCACAGCCACAAAAAAAATAAACCAAAAATGAGAAAAAAAAACCCCAAACTCAGTTGGACTGTCTAATGGGTTTTGGGGTTTTGGATTTGTGGGTGTCACTTGTGTGTATTTTCTGTGTTTGCATGGCTGTGCATGTCCATGTATGTGTGTGTTTGTGTGTGTGTATGCTGGTGTGTGTGTGTGTGTGTGCAACCAAAACAAACATTGCAAAATTTATGTCTTCTCATAAATTTGTTGCATAATTCTGACGATGCTGCAGCCGCCACTTGAAAATGTTTGCCTCCAATGTTGCAAGTCTCAGCTCCAGCTGTCCCCTTCCCCTTCAACTACCCCTGCTCCCACTCATTTTTAGTTGCCTGTGCCAGCTTTTTTGGCCTTTGAGCTTCTTTTTGCTCCACAGCCAACTCGGTCCCTCCATCGAGAGAGACATCTCTGTGTTTGTTGTGCTAACGAATCGCGTGAATGCAATTTCTTGGCTTTCGAATATTTCATCTTCTTCTTATTTGGGCCTTTGCCTTTGGCTAGTTAACTTCAAATATTTGAGCCTGCATAATGCATTTAAGCTCAACTTTTGTAGTTTTTCTACACACACACACACACACACGTTGCACAACTCAAACATTTGCATAACTGCCACTTAGACACTCAAATGCACCTGCAAATTCAACGGCCTCTTAAACGATATGTAAAATGTGGCACAACTTCGTATTTTTTTTTTTTTTGTTTTTAAATACTTAAAAAGTATAACATTAAATCATTCTTGAAATTCACTTTTAAGTCTAGAACATAAATATTACATATGTAAAAACTTTCCCCAGCAAAACTTGAATTGAAAGTAAAAGAATTCAAAAGTGAATCGATTTTCAAGAAAATTATGGCTTAGTTTAATATTATATTTAAAGTTGGTGGCGTGATTCAAAATCGATTTTTTTTTTAAACAATAAATGTACAAAAAGTGTTGTTAGGAGAAATAATATATTTCCATTTCTTAATCATGTTTCTCATATATATATTTACTACATTCAAAGTTGAAAATGCTTCGGTTTAAGTTGAAATGAATCTTCCAGAACTGAATCAAACTTGATTTTTGATCATTATTAATGTTGTTATTAACACGATTTTTAAAAATCTAAATTTAAAGCTGAAAACGCTAGCTGAACTAGTTTTGCGTATTCAAATTATGTGTCACAATTTTTCACATTCTCATCTTAGTGTAAACTTTATTGATTTTCAAAAACCATGACTTTTTAATCATGGTTCGAGCTCTATTTTAATATTACATTTAAAGCTGAAAACTCAATTAAAGCTCGAAATGCATGTTGAAATCTTGATTAATGAAAACAACTGAAAATCAACTGCTCGACCAAAAATTTATGCTCATGTAGCCCAAAAAATAGCCAAAAGCCAAATGAAAGAATTTAATAACAAAACCACAATACGCAAATACACAGAGGTAGAGAAAGCGAGAGGGGGAGAGAGTGGGTAGAGAGGGGGAGAAAGATTCAACTGAGTTGCCAAAGTAGCTCAATTCCTTTGAGCATATTATTATTATTATTTGACGACCCCATTTGCGACTTTAGCTTTAAGTTGAGCTCAGTTTGAAAGTGGAGCAAACAGTAAACAGCAAAAAAAAGCTAAAAAAAAATGTGAAAAAAGCAAAGAATTTCTGGCATTTCTTTGCTGTCACTAGCAGGCGACTCTCTGTGTTGTGGTTGCTGTTTGCCCTTTGGGTTACCTGCACCACACACACACACCACCCTCTGCACATGCATATGCATAAGTGAATAGTATTTGAGTGGCAAGAATGCAAGCAGTCAAAGCTGCAACTGCCACACGCTGCGTATGCGCAATTCTCAAGCCACATTTTGGGCTTAGGGCATTCGGGCTTAACCTTAATGCCAAAGTAAGCGCATTATAGCCAGTGACTTGACTTGACTTTTACACTTGGTGCATTACTGATTTCAGCTAATTAATTTATTAGCTGCAAGTGACTCAAATCCCACACAAAATCCACAGCTGCAACATGCTTATGCAACGTAAGCTCTGCGCCAATAATTGATGATTAGTTTGGGGATAGATCCAGCGAGAGAATCTCTGCTAAGTCGGTGCGTGAATTGTTTTGGCTTAGTTTCTTGCCTGATTTAGCACATTTGACTGCATTTCGCATCTTGACACTGACACCGACAGCCAACTATTAAAATTCAAGAACTTTCCTCGATTTTGTTGGCCGAACTTCCTGACAGCAATTGGGGAATGACTGACATCAACTTTTCGCATTCTAAATCTGTCTCCCTCTCTCTCTCTCTCTCTCTATCTCTCTCTCTCTCTCTCTCTCTGTCTTTGTCTGTGATATGCATAATTGTGGTAAAGTTGCAATTGACATTTGGTCTTTTGACTGTTTCGCTGACAAATTGTGGTCAATTGGCGCGAATCGGCGACTAGAAAACAAAATTGCTGAACCATTTCATAGTTTTGCATCAGTGCTAAACCGCTTGTTATTCAGCTGAAAAGTTAAATTCTTTTTTTTGTAATATTCATAAATTTTATTGAGTGCTATGCAAATGCCAAATTGAGGTTTCCCATTAAGTGACGTTGGCAGCGAAGTTGATTCAGTTTGCTGACCAACTAAATCTAACAATTTGTTGGAGCTTGCAAAGCATTTGCAGTGCATTTTTGCATAAATGGCTCGGATAGAAATAAATATGTGTATTTTCAATATTAGAAAATATGAAATAGGTAAAATTTAAATAAAAGTTATACAAAATAAATTAAAATGCACGGGCTTCACCCATCCCAAGCAGGTATCTATTCGCTTACTATTTAAATCGAACTATACTCATATAAATTAAAATAATATACTTATATAAATAATTTATTATATATTTAAATGTATATCATCAATTATAATTTTGAAAGACTAAATTCCTTTTGATCAGCAGCAATATTCGAATATCGATACTAATCGATTGTCGATGACAGTAAAAGACACCATTTTAAAAATAAGTGCAATCCAATTGGCTTAAAACATACTTGGACATATTATTTATCAAGTTTAAACAAACATTAGGCTCTGATAACAAACAACGATTTTATTAACCCAAAGGAACTTTTATACATGAACTAATAACAGACTGCTATATATTTATCAACTCCTAGTCGAGCACTCTCGACTGCCACATTCTTATTTTTTAAACTCTTAATATATCCAAAAGTAAAAATACTCAAATAATTTAATTTCAAAGCGATAATAATGTACAAGGAATTTAAAACTAAAACTAATCCAAGGCTGGGCTGGATACAATTACAATTGCGACAGAGAGAGAGAGAGATATATATATAGAGAGAGCGAGAGAGGGATAGAGATAGAGACCTGTGGCAAATTAACTAAACGAGACAAACGGCAAAGTTGAGAATAGTGGTAACCCTGGCAATTATTCTTGTGGTTCGGTGGCACAGAATGCCACAGCCACAACAGGATGCCAGCCATGGGTATGCGGCATGGGGCAGGAACTGCCGTTCTCATAACACGCAGTTTAGCCATAAAAGTAAAAGCCTCGCTCAAGTCTGAGCGGAGGGCAGGCGACTGGGGACCTCCGACTCTTAGTTGACTTGCAAAATAGTTCAAATTTGAGCTAACCAAAGACAAAGCAACCAAAACGACAACGACGACAACAACAACAACAACATCAACAACAACAACGACAACAACAACAACTACAACAATGACAAAAGCCAGGAGGACGTTTACTTGATATGCAGACCGTCGCACAATTTGACCTACATGCATGGGAAATGGGAAATGGGAAATGTTGTTGTTTTCTGGGGGGGGTGGAAAGGGCGAATTTTAATAATTCACTGCTTACATTAAAATAACTCAAATAAATTCTTTTGCTCATCTCTTTCATAATTTTTGTGTGTGGTTGTTTCTCTCGTTCTCTTTCTCTCATTGAATTTACATTTGTTTTATAGTTTTGCTTCTTATTTACTTTATTTGTTAATTTTGTGTTGTTTTTTTTTTGTCATTAATTTGCAGCTTAAAAATGTTTTGCAATTTGAGGGCGGCTAAGCTATGCCATCAATTTGGCCCTTCTGGCTGGTCAGCAGATTTTTCACCGCAATGAAATGGCTTTAAATCCATTTTATGGGCAGACCCATTAAAATTGAAATCATTCCACATGTGTGTCATGCCAAAAGCAGAAGCAACAACAACAGCAACGTCGGTCTATGCCACGTGTGGCACATATGAAGCACATTTCGATGATGACCTCAAGGCTAAAAATGAAAAGTTTTCTTTTGCTAGTTTAGCAGCCCTCATTTCTCGTTCCTTATTCACCAAAAATCACGCATACGCCCTGTTAAACGTAGTAAAAACTTTTCACATTTAAATGCTTATTAAATAAATGCCTGGTTGCCTGCCCCAAAAACTGAGCGAATCACGAATCCAGCTACTCAATGGGGGAATATGTTAAAGATGCAGACTTTGGGCAATGAACAACTGTCAGATATCCCTTGTGTAGTTTCAAAAATACTTTTAGTTTACGATGTTCCTTAAATAAGTGTGTCAAACTGAAACCAGATTCTCCCGAATGAAACTCGTAAATCAATATATTGTTTTAAGAACTGAATCGACTACCAAAAATTACTCGAATTATTTTTAAAACGTTTAAGGGAACCTTAACCGCAAATTTACCGATTGCAATTTAGAACAAATATCGATGTTTTTTTTAAGCCTGTTTTGTAAATTAAAATTTGTAAGCCTTTTATTACCTTAAATTAAATTTTGGAAAAGTGTATGACAATCCCTTATGGAAAACTTTACAATTTATATACCTAAATTGGAACCCAAACCAAGAAAGTGGATACGCTTTGACAACCTGTTTTACATGATTTTAAAGACACTTTATAAACACAAAGTCAAGATTAAAAAAAAAATATATATATTTTATCCAATCTTATAAGTATAATAAATTTATCCTAATTTTTTTCACTTAAAAACTCAACTTTAACTGTATATTTTTTTTGCAGTTAAAGTTGAGTTTTTAAGGGAATAAAATTAGGATAAATTTATTATACTTATAAGATTGGATAAAATATATATATTTTTTTTTAAATCTTGACTTTGTGTTTATTAAGTGTCTTTAAAAAAAATATGTTTTTAGCTGTTGTCCAAACTTTTTGGCCGCCTGCGGCTTTTGGCGACTAAAATGACAGCGCATAAAATGCGAATATACCCTTCGAATACTTGAATGTGCCACAAAAGGAGGCGACTCGGTTGATAGTGATGTAAAAAACATCAAAATAGAAATTGTTGATTTTTCGTCTCGTTGCGCATACTAACGAGTTTGGGAAAACACGAAGACATCTTTAACCCAGGCGATGCACACGCAGAGACAGACAGACTGTGGCACCTTTTCGAGTCACACACATTAATGGAAAAAACCGAAACCGTGCCACAAATTTTCCAAAGCTTTCGATTTCATTTGGCATTTTTAAGGCCTCGTTTTTTCTTTTTTTTTTTTGTCACCAACTGGCGGCACTTGTAATTTCCGTTGTGGGTCTCTCAGTCTCAGTCTGTCTGTGTCCCCAAAAAAAAAAGAAAAACCTTTTTTTTTAATGCTTTCCCTTTTCATTTGGCTGCCAGCAGCCATTAAACCCTTTTTATTTTCGTTGTTGTTCAGTCTGATGTTGAACGCCTGCTAAACTGCTAAATGTCGCATAATTATCGCATTTTCCTTGACAATTCTTTTTTGTTGCTCCCATTGTTATTGTTGGGGTTCGAGTTTGAGCTTGTCTCATTATGGCCATGTTTCGCCGGGGCCTTTTTATTCAGGGCACAATAATCGTATTTAACATAAAATGTAATGCTTTTTTATTAATTCCAGCATGTCTCATACTTTTATGCATGTGTAGTTATTATGAACCTTAAAAACCAAACCCCCAAACAAAATCCAACCCGAGGAGGCTAATTTGAATGTTTCGCCTGAGTGTCTCTGCGTTTTGAATAGATTAACAGCAGAATGAGTACCTTAGACAAAATGTCTATTATCTTATATATATAAATATTCTGTGGAAAATGAAAAAAAAGTGGAATTTTTTTTTTAGCAAGAGCATGGAAAATGTGAATGAATATGAATTGAGAGAAAGCTGGGAGCGAAAGCAAAGTAGTGAATGTAAATTGAGTCAAAGGAATTTTAGTCATTTCATAGGTAGGTAGCTCAGTCATCATTTTTATATTAATTAGGGTAAATATTTATTTAAATTCAAAGCAAAAACTGAATATAAACAAGTCAATTAGGGATGAAGAGAGAAAGAGAGGGAGAGAGAGAGAGAGAGCGCTCTATTAGAAAATACTTTAAAGCCAGTTGTGAAATATAAATAAATATGCCTAAGCAATGTCAGGTTTTAAGGTTGTTTGACTTAAATAATTAAATAGTAAATAAATTTAAAAAATTACATTAAGTAAACAATATTCTTCACAAATTGACGAAGTATAAGTAATTAATATTAACTATCTTTAATCTATCTTTAATCCATTCTTAATCAACACACAAAACAAGCACAATTGAAATTAAATTGAATGAACCAAAACTCAAATCAACTTGCAACAGAAGTTGGACTCTACAAAATGTGTGTGGCAGGAGAGCTTTTAGCACTTTGACTGAGCCAAAACTAAATCTTATATCAATTAGGCTTCACATAAAGGGAAAGGGGGCATGCAACAATGGGGCAGACTGGTGCTCGTTAACTGTGTAAAATGGCCAAAAACTTTCGGGCCGAGAACGGAGAAGGCCGCACTAAAGTGCAATTAAAGCGCACAATAACAATTAAAATCATTTAAGCCGCTGTTGCTAGCCAACTTTCAACTCACTACACATCTACGAATAACTGTCACTGAGTATATATATGTGTGTGTGTGAGTGTGTCTGTGTGTGTGTAATAACTATAAACTATTTGCACAAAACTTGCCACGACGCGACGAACTTTAAGTGTGTGCGGGTTGAATCCCAGCCTTGCCCCTTCAACTGAAAGCCGCAAAAACTTTCAAAATTCCCTACACTAATCGTTGGACACAGTGTGCACAGTGTGACTAGACACGCTTGTAACTTTTTTTATGCTTGTGTCTATGTTTATACGTTAAATAGCTGAACTACAAGACAACGTTTTTGTGGGCCAAGTGCAGCGACTACAATTTGCTTGCTGCTTCTGTTGTTTTGGCACCAGCCTTGAGACGCCTCCTCGTGGCAACCCCTCAAAAACATCCTCTTTGGGTGTGTGTGTGTGCGGCTTGTTGTTGCTCATGTTTATGTCATGGCTTTTTACGACAAAGTAACATTTTTTATTATTTTGTTACATTTTATTTCGGTTGGAAAGTTTTTTTTATGATACCCAGAACCCATTCAAATTGGGCAAAAGGGTATAATGAAGTTGGGCGATGTAACAAGAAAAGGACAGAATCAGCTGTATATATATATTCTTGTTCAGAGTTAATTTATTTAGATAAGAGCTAGATAATCAAGTTATGGAATATAACTTCTCGATTATTTGTATCAGAAATTTCACTCCTTTTGCGTATATCGATATAAATCGATTTCCGATAGTTATAAAACACAATTTAAGAGGTAGAGCCTTCTAATTGATATACCATGAAATATAATTATTCAGCTGTGTAAATGTAGTTAAGATCGGATAAGAAAAACAGATTTTCGTATTTAACAGGGTACCTCCTCGTCGAGCACTGTCGACTAACTTGCCTTTTTTATGTCGCGCCTCCACTGAGCATTAATCGCGCTGTTTTTCCTTTTCTTCTGCTTGTTTTGTTGCCTTTTGGTTTGACTGTTTCTTGGCCCGCCTTCTTATCTAAGCATTGTCACTGGCCTCCCTCCCTCACAGCCCCCCTCTTCTTGGACTGACCCTCCTCGGCCGGGCTTAGAAACTTGCGTCCTTTTGCAGGACATTGTGGGTTTGTAAACGTTTTATTGTTTCATAAATACTTAATATGTGTTGTAATTACTTTTAAGGATCTTATCATTGTTCCAACCACTTTATCTGTTGTAGTTACCCCTTCACACTTCGTCCCTCCCCTCCTTTGCCTATAATTGTCTTTGGCACTCTTAACTTAAATATGTGAACCAATTCCAGTTGATGCAGAGCACAAAGGGACGTCTGCTCTGCTCTGTGGTTAAACACAAAATGGGTGCCCAACACTTTTGGTCGCTTGACCCATAAAAAAACATATGTTGCACAGTCACTCTGCCCCACTATCTGTCTGCCACACAGTAGCAGCAGGCTAGTGTGAATTTAATTGCAATTTATCTGATGATTGTTTGCGGTTGCCATTATTAAAGTGGCGCTCGTTTGGAGTAAAATTGCTGTCAATCTCCGGTTTCTTGTTTTGATTTCAACACTTTTGAAAACGAAAAACCAAACGTTGTTCGATTTAAATATTTTCTGATCTGAACAGCAAAGCAAACTGCTTAATAAGTTTTGTAAATAAATATTAGTGAATTGTTTTACTATATTTTCTAGTTTATATTTCGTTTGACTTGAATACAAAAAGGAGTAAGAATAACTAACTTTCTGACTACTAACCGATACTTATTTACCCTTGCAGACTGAAGTCCAGCAAATTTAGTTATTACTATAAAAATACCAATCCAGATATCACAATACTGGTGTTTAGCTATATAATCAGCAAAAGCACACAATAAATATAATCAATTTTGGAGAGTGTTTTCAATTACCTCAATTAAAAACTGCTGCATTTTAATATCATTTCAAATAATTACCCTAATATTTACTATGATAATTGGTATGGAAATAGTTAATATTTATTAATGCTAATTATATAAATTCAAATATTTAGTATTCTCCAAACGGAAACAGTTATAGATAACATGAAATAAACGTGATCTGGCTATAGTCTTTGAAATTAACTTGTTTATATAGATAAAGTGGACCATATGGCTAAATCGGCTCATATTTTCATGATGAAGAAGAATATATATAAATGATATGGTATGATTTGCTTCTATGAGCCTATAGGCTTTACTTTTCTATATCTTCAATATTACATTATTTATGTTTTTAATGCATTGAAGATTTAAAGACAATACATCAAAAATTTAGGAAAATAATTTTAATTTTGTAACAAATTTCAATCATCCAAAAACACTTCTCTTATTTTAAGTCTAGCTTTTTGTTTAGTCATTATATCTGCATTCACAGCTTTTTGGCAGAGTATCTTCAAGTCGAGAAGCACTCACAGCAACATTTTTGTTAATTAAAATGAACTATGTCCACTTAAAGGACTTTTGTACAGGACATAAATACAAATAAATTGAAACAAAATAAACAAGATTACTACCGATTTCTATCTCTGCCACAAATTGGTGCACAAAAAAGAAACACACACACACACCCACACACACATGTATCAAAAATGTGTAATTTCTCAATACACACACACACACACAAATCGTAGAAGAAGCCGAAGTTTTGCCAAGTCATTGCCAACAATTGTCACAATGAATTATGAGGCCAACGTAACAAGTTAGCAAAGTCCCAATAAAAGTCAACATAATAACGAGCCAAGTGTAAAGCATTGCAGTGTCCACATTCTAATCTACACACACAAAAATATATATCGATATATATATGTATATATATGTATGTAGATATACAATATATATAGAGTATATCAACAATGGTTGCAATAAATGTGTGCAATAAGCTAACAATATACAAAAGGGCGACAAATGCCAAACGACAACGAAAGGAAGCGTTTCAAGTGGAAGCAGAAGAAGAAGCAGAACTCAATTCTCGATACTCCATATTCGAAACTGGCAACTGGCAACTTGCAACTGCAACTCGACAATGTTCCACGTACTGCAATTTCCACCCACATATGAATTGTAAAAAAGTGGCCAAATAAAACCCATAAATCGACGAACAATGCACAACACACACACACAATCTAACACACACACACACACACACAGTGTGTTGCATTCACATAGATACACGCACATCAAACAATGCCAAATGCCGTGCACACATCACGTATGAGTGTGTGTAAATGTGTGTTTGTGTGTGCTTTGTGTGTATGTGATTTGTGTGTGTGTGTGTGTGTAATAAACGTACAAGTCAGTGCAATGGCAATTGCATGTCCAAATGGCCACACAACTGCACTTGACCCTTTGACACACCACTCCCACTCCCACCCCAACCACCCTGTACACCACACCAAGCCAATCATTCTCTGAGATGTTAACAGTGTGGAAAAACGTTGACCAACATTAAATGCAACACTGTTACACATGTTGTGCAACATGAAATGAAACAGTATTGAAAAAGTTGCTGATCAACAGTCAATAAAACAGTGTTGCATAAGTTGTGGAACATAAAATGCAACAATGTTTCGCAAGTCGAGCAACATAGAACCAGACAGTGTTGCATAAGTTGATCAACTGAGATAGTGATAAGCTTGACCAACGTCATTTTACGAGCAACTTTGTTGATATAAAATGAAACAGTGTTGTACAATGTTTGCATGAAGTTTTAAATTTACTGGACTCAATTATTACTAATAATTATGAACTGAATTTGGCTTAAATGGAACACTTATCAAGGAGTTGGTTGGGGATCGAAGTCATAGAAGATTCTAGGCTTGCAGTGATTTCTTGCTCTCTTGAAATAATCAAATAATAATAATAACTATAATTTACAGAACATTAAATCTATAACTGATTTCTAATGGTCATTAATTTTAGCCTTTTTAATACTTCTCGAATGGAGCACAAGTTAATTAAGTGGTTAATTCATCATATACCTACTTTTCTCTACTAGTGCGACTACCTGTTTTAATAGCAGAGTAAAAATATTTAAACAAAAATCATAGCTATAATTTACAATACAAAACAATATATTTGTTAATCATCGAATTAATTAGAATAGTCACTTCAAATTTCTAATGAAACCGGGTTGCTTTGTGTTATTTCAAAAAATGATCATGAATTTTGGGCTGGTGGATCACTACCTTAATTTAATTAATTGTAAGAAACGCTTTTTAAATAATAATAACAATTTGCATCATTTCCAACATTTATGAATGTTTTAAATACATATTTTTCAACATTTTTGATAGATATTATATTTATGATCAAGAGGCTGTGGAACACGATATAATTTACATATAATAATGACGTAATCATTTCTAAAACGGTTCACTGATCTTTTCTTCTCTCTTATGATTTATAGCAAATCACGATTTATTTATTTATTTTTGCCACAGTTACTCATTGTGTTTATGATAAAAGATATTAGTTTTTGTTATTTCACCAAATATCGTTTTTGCAACGAGTCACGTAGGGACTTGCAACACGAGCTTGCAACGTAGCTCTGCACACAACTCCTATCCTGCCGCTAAAAATAGTAAAACACAATTGTTGCGGTTGAATTTGTGGGGCGAGTAAAGAGGGATTGGGGTGAAGAGTGAAGGAGGTGACAATAGAGAGAGAAAGAGAGAGAGAGAGAGAGAGAGAGAGAGAGGGAGAATTATACACTTACCATCTCCAGAAAGATTGACTTGCTCTTCGAACATGCTTAAAGTGCTATGTTGTGCAGTGTGTGTGTGTGTGTGTGTGAGAGGGAGTGTGTGTATTTCTGTGTGTGTGTGTGTTTGTGTGTGTGTGTGTGTTGGTTGCCATTCATCTCGGTTTTTAATAAAATTGCAGCAGCGACTCAAGTTGTGAGCTGCCAAGGCTAAGCGCACTCGACTGTATGGCAAAGATGGGCGTGGCACTACTCAGAATAAACCATACTATATATAAACATATATACACAGAGTATACAGAGCCGACCAAAGTCAGCCAAATGCCAATAACAGCTGCAGCAACAGCAACAATAAAAACGGCAGCAAGAATAACAGTCTGAGCAGCCAAAGAGACGACGAAGGGGTCCGAAAAGGAGGCATGCCGCACTTGACCACATTTAAAAAGAGTTATGAATATTGCAGAAAACTCTGCACACACACACACACACGAACTGTGTGTGTTTGAGTGTGTGAGTGTGGCTTAGAAATTGTTATTTTCCTTATTTATTTCAATTTGTGAGATTTTCATATGCCCCCTTTTGTGGCTGACACTTTTTTTTTTGGATGTAGGCATATTGGATTCGAAACAGACTTTATTTTATATCACATATATATATATATATATATATGTATATATATGCATATATATATTTGCCACCAGTAATTTTCTGCTAAGCAATAAAAGCCACATCAAGTTTAGGGATTAAGGTTTTAATTTGATGGTTTTCCTTATTAGATTCCAAAAAACAAATATCAAAAATATAAACTTGAGTGTCTGTTGACTTCAAATATATGTTAAACGAAGCAAGACTTCTGTATTCTCAATTGCAGACTATACAAATTAATCTTCAAAGTAAAAAATATTTAATAGCTATTTTCTGTATTTTCATTTTATTTTTATTTAATATAAACAGCTGTAGAAGTCTTTATACTCCTTATATTTTTTAAACAAATTTGAAATATTAATTCCTGCTTATCATATGCAGATTAATTCTATTCCACTTTATTAAAAACTTTATAAATTATAATATAAATATCGATAAAAATCGATTTCCGATAGCAATAAAGAGCACACTTGTCAAGATACAGTAACTCAAATATTATTGAATACTGTAAGAATGTAATTGAGATCAGATAAAAAAAACTCTTATTTTATTGCATTGAAAAAACTATTATCAGTAAATCGATGTGATTATCAATTTCTAGTCGAGTTCTCCCCACTGCACCAATCGAAATTGTTTTCTGTCTGCAATTTTGAAATCGAAATCACAGCAAACAGTTAAAGAGCACTTTATGATTTTAATTATTTTCAATTGCTGGGTAAAAGGTGCTCCAAAGTGAAATGGACTGATGAAAAAGCAAAGCACTAATCAAAATGCGATTATTTATCGATTAATACAAAAAAAGAGCCAATAGCAAAAAAAGAAGAAGCAGAAGCAGAAGTAAAAGGAAATTATAGTGGCTCATGCGAAAGGTGGTGAAATGCAGTCCACTGCCAAAGCAGCAACTGCCAATGTCACTAATTCAATTTCGCCGACCACGCAAAAGACCAACAAAAAAAGAACAAGAGAAAAAACGCTAAAAAAAAATATAGAGAGAAAAGCGAATAAAAAAAGGAAAAGAAAGTTAGGAAGTGACTGCAACTCGGTCACGAACTGCCATAAAAAGCGCAAAGAGCCACAGAAGAATCAAGGCAACAAAAAAAAAAAGAAAAGAAAGAAAAGCGCGCAAGAAGAGAATGAAAGCGAGTGTGGACAATTGTAAAGGGGTTGGCCAAGGGGTGCTAAGGGTGCAAAGGGTGCTAAGGGGGGTAGGGGCAGAGGTGCAGAGGATGGTTATCCAGTGTATTGGAGTTGATATTTGCGCATCACTGCGCACATTGAACTGTCAATGGCAAGCGACAGGCGACAAGCGTACAGGAGAGGATAGGAGGAGTGGAGAGGGGGGTGTGTGTGGAGGGGCAGGTTGCAGTGGGTTATTGCCAATTTATCAATTGCAGAGCAATGCTTTGAGCCAAAAGCAGTCTGTGCACTAATGCAGCCATTGCCATTTGACCTGGCTAAGTCAGTCCAGAGAGAGACAGAGAGTGAGAGACAGAGAGAGTGAGAGAGAGCTAGTAAGTGAGTGAGAAGAGTAGAGATGTTGTTTTCCCATTTTTGTTAGCCGGATTCTCGTCATGTGCGTGTTGAAAAAGTAATTACATCGCTGACTGGTCCTATAAATAACCTGCCTTGAATTTTATTGCAGCCTTAAAGTGTCATTTGGGGCATAAATTCATGGAAGGCAAAAAACAAAACACTGCTGCTCTCTTTATCTATTTTTTTGTTTGATACCCTGTAAATAAGCAACAAATTGATACATTTCTGTTTAACAATTTAAGTCAAGGCACATATTTTCAAATGCACAAGAGAACAATTGCTACTTGTTAAGCATTAAGCAGTTAGTTGGTTTCCATCAATTAAATTAGATAATTATTCTATAAGCAGCTTAACGTGAATGCTAACTTTGAAGAGAAGTACGGTAAGCGAGCAGAAGAAGAAGTAAAATCAATCATGAAACCAAATTCGATCTTTTGAATATTCCAGATTATCAGTAAGTAAGTAAGTATAGTAAGAAATTAGTGAGCTATATTTTTGACAAATAATATCATGTGCAGAATTGTCAACAATTTGCCAATTAGAAATTAAGCACCCTGGGAACTATTCCAATTAGCGAACTTTGGATTTAGTAAGTCTGCTAAATTTGTTACCGCAACCCTTTGGCAAAACTGGCCGAATCTTAGCTAATCTAACTTAATCTAATTCCACATCATGTCATTCTCAAGACACAGTCTTCTAACGGCATCGTCCACAATTTTTAACAGCGTGAAGAGAAGAAATTCTTAACTACTATTTTTGATACAGTTTTTCATCGTAAAGGGTTTAAATAAGGAAGCTTGTCAGTAGGGAAGAAATTCAACCTAATCGACCCACTTGAGCACTTATTATTATTTAAATTATTATTCGAATTTTTGCATATTTCTAAAAATCCAGCTGGTCCTTATGGCAGAAAACAGAGACCAATATAGAAAATTGCATTACATATTTCTGGATTTTAGAAAGAATTTTGTTTAACAAATGTACTAAAATAGAACCGCCCAGAATATTTAATTTTACAAATATTACTTTGCCGCTGAAAAAGCTGAGAAAAATTCTCCAATGATACTAATGATATATATATATAATGATTAAATAATGATATAATAATATATAGTGATTAAATTTAAGGAGTTTTATTTTTATTTAAATGAATTTTATAGCTATGCAAGCTTTTAATGTTTATTTATCTTCAGCATTGGCTGCTTGTTATTAAATACTATTTTTATAATTTTCTACCTACATTTTAAGTATTTATTTTAACATTTTCTATTATTCGTACCGCAGCTGTTTGTAACTCAGATGAGGAGTATTTCCTAGTCGAGTCAACTCCAATTGTTTGCATTTTACACACATTTTATTCCCTTAGATTTTCTGTTTTCATCTGGTGGATCGGCTGACTGCCTTCGCCTGCATAAATCAACGCAAATGAATGCTATTTAGTTGATGGCACAGGCCAGGAAATGCGCCGCTTAGCCAAATACACACACTAACACACACCAACACACACACACACTAACACACACACACCAGCACAAACACATATATCGAAAGAGCTATGGAAAAGTTGGATCTGCAGTTACAAAACGCAGTTGGTTTGCCATTTTCCACATGCATTTCTCAAAAGGCAGCGGAAACCACGTCAAATGCAAACTCTCGCAAACAACAACAACAACAACAAATGCAACAAGAAGCAGAAACTACATCTTAAGATGTATTGCATTAGTCTGTGACCTGCAGCATATATAGACATGTGTGTGTGTGTGTGTGTGCGAGTGTTGTGGCAGTTCCGTTTGATATTAGCCCCGCACCTCGATGCGTTTAGTCAACGGCTACAGAAACATGGCGCAAAACTTGAACGAACAGTTGCACAATTTTCCAATTGCACTCAGCGAAAAATTCATGACTTCAATTATGGATTTCTACAACGAGCGAGTTGGTTTTTGTTAACTGAAAATGAAGAGGAGAGAAGGTGTGTGATGGATATGTAACAGGCAGAGGGAAGCAGAATTTGATATATTATGTATATATTTTCGATCAGTATCAGCAACCGAGTAGACTAAGGCAACTCTGTCTAATTGTCTCTTTTAACAAATTGTTCTTAGTGACAATACGGCCAGGTCTTTTTAAATTTGATTTATTTAATTTTATGTATAACTTTACTCGTCTCGCGAATATCGATACAAATCGATTCTCGATAACAATAATAGGAACAGTTGCGTAGCTTTAGTGTACTATTTGTTGTAATATTCCCGACAGTTTCTATATCATTTAAAAAGGTGCCCTGTTACAAGACTGTAAGCTAACCTTGTTTTTAAACCGGTTTGAACCGTATCACATTTTCCAAACCATTCTTCCATAAAACAACTTAATCAAAACCCTAACCAATTTGTTGAACAATTTTCTGTTTAATAATTGAAACTATTTATAGAATGCAAAATAATATTAATATATTAATAAAATGTTGCTTTTATATATATTTATTTATTTTTATTTTTGTATTATTTTTTTGTCTATTAAACAATTCGACCTCTACATTGAAAATGATTAAATTGAATACCATTTGCATGCTTTCTATTTATCGATATCGACGGGACTTTATGAAATTAATTTCTTCGCATTTTTCCGAGCACACCTATTTTTTTTTTTTGAGTGTAAGTAATCCATTTGTGCGGTAGCTGCCAGTAGCCAAACAAGCGAGACGAGACTCGGAGACTTGGAGACTACCAGACTGCCAAAATAGGCAGACAGGGAGACTGTGGCGTTGCCAGCCTTTTCTTTGTTGCACTGGATGTGCCTTGAGTGTGCCAACGGAAATGTTGGAGAGGGACGGGGAGGAAGAATATTCAAAGAGCGGCAACGACATCGTCTGTGCAACGGTTGCAGCTGCTGTTGCCGTTGCATATTTTGCATATTTGTGGCACTGCTCATAAATTCCGACTGCAAATGTATAACAGCAACAGTAACGGCAACGGCAACGGCAACAGCTGCAACTGTGGCAACATCTACTGGCACCACATCCTCGCTTTTGCCGTTGCATGCCTCTTAAACATTTTGGGGTCTAGTCTGCTACGGCTGATAAGGTTAAGCGGCATTCCAAATGATTTCAGCACTCGCATCTCAAATGTGGCATTTTAGCTTGAGGCATTTAGCATTTTGAATCAGCAACAGCATCTGGCCAAGAAACCGCTCATTCTGCTTACACTCAGCATGGCTTATGCATTAAGCCATCAACAGTCAACATTGCCCCCAAGCTGCACAGTCTGTCCACAGTTGGAGTTGCAGTTGCACTTGCAATCGCAGTTGCTAATTTGCCAACAGTTTGCAAACTTACCTTTTTATTGAGTAAAAAGTGAATGGGAAGCTTTGAAATTAATAGACTCACTTAAAATAAATTATTAACTAAGTTGAATGACATTTTGACAGTCACTTTAGTGAAGTTGTTAACAATTTATCAGAGTGGAAAAATCATTTAGTTAAAATTTGAAATCAATGAAATGAAAGAAAAAAACTGGTTTTATAATATATAGATAATGTTATCTATTATATTATAATTAATTCAATTATTTATTATATTTAGTACATTATTTTATTCATTTAATATTTAAAATTATGAAATAAAAGACTTTGTTTTTCAAATTAAATCTTTTTTATTGACTTGACTGAAATGTTGTATTTAAGGTTGTCTGAGTTTTTAACTATATTTGGGAGATAAAAGTTAAGTAATATGATTTATTAAATATTTAAAATTTATGAAAAATAAAATTACATTTACAAATTATCAACATTTTTGTTTACTTATTTAAAGTTTAAAGGAATCACAAAAGTATTCTACAAAATAAATGAATTTAATAAGTTGAATGATTTAAAATGTTTTGATTTATTTTGCAACTATGCAAGAATAGCTTTAAAATTACATCGTTGTATTATATAGATATGTATATGTATAAAAGTAGATATATCTACATGGATACCTAACAAACTCACCGACAAAATAATGATACCCTAAATATGATAAATTACAACTAAGAAATCTGCTTAAAATGCAAATTTAGCTTGTTGAATATTAAAGCATTTTAGGAATAATATTATTACGCATAAAGGGCAACTAATTAAAACTGTTTATATTAACCTCTCTCCCATTCTCTCTCTCTTTCTCTCTTTGCAGGTAAGTGACGTCACTTGTTGTCCCCTGTTTTCACTGTAAGTAAAACATTTATTCAACATTTTTTTTGGCCAATCGTCAATAATATTGACAAAGCCGCAATGCAAATAATATTTTTTTATTTCCGTTCCGTTTGCACAAAAATATAACAGCTAAAATAAGTGTAAATAAAAATTTAAATATTTAAATCATTTTTTAAGCTGCGTTAAACGGTAAATATTTAAGTTGAGAATAAAAATTTAAAATAAAAATAAAAGTGTAAAATGTACTTCAAAAGGTCGTCAATTGAATTTTAGCGACATTTTCGCTTCGTGCGTGAAAGCATTAAAAATTATATTGAAAGTGTGGGCGAGTGTGTGTGTGAGTGTGTTTGTGTGTGTGTGTGTATGTTTTACATGTGTGTAAGTATTAAGTGTGTGTAACACTTATGTGTGTATGGAAAAGCTTTCAACTTTCAGCAAGCCAGCAAAGGCATGCAGAATATTTTTTTGTGAGAGCTTCTGCTTCTTCTTTTAGCCACGTTGCTGCAGCAGAGTCATTTTTGGCCAGAACACACTCACACACACATATTTACATATACATATGCATACCTTTGACAGCGCAATATTTCGCCTCGTTTTTGGGTTGGTCGGTTCCAAGGGATGGCGGGGAAGTGGGCGTGGATGTAAGGGTGTGTCACAACATTGTTTAATTAAATGCAAAATAAAAACGGCACTCTTGCAACAACTCTGACTGATTGCTTTAAATCTTTTAAAAACTAACAAAATGAAGAGAAATGTTGAATATTTTCATAAAAAATATAGTTTTAAATTAAGATATTCTTAGCTTAAAAACTCCCTGAATAGCTGCAACAAATGAATTCATGCAAGAGGATAGAATTCTAGGCAAAGAATTAAATTAAGATTCGGTAAATTTTGTTATGTACATTTTTTGTTAATTTTATTTTCTGACTATTCTTGCAAGAATTTTTCTTTCAAATAGAAAAATTCCCAGCTAATTCTTTGATATAAATGTGTTTTACTGCTTTATTTAAGGCAATTAAAAATAAAATTAAATAAAAGAAATAAATGATTTTATAAATTTAAATTAAGTAAAAAATAATTTAAAAAAAAAACTTCTAACTGGCTTTAAAAATCATAGGATAAATAATTCCAAAAATTATGCATGAAATGAGTACAAAATTTGTTCAAATAATGTTTAAAGTATTTATTTATACATGTCATTCAAATGAGTTATAACAATTTATGACCAATAAGTAAATTTAATCTGCATAAAACACATACACACACACACATGCACACATCTTAGGAACTTATAAATTCAGCTTCGATCCGGCTGAATAATGGCATCTGGTGGATTTGTTGAAATCCAGCTACAAATCACAGCACAGCTCAAGTTTCTGATTGGTTGCACGTCTTAATTTATGAGTAATTATAATTATATTTTATATTTTACAGTTGGTTGCGTTTGCTAAGCTCCCTTGAATTAAGCGAATGTAAAACAACATTGAGGACAACATGAATGGTTATAAGTTAAAGAGCATGCCACTAAGAGAGTGAACAGCAAGTCTTAAGCAGACTTAACAGCGAGCACGCAGCAGCGTAAATAGAACATGAGTATCAGGAATTAAAGTAACTGTTAACTACTTAAGAGAGCCTCAAAAGTGCTCTGCTAAATGCAAGTGATGTGAATTGTTAAAGGAAATTATAACATAGTTGAACTGTAAATAGAAGCTGAAGTGAGAACTCAAATTCATGTTTTTTTTTTTTTGGACTAGTCAATAACTAGTAGTTAGTAAATTTATATAAATAATAAAACTTATTAAATTATAAAGGACAAGAATTTAGCTATAGGCTAAGCCTATTTTTTTGCCCAAATATTCAATTTACTTGTTGAGTCAACATAAGCTTAACAGCTCCAGTCTCTCTCTTAGTGCTAACAAGCACCGGTATGAAGAGTAAATTTCCCTCTGTTAATAGCCGGCTTGCAGTCAATGGGGCAACCTACTAACCTACTGAGCGCACTTAACAGCACAGACATACTAAGAGCAGCACTTTTTTTCTGAGCACTGCGAATGCTTATCACATTAGCATTACAGCAACTGCTGCTGTTAGAGCTACTGTTAGAGCTACTGTTACAGTTACAGTGGCTGTCAGCTGCTGTACAGCATCCCTAAGGCTGCTGCTGCTGTTGTCAGTTAGTACATTTTGAGTTGTTGATGGCGGTGCGCGCGTTTCTCGGGCTGCTGTAGCGGACACGTTGGAAAATTATCGTCGATTCTTAACAGAATTACAAATTGTGATCAACGCGTGAATAAAATGATTGCGGCCGCAATGTAAAATTGAATGTAAAAATTGTAAGAGGCAATAAATGAGTGTTTATGTGAGTGCTCCACTGAGTGCGTGGGAGCGTGTGTGTGTGCACTTGTGAGTGTGTGTGATAAATTATATTAATGTGCAGAGATAGCTGAAATTTATGGGCAACTCGCATTTGATGTGTGCTGATAACAACAACAACAACAACAGCAACATCAACAAGAAAATAAAAAATGTCCATGCGAATTGATGTTAAAATGAGAAATGCAATGAATTAAATAAAAAATGAAAAATATACTCGTGTGTGCTATTTGCTGTGATAAATGGTGTGCGAAGCTGGTGCCATTAAAATTACAATTAATCATAATCAAAGCAAGCGTTTAAATAGTTTAATTAACGTTAATTATTATTCAAATAAGCAAAGTGTATATTAAACAGGAATATTTACTGCAGCTACGCTTCGATACCGATAACGATAACGATGGGCATCTGTGTAAAACCGTTAATGGGAAATCTGATTTACAGTTATGATGGAGCAGTGTTTGAGAGAATATAAAAACCGCAATTTTAATTGCATGAAACAAATTAAACAAAATGGACTTAATTTTTATTTATTGTTAATTATCACATTAATAATAAAGTTAATAATAACAATAATGATATATAAGTATATAGAATAATATAATATAATAATGAATAATAATAAATAAATATTTGTATATAGTTTAGTTTTTGGAATCTGACTTACAAATATTTTTATATATGTCATAAGATACAAGTAAATTAAAAATTAAATAAACCAAGAAAAAAAGAAAAGAATAACGAAAAAGGAATAAATATTTTAAAACCCAAAGTCAATTGTTAAACAAAAATTAAACTAATATTTGTATTTAAATAAAATAAAAAAAAAATTAAAAAATAAATGAAATGGTTAACAATATGAAAGTAAAGTAACTTATTATTTAATTGTTAAAAATTAATCAAATAATTTCCTAAGTCTTATATAATCAATAGAAATAACTGAGTTAAATGAATACACTCTAAAAAAAACCAAACAGAATAAAAGTGAAAATAAATGTTTGCAAAAAAAAGTCAAAAATTACAACAATTACCAGCAAATGGATACAAATAATAGTGTAATTAAAACTGGCCCTAAACCAATATAAACATTATGTAAATAGCTCGACAAAATTAGAGGAAATTATTAACGAATAAATTTTAAAATGCGTATAAAATAATAATGAGCATTAAACAGACAAAACAAAAAACAGCTAAGCGATTTAACCCTTCGAAAATCCCATTGAGCACAATTTAGTAATTGCCACAATTATGGAAAATAAATAATAATAATAATCAAAAATAAATTATAAAAAAATACGACAAGCCAAGCAACGAGCCACAATACAAATAGGCCTTTTACACACACCCAAACATACACACTTTGATATACACATGTGATGATAATCCTTGGTTGGCAAATTGCCTGAATAGTGTGCAGTGGTAGGTGCGGGGAAGGGTTTGCGATGGGAGGTTGTATTGGGATAAGAGGGCAACATTTGCCGTTAAGCCGCTTAAGTGCTATCATGTTGTATACAACGTCAATTCAGCAGAAAAAAGGCCATCAGAAACATGATTAATCTCAATTTATGACAACGCCAGCTACAACAACAACAACAACAACAAAAGCAAAAAACCCGAAAAAATATAGAAAGCCAAACACGAGGCTGACAAAATCAAGTTGGCCCAGAAGTTTTCTGGCTCCTGCTGCGGGCAACGCTAACGATCAAGCCATCCATCAATCAATCAATCAATTTATCAATCAACACTGTTCTCATTCCCCACTCTCTGTCTCTCTCGCTCAGTTTGTCTCTCTCTCGCTTGATTAAAACCTATTTGCTGGCATTTATGCAGACTTAATTATATATATAATTATATTTTGTTATGGGCCAACAATTGGGTTCAATTTGCCCTGTTGCCCCGTTTATGATTTATGCAGATGTCTAATTAGTATTACTGCAGACTAACTGATATCTGTTTTACATGCTCCAACAGCCAGCTCTTCTCCATCCTCCATCCACCACCCTCTATCCTTCAATCTCCATCCCCTAATCATCAGCCTCGTCATCATCATCCACAGCAGCATTCATAATAAAATAATAATGCATACGATTCTGTTTTGGCTTATGAACTGACTCTGCTGTAATGTGTACCTAAATATATCCTGTAACCAGTGTAAATGGCCAAAGCGGGTCTGATGAAGCATATCGAACTCCTTAAGCGATATATATTCTTGATCAGCATGAAAAATGGAGTTGAATTAGCCTTGTTTGTTTGTTCTTCTTTAAAATCAGGCTGTGCTCAGAGATTATCAGATCTAGAAACTTATACTTTGGATACAAATTTCCGTATATCATAAGCAGATCAAGCTTGTTTCCATTTGTCGGTAAGCTACTTGCACTTATCGATATTAATCGATATCATAAAAATAAACAATTGCAAATTAATTGATATCAGTTTACAATTGATGTATTTTATACCCTCACATATTATTGATCAACTGTTCATATTGAGCAAACTACCAACAACTAGTTTACTCTACATTTAACAGGGTAACTCCTAGTCGGTCACTTTTGACTGTCGCCTTTCAACTGGTTGTAATTATGATGATGCTCTGCTAATTAGTTGCATAAATCAACCTATAAAACCGGATGGACATGCACTCGACTTGTCTCTCTCCATCTCTCTTTCTCTCTTCCTCTCTTGCTCCCTCTCTCAATTTTTTCCCTCTCTCTCTCTTTACCTCTGTGTGTGTTAATTGGTTTCAAATGTTTTCATGTGCCGCAAATTGATATTAAGCCGGAGATTACCGACAAGAGTTTTGCATTTGTGTGTGTGTATTTTAGCCAAAGACTGCTGCATAATTAAAACGTCTTAGACATGGCCACATAAAAGATGATGCCCCTCACCCCTACCCCAACCACAACCCTAACCTCTTGCAACTTTCATTTCTTTTGTGGCACGGGACTTTTTGGCTTTCATCTGGCGAATCTGGCGGTGAAAGTGAGTCGCTTCTCAGCTCTCTTAATTTATTATGTCCGCCTCATTTAATTTTGCTATGAGTGTGTCACGGTTGTGCGTGTGTAGCTGTGTGTGTGTGTGTTTGGCCATTATACTTTGTGGCATATAAACTTTGCATGTGTGGCACCATTAAAAGCACACAACATTATGATTACGATTATGTGCGTTATTATATGTGTGTCAGGGTTATGATTTTATTCAAGGATTCACTTGAACTCACCAACGAAGGAAGACTTGAACTTGAAATCAGTTTTGATTTTAACAAAGCAAACATTCAAATAATTTGCAACTGGCTAAGACTGCATTTTCTTAATCACAATCATATCTATGTGACTTGGATTAAAAATTTAACCAAGTAAACAGAAGCTAAATAAAATGTTTAAATGCTCTCAAAAGTATGCTATATTTATTAAACTTAATTTTTGTGTATGATTTTCTGTGGCTTGTTTAAGGACTGCAATTCTCCTTAAATCAGCAAGCAATAAATCCAACAAAATAAAATCTGTTTATACAGCTGCAATCAATACTTATATATTTATATATAACCTATATTTTTTCTATATTCAAAAATTGTTAAATATATGAAACTTTATTGAAAGCAATCAATGCTGAAGATAAGTAAAAATTAAAAGAAAACATTGCATCAAAATTGATTAACAAAAATAAATAAATGCTTTAAATTGCTTGGAAATGAGCTGGTCAAAACAAGAGGAGTATTTTTTTTTGCCTTTATTATATTTGTTATTTTTATTATTATTTGTTTTTGATCTCTATACCTTATATATATTTTTACTTTTATCTAAAACATTTAATTTTTTTTGTCTATTCACAAATAACGGGTTAGTTGCGTTGACTGCGTTTTTAGGCCTGTCATAAATCAAGTAATAATTTATATGTATGGCTCAAAAGCGCCACCTGCCGCTGATGTTTGGCAACGGACACGCACACACACACACAGGCACAACAGTCGTTGGGTGTGTCGCGCATCGAAATTGGTTTTAATGAAGCGTCCGTTACGCTTCAGCTGCGAAGAGAACAGTTTGTAAATTGATTGGCGGGCTGTGTAAGCCACAAATGGTCGACGTTGGTCGGTTGTTGGCCAATTGGCCGTTTTTGGCCAACTGCTTGTCTGTCCGTTATGTCCTCTCCTGTCCTGTCCTGTCAAAAGCTGCGGTGGCCCATTCGCGAAATCTGCTGAGGTGTGAAAGCCAAAAATTATTGGGGCACGCGCCGCAGCTCCGAGCCCCTATCATAATCCCCCTCCTCACAGATTGTGAGCAATTAGATGCAATAAATCACAAGCGTTTATCTATTGTGTGTATGTGTGTGTCTGTGTGTGTGTGTGTGTGTGCGGGTGTGTGCGGGTTGGCCATAGGCCTGGCTCAGATAACCAAGATTGTTCGCATTGCTGCTGGCTTTGGGCTCAAATATTGTACACATGATTGCCTCGCCACCTCATCCCTAAGCTGCCTTTGGCTTTGTGCAACCAGTCAAGTGTATATACATATATATATATATATATATATATATGTATATATAGCAGTCTGCTTGGCAATTTATTGATGTGCTGATATTTCCTTGGCAATTGACCCGCGGCATTTTGTGCCTGTCTCGCTTAATTGGCAACACATTTTTGTACGCTTTGTTGTCGGCTCATTGATTGCGGCTGAAATTGAAACTCAATTTGCCCATTTTGATATTTATAATAAGCCCATAAGCACTACAAAGTTTTGTAAAACAAACTATCTATTTTATTGTTATTTATATCCTTGACACCTGAGTAATTAATTGAGCCATTAACTAATCTACATCCTGATAAATTTAATGAGCCAATAAATTCCAGTAAATTTCTAAGACTGTCAATTGCATCTATTATGAAAACTAAAATTTATTTTGCGCGGCGCTAAATAATATTTCTAAAATTAGATGAGATGTGTTTATATACTATATATAAACCTTGTTGAGTATTTTCTGGAATAGTTCTTATTAGAAATACTGACACAGATAATCTCTGAAATTATTGAAATTAATTTTATAAAAGGTAGCAACTTTGAAGAGGATTAGTCAAAGATTTCTAAATAATACGTCAGAGATGGGCACACACGCTATAAATTATAATAACAATACTAGTAATTAAGTTAGTAGATTTTTTATGCACAAGAAGTTGACATCAATAAATGTAGTATACTCTTGAGCGCAATAAATCATTCTCCAGTTTCTTCAGTTCATTTTTATTCTAAATTAACTTAGTATCTAAAAGAAATAGGGACAGACGCTATCAATATTTAACACTTATCCACATTCTGAATGTGTTGATCATTTTTTGTTCCACAGAAAAATTCACAAAGAGTTGACATCTAAAAATATAGCATACTTTCGAGGGCAATAAATTATTCGCGAGTTTCTTCAGTTCTTTTTTATTCTAAATTACCTTAGTAACTAAATGAAATGTTTTATCACAAAGAAATATCTAAAATTCATATTTTTTACTTCTAATATAAACTATATATCAAATAATAGTGTTAATAGGCTAATAAAACCCATAACTGAAGTGATTTGTTGGGATAACTGGGAGAACAAAGAAAAAGCGATTCTTTAACTATGAATCTCTTCTTTTGACAGATCATTATAGATACCCGATTCGACCAATTCAGATGCAGTCTGCCTGCACCTAACCAAAGGATATATTCTAAATTTATCTTTTTCTGTTGACCCGTTTTTAATAAAAATATAATAAATAAAGTAGTTAAATTCACCAAAAAATAATATAAATGTAAATTTGTAAATTACAGTCCGACTCCGGAAAGCATTTAGGAAACTTCAAGTGTGCTCAGGCAGCAATCAAAGTGCGGTGTACGAATCGTGTGCCTGGGTGGCAGAAGGGGCGTGGCTGTTGTGGCATAAGAGGAAGAGCAATCAAAAGCGTTCGCAAGCATTTTGGTCGCAATAGAAACAGAAGCAAGTGCAAGTTTTCCGGGCATGTATAATTTGCATGTGTGGCATGCAGCTGCCATAGAGAGGGAAACGAGAAAAGCATAGCTAAAAGAGAGAGAGAGAGAGAGATGGAAATAAGTTAGGTTCGGAGACAGGTGTCAGAGTGTGGCAAGAAATGTCCAAGCATACTTGAAGTTTATGTAAAGTTCCAAACTTGCAACAGAATAAAACTTTTGCGCTTCAAAAGTAAAACTCAAAAAAATAAATAAACGTTGCTTTGAGAATTTTTTAAAATATTTGTCTTTTTTACGCTCTGTTAAATATTGAAGCACATGTGTTTAAATTGACTGCTTCTCAAGTAATTCACATATTTTGTAGACTTAATTCTTAACTCTGAAAATTTAGTTAGATTTAATCCTTTTTAGTCAAGTGAGCTTGTGGCAATTCACAATTTTGTTCAGCCACATCACGTTGCAGCATCTCAATGCAGTAAGTGTCTTGTTGCCTGCCACACCTACTTTTCCCTCTCATTCCTGCCTCCTTCAAGCCACAAGCCTTCTCCAAGCTCAGTTCACAGCTGGCAAACAAAAGATTCGAGTTGCCAACTTGCGTTAAATTTATGCTTTATGCGATATATTTTTTATTGGTTTGGTTAATAAACACAGGCAACACACACACACCCCTCCACTCCCCCTCTTGTGGCACACATATCTCCTGCCTCTTTGATATATGCATTGTTTGTGTTGTTGTTGGCGATATTTGAGTGCTGGTTTATTTACTTTTCATTTGCTGTAAGCCAATTAATTGTTATTTATTTTAATGCAGCGCCATTTTTCCGTTTCCTTTCAGCTTCCCATTTCCCCTTTTCCAGTTTGCCTTTTTGCTCGTTTCTCGAGTTTTCAGTTAAAGTGTTTCAGTTTCATTTGCACTTCCCGTTTGCCATTTTCAGTCTCCCTTTGCCGTTTCCCAAAATTTATGCATTACTTGCAAATTTATTGACCCAGTTGTGCAACAAAGACGCAAATGTTAAAATTCAGTTTTTTATACTCTGAACATATTGAAAAAAGGCTGAAGAGGGTATGGTAAAGTTGTGATTGGGCTTGCAACAGACAGTAGGGATGCTCCCTCAGAAGTCTATATATATTCTTAATCGTAATCAATATCTAGAGGCTTAAAATGTGAATTATACGTTTTAATTTATCAAACGCAGTTTGAATTTATTTCACATGATTTATAATTACTCCCAATCCGCTAATATTGATGTAAATCAATTTTCGATAACAAGAAGAACACAACCCTAAACATGTATCGGTTTTTTTAGGGTTAATCTATAGCTTTACTAAATTTTGATTATCTGTAACAATTAATGTCTTGACTATCTGCCTAAATTTAATTACTTAAGCTCTTAGAAGCCTGATTAAATTAAAATCTAGAATTGAATTTTGTTACGCGTATGAATACTAATTTTCTAAACGGTCCCTGGTGAGTTGCGATAACCCATGTAAGCCATGTTTACATTAAATCTTTGCATATTCTAAACATGTATTTTCTTTAAAAGATTTTCCTTCTTAGGAATTTGTTTAAAGACCTGCAAAAGATGTTAATTTATGGCCCAAGGTTTTTCTTAAATTATGTTCATTGAACAATGCTTATCTTAATAAAATTGTCATGCCTAATATTTCATAATATATATATTATTCTATATTTTATCTATGACAAAACACTCAAATAAAAAACGTAATAAATCATCTACCTGAAATAATCGTGATAAATTTGTTGCTCTTAAGGGAAAAATTTATTTATTGTATAAATTATTTTAAATTCACTTTAAGACAACATATTTCTTAGCCATTCCAATTTCTGGCAACCTCATAAATCACCAAAGATTTTTTTCCAACTGTTTTCATTCCGCTTAAAAAATAAAACAGGGCATCGAGCAGTCTATAAACTGTTTTCCGCAATGTTTTCACTAACCTTTTGTTTGTTGTTTTTTTTTTCACCGGACAAAAGTAACCAATTTGTTGGATTGTTCTAAAATATTCAGTGTGGCTAACTCCAAACGAGTATCCATTTGTATCTCTTATGAATGCACAAAGTTGTATTTCAAACAAACAAAAAAAAAACAATAACAAAACTACAAAAGTTTTTGCCCTGGCGGCTGGCAATAAAGCTTAAATAGTTGTTTAAAAACAGAAACACGTTTTTGATGCCATTGCCAACATATGATAAAATAATGAGTTAGGAGAACCGACTTTTAATTAATGCCACATTAGGCCCGACTCGAATTGTTGATGGCGCTGGCTAATTACAAAATTGGTATTCAGGCAAGCGGTAAAAATTCATGGCAACAATGAACACCATTCGCAAGTATGGTGGATGGCGCTGACATGGCTGACAGACAGGACAGTGGCAGTTGGAGTAGGGGTACTCCCGCATTTATACCGCCGGCAAATTGACTTGAAAGTTAATTACTCTGATTTAAGCACATCACAGACCAACATAGACTCAAAGAGCGACAGGCGGTGCAGCTCGGGAGGGGAGGGGAGATGGACTGAAGTTAGGCAGCCTAAACTCACTGATTAGCAAACCAAGCCCCCAATATACACTCCCCCCTCACCCCCTCAACTTCCATAGATTCAAATTCCAGTGAATGTGCCACGCCACGCCCACCCGGAGTGCTGCGGGCGCTTTGCCTTCCGTTTGCTTTGCCACAGTTTTCCACACAGCGAAAAATGAAAAGCTGAAACGCAATTTTGTTGATTCAACAATATTTGGTTCCCGTTGAGCTAATCTTAAATTGAGCCTTTTTAATCTCAAATTCAGATCTGCTCTGCGGACGCTTAAAACAAATCGAATTTTAGATTCTGTTTTTGAGCGATTTCGAATTCAGTTCCAATTTAATTCACTGCCACAAACTTAAAATAAGGCAGAATTTTAAATATCTCAAGCTGAATTTAAGTATCAAATTTTGTTTTACGATTTTAATAAATTTCGTCGCAAGAATATTTTCTTTAACTTGATTTAAGTTTTTTATTTCAGTGTAATGGGGGCGACTCGTTCAAGGCAACCGCTTGATAAAAAAGCAGAAGGGAGTGCGGGGCAACAAAAAAAAAAAATAAAAAGTAAGAAAAAATTCAAACAAGTTGCAAGTTGTTGACTACGCCTCGAAGTGTGTGTGTTTTTGGGGGCGTTGCACGCGGAAATTTAATTAAGTTGCAATTATTGTTGTTGTTGTTATTGGCTGTTTTTGTTGTTGCCTGTTGTTTCTGGCGATTTGATTAAATTGTTTGGATGCCACAGCATCTATTTGTTATTTGCAAGATTTCCGCATAAATTAACTTTGAAGTATGTGTTTGGGTGTGAGAAAGAGAGGTGTGCGGCTGCTAGGAGACCCCGCCACTGGGCGTGGCACTTGCCCCAATTACTGCAGTTGCTATCATAGCCACCATCAAAACAAGATTAGACTTACTTAGTCTGACTAATTAAATACTGTTTGCCTTCGAATTGCTAAAATCAAATTAAAGCCAAATTGAAATACAACCAAAAAAAAAAAAGCTTTTGACCCTTTCGCAAAGCCCTAAAATCGAATAAAATTGGGTAATCCTTGATTAATGATTTGTCCAGTGCTACATTTATTTAGACAAATTTCTTTATTTAGGTAACTGATTAAATTGGATTATTTTTGCTAATGCTAAATAAAGAATTAGTTTGATTACAATAATTAGTATTGATAGAAATTTTCTGGTAATTTCTGAGGATAATATGATACTAAAATTAATCAAAAAAATACTAAGTTATTCAACTTCAGCTTCAATCAATACATTAAATATTTTTTATCATTAAATAATTAATTTTTACTTTTGATTTTACTAAATTCCCATCAGCAGTAAAATAATCAAACAGAATTAACTATTTTCTTATGCAAATACTAAAATCTAAACCCATAAATATGGCCAACTAACTTACTGCTTTTTACCAAGTGTTAAATTGAAATACTTTCTAAGCGTAGAGCGCATCTTTTTTATGGACAACTCAAGTTCACTATCTAACAATGTTTATGGCAGCAACTTGCAGCAACTTGCAGCAACTTGCTGCAACTTACTAGCAACAAGCAGCATTTCTATGATTTTATACCCTGTAGTCAAAAATGGAAGAGTAGAGAAATTAAAAAAGGAAATAGCTAAAAATTAAATACATATTTTTTTATTTATTTTTACTGTCTCGCCTGCCACAGCATAAAATTGGTAAGCAGCAAAGTTCAAAATTTTAATGTATTGAATTTTTGAATACTTAAATAGATATGATATGAAGTGGGTAATAAATAAATAAAAGTTTAATCAAACAGAGCATAGATTATAGAGTACACAAAAAATATACTGTTGTTATATATCATAAGAACTGTATTTTAGAGGATGCTTTTTAGAATCTAGGATATCTTTAGAGGCACAGAATATGTTTCACGCCAGCTTTTTTATCTGCAGCCCACTTTTTAAGCTTCTTTAAGAGGCACACTCATTTTAAACCGCTTACCAAATTAAATTTCAAAGCTTATGTGTTTTTCAAAAGTTTTGCCTATATCTCGCCCCCTCTCTCTCTCTCTCTCTCTCTCTCTATCTCTATCTTTGTTTCTCTGCCATTCTCTATGTTTGCCAGCACCTGCGGAAAGTTATTGAAGTTTTTGGCAGACAGGCGTAGAAAATTGCGCTAAAATGTGCACAACTCGTTCATCACAACATTTTATGGTAACTAACTGTTATACGAGATTTTCTTGGCGGCGAAAACTTGTCTGGCAGCTGCTTGCATCTGCTTGCCTCATGTATATGCAACAAAGCACAGTTGCAATCCAATTTTTCACTCAGTCGTTTGCTTGACGGGGTTTCTTCCCTAAAATGGGTCATACGGCTGAGCACACATTTTGGGGCGCGTCAAAGATGTCGATTTGTAAACAGCTGCTGAGCATCTCCCACCACCACCGCCCCTCGATGATTACAGTATGTACTTACAAGGTGGGGCAAGTGTGGCAAGTGCGGCAAATGTGTCACTGCGCCAAGCCCTCCATTGCTTATTTTCTATGCTGTTTGCCTATAAAATATGCTAATGATCAACTTGAGACATGTTCAAATTATTGTCAAGCAGCTGCGCTGCGTCCAACAAGTTGAAAGACACACACACACAGCCAGTTTCATGCTGCAATTTTTGTTGCACGAAAAGTTTTTCATGACTTTGCTTCAACTTTTTATGTCAGGCGATTGTGGGTAGCATTTTAATAACTTCGAAAGTAAAGCTTTAAATTGTCCCTGCCACAAATACAGAACGAGGCAGCAGCAGCGGGAGCAGCAGCAGCTAATTAAGTCAGTTGGCTTAGCTTCTATTTTATTACTTACCTCATCATTTTCTTTTATTTACATTTCGCATCCATTTTTCTTTTGTTTTCATCTACTTCTGTTTGCTGTTGCCGTTGGCAACATAATCTTGCAAATTGTCTCGTCGCGCCTTGCTAAATTAATTTTTATAAATTTAATTAGCACTGCATATTACCAACAAAGCTTTAGGCCATTTTGCAGCAAGTCTACGACGAAAGACTGAGCCAGACAATGGTCAAAAGGGAGTGTGGGCAGGGGGATGGTTTACGATTTGACACCAAAGAAGGAAAATTTTCCGTTTGAACTATCTGCATTTATTTTAATGATCTGCAGCAAGAGTGAAAGTGCCTTGGGGCAGTTTCATCACATTTGTAAATTAAGGATTTAATTCAAGTTTTTGATTAATTGTGAAACTTTAAATTTAATTATATACATTGTGCAGCTTATCCAAGATTTAGACTAATGCAGTGTCTTTCAAACAAATTTGAATTTAAAATCAGTTTAGTAAGCTATAATAACTGTTGTAGTAATTATTATAATTAATAATAATAATGAATTTCACTTCCTATTTTATTTAACTATGTTCTTGTTGGCTTCGAGCTAAGTAGTTTTTTATTTTTATTCTTATATAAATACTTTACTATTTTTCGAATCCCTTCGGGATAACTATTAATTGTAATTAGTAGTATTTTATTTATTTCAGTATTTACTGTTAGTAGTATTAGAAATAACTCATGATTTCAGGGTATATTTGAAACAGAATGTGAGATTTTTAATGCAATTTGTAATGTCTGAAGTTGCTGAACTAGTTTTTTTCTGATTTATAAAAATTACCTTTATGCAAATCCGTGGAAGGGCTTCGCTGTAGTCCCATCCTCATTCGTACGCCTTGTTTTCAACCCATCCATTTTAGACTTTAAGCCAAATTGGTTGGGTGCTTCTCCACACACTTGGCTTACTTTACAGATGGCTTTTTAACAATTGCTGCGAATCAATAAAACTCCACAATGCTTAAATAAATAATACAAAAGCAGAAGAAAGTAGAAAATAGATTAAGGTTTGTGCAGTCAGCCAAGCGAAGGTTGTCATTAACTAAAATAATTAGTATCACTGTTGTGACAAGTGCGGACAAACCGTTATCCCAAACCGAAAGCCGTTGCTGCTGTTGCCGCCTTGCCACGCCTTGCAACGCCGCCTTGCTGCCACGAGTTGTCAGCGTTGCCTTCTATGATTTACTAGTGCAACATGACAATAAGCTTAGTGCCACCTGGCATACCTTCCCACTCTCTCTCTCTATCTCTCTCTCTCTCTCTCTCTTTTGCTTTGTCTTGCAACTTCCCCTGCCCCTCATCTACTCGCTTTAATTGCAATGTTCGCTGCATTCCGTTGCACATTTCAACGTGTTTTCCTCCATTTTTTTTGTAGTTTTCTCTGCTGTCTGCTTTTCCCATCAGCTAACTAAGGCGCGACAACTGAATGGACTTTGCTCGCGTTCTCTCTCTCGCTCTCTCTCTGTCTCTATCTCATTGTCTATCTCTCTCGCACAACACAATAGCACAACACACTGCGCCATTTCCCGATTTGCCACTTGGCAAGCGCTGGATGTGATTGTAGCGAATGCAAGGACGAATGCACAGGATCCCGCATTAGTTCACGCACGGTTCAGTGCACCAAACTTAATCCTTGCTCTGCGGCGCCAACCACGCCCCAAACCACTCCTCTGTATGTGCGTGTGTGTGTGTTTGTGTGTGTGTGTACGTGTTTCTGTGTGTGTGTGTGTGTGCGTGCTTCGCTGGATCGTTAGTTTATAATTTTAAAGTTGGATTAAGCCAGCAAAGCAGCGACGTGCAAGCAACTAGATAGGTTGAGTAAGTGGTTTGTGGGATGCTGGGGGGGGGGTTTGTGTGGATGCAACTCGTTTGGGGCGTTCTTTGGCGAAGGACGCGTAAAGAATGTGCTCCACAAAATCAGGTCAAATGTATGTGTCACTTTTACAGCTTATTATGGCAAGCACAGGATAAGGGAGCAAACCCAGTTTGTTGTTGTTGCTGCTGCTGCATGCAGCCTTTTATGGGCAACATTATCGCATAATGTAATCATTGGCCCAATGATGGCATGTCCTCAAGACAAATTCTTTGTTATAGTTCTTTGCTTTTCCCCCTTTTGCCGCCACATGAGCGAGGAGAAAATCCAATAAAATAATAAAAGTTCGTTTAGTTAAAGGCAATAAAGTGGCAACACCTCATCGCCGCATCTCACTCGTTATCCTGTAAGCAGCAGCAGCACCAGCACCAGCACAATGTGAATTTGTCCTGCGGGCTTGTTCCATTTTAGAACCATCCACAGTGAATACTGTCAGATAGCGCACTTGAATGGGGCAGTTCCCCCTCTTAAAACATAAAATCGCCATTGTGTCAAAGCGTTTTGAATAGCTGAAAGATAAGTTTGCCACACACAAATTGACATGGCAACTAGAAAATGATTTCTTTTCTTTAAACTATAACTATTATTATTAAAAAAAATGTTGGAACACAATGGATTCTAGCACAAAATTGACATCGTTTTTTTATTGAATCGATGACATTCGCTTTTTTGCTTTGAATGATGAATACACAAAACGAATCCAAGCAACTTTGAGATTTATGCAATTTTCTCATCGATATAAATGGATACTTGAACTGAATTTGAATCAATTTTATTCTTCCAAATAGTTTATTTTCATTTCTTTAAATTTAATAAATGTTGTCTGCAAAGTTTAGAAGACTCTTGGACTCAATAATTATAGAAAAGTTTTCCTCTCAGTGAATCAATCAAATCAAATATCGAAGATAAGTCGAGCTCCCAATTTAACACCCCTTCAGCTGCATTCGTTGACAATTTCTGGCCAAAATGCGAAAAGTTTTCTATATTTGCCAAAAGTTTTAACAAGTAGTCAAAGGACATCATTTAAATAATAATTTTATTGTACAAAAGTTGAAAAAGCTGTGACTTTTGTCAGCAGACATCTCTCAAAGATAGGCCTCAAAATGCGCACAAGTTTTCCGTTTCTTTTTTTTATTTATTAACAAACAAGAAGAAGCAGAGAGAGAGAAAAAAAAACACATTCTGCCAAGTTATTAAAAGTTTTGTGCAGTTAGAATGCGTGCCACAAGAGCGCAAGAAGAATAAGTTCCAAATAAGGTTGTTCGTCACACAAAAGTTCATTACCGGGCGAAAGTTGCTTGTGCCTTGTGGCAAGTGCCGGTGGCAGGAGACGGGCAACACAAGTTTTCGGTGCTTAGTGTCTTATTGCAAACGCATTGAGATTTGTCGCAAGCACACCCAAAGCGCGCATGCCGCAAAAAGTTGCAAGCAGTGGAATGCTTACACAAAACTAATGAGTTTCCGTTCAAGATTTGCACTTGTTTCAACTTTCAATTGAAGTGATTTGCGGCCAGTTGCACAGTTGCACAGTTGCAAGTGGCAAACCGAATGACCACTTGCCGGCATCTTTAGCTCTTTATCTGCTTGCTTCTTGTTGTCTAATGCATTTTTATTTGCCACAACTTTGTTTTGTTTTTTTTTCTTTTTTTTTACCGTTTTTTGCTGTTTGACTTGGCAACATAATTTGCATATTTATTGCACAGCATCGGGGCAAATAAATCTGCGACTAAATGTAAATAACGGTAGCCATAAAAAATCCAAGCCAAAATGAGTTGCTGCCTCAGCTTATCTGGCTTATTGATCTCGTCTTAGTAAACTCTTAGTTTGCCACTTAAAAAATATAAATAAATATCCGAGTCAGCAATTTGATGCATAGCCGAGATAACTGTAAATTTATTGTTTGTTTTTCTTTTTTTCATCTACTTATTTATTTTGTTGGCTATTACCCTCGGCAAACATGGCCAAATCAAATTCCTTTGTGTCTACAATTTTATAATGCGGCAAACTGTCAAACAGCAATGTCAATTTGTCGGCACATGTATAGATATATATTTATATAGATATAAGTACATATGTGTTCAGCTTTATGTGGCAGCCAGTTGAGTTGTCGATAATTGATTTACTTTCTGCTCATTGTCGTCAATCAAATGTGATTGCCACAGCCAACAGCCAACAGCCAACACTCATACGCCACGTGCGCCCAGCAACAAAACGACTAAGTCGACATAACGAGCAAACTCTTACACACTTTTATACTTCTCACTCTTTTTCCCTCTATCTCTCTCTATATAAGTATTGCTATCTCTCTCTCTTTCCCTGTCTCTCTCTGTCTATGGTCCCCGAGTGCTGATAACATTTTTTTTGAGGGCGGCGACGCACATTGATTGATGTCACTTTGTCAGTGGCACGCCAGCTGCCAACTTTATGTCTGTGTATGTGTGTGGTGTGTGTGTGGTGTGTGCTGTATGTGTGTGGTGTGTGTGTGGTGTGTGCTGGGTGTGTATGGCCCATCAGGGGGCAATCAACTTTGCTCCGAGGCGCTAAAGGATTGCAAAGTACAGAGAGATGGGCAGATTGCGTGCTCCTTTTTTCTCCAGCGTCCGTAGTGATATTATTAAGTTGAAAATGAATTAAAGATTTTTACTTTTTTCTTTAAGCCAAATAGTATTAAGTCTTAGCTTAATTTCACACTTGACTTTGTTGCATAGTTTTGTCTTAATAAAATGTAACTTACGGATTCTAACGGAAATAGGTCTATAAACGCATAATTCAAACATTTAATTCTCATTATAATCATTTTTGTACTTAAACTTAAACTAAAATCTTCTAGATATTCCCTTATTAATTTAAGATTAATAACTCATAGCTTAAAAACCTTCTTTTCAACAATTAGCTTAGTAGAAACCTATGAATTTGCTTCAGTTTCTTGTCTTGCTGAATAAAATATTATGATTAGTTAACTCATTTAATATAATAATAATAATAATAATCATAATAATATATAATCTGACTACAAATAAATATTTTTGATAGGGTACTTTAACAAAATATTTGAGATAAATAAACAAAACAGAAAAATACTTGAATATAATGTTGAAAATGATATGATAAAGCTAAATATAAAACTTTTAACCCTCTAAAGACCAATACTTAGTTAACCCTTTGCAAACCATTATTAAAGGGGTAACTGTTTTATTGGCTGTATTTTGGCTTAGCTTTGTAAAAATGCATCGGTTTTTCTGCTAAAAATCATTATGCTAATGTTCAAATGTAAATTCTTTAAATGTTTTTGAATTTACCAAAACTTTACCCTGAACTGAAGCGTTTACAACTGCCGAAACTGTTTCGCTCGAGGCCTTTTATTAGTTTGGCTCTTAATTTAAATATGGTTTTCACTAGCATTGTTTTTTTTTTATAATTTTTTTAATATTTTTCTAGTCTAGTTTAATTTAGCATCTTAAGTTAAGGCTTGATTTTCGAAAAGTTTAGCTAGTTTTTGGACTTAGTTCAACTCAGCGCCTAAAATTAAAGCGCTCGCTTTTTTCTCGCATTTTCCCCTATCAAATGATGGCCAAAAGAATCGTTAAATATGAGCAAAGTGATTGCAGACATTGAAGTTGGCCAAAAATACGATTGTTATGCAATAGTTGCTATATTGCAGAGTAAATGTTGTCACTCGTCTTTTTGTGGCACGCTGCCATCTCCACTCAGAGTGTAATTTCTTGTGTGCGGAACACAATTGCGCCATTTAGATGAGATCGAGCGTACCACTCTTAATGTGTGTGTGTGTGTGTGTTAGTGTGTGTGTGTATTAGTGTGTGTGTTTGTGTGTGATTGTGTGTGTGTCACTGTGTGATGGCTAAAGTTTGGCACGTGACAAAAGCCTGGCAGTAATGCCGTCAATGTGCCTGGTGGAGTGGGTGGGGGGTGGGGGGGTGGCAAGTGCTGGTTGCGTTGGGGGCACTGTGGCGCTAAGTCGCGATGTTGGCCGCAAAATGGCAAGCGAAAATAATGACGCTTATATTTATGAAATTTATGCGTGACACCCACTTGAATACGACTTGGTGTGTGTGTGTTTGCTAGTGTGTGTGTGTATTAGTGTGTGTGTGTGTGTGTGTCCTAGTGTGCTTATCAGCAAGCTGCGGGCTGCTCCAACAAAAAAGAGGCCAACAACAACAACAACAACAAGCAGCGTTTCGCTCATTTTTAATCTTAATAAGAGAAAACTTTTCCCATGCCAAAAATGGAGGCGTTTTTATTGCAAACGCCTAAGCTTTATGGGGGGAAGGGGGGGAGCTGCCGAGTTAAACTACTAAGCTAACAAAATGAGTGTGCGTGTGTGTGTGTGTGTGTCATCTGACAAAATGGCATTGGCCTATAAGTATTGTATATATATATATATATACTATTATTATCAATGCATGCCTGGGCAAACTTTTGCCCTTTTCTTGCTCAAGTTTTGGCCTCTCACGGAAATAAAATGAAATCAAAATATCATCATAAACACTTGAAGGCTAACGGTCTTGTCTGCTCCGACTGGTCTCTGGTCGTGTGTGCCAGTCGAGATATACACTCACATATATGTATATAGATATATACAGTTTCTCTATATACTTATTTTTTATGCCCGTAGCCCTCGCAGTCATTAGATAAATAATGCCCCAAATAAAGTTTGCTGGAAAAAAAAAACAAGTTTGCCGCAATTTTCTTTATTTTTTTTTTTGTAAGCTTTTCTTTGGTGTCAGTTTCAGAAGTTGTGATTTTTTTTCCAATTGGCAGTGAAAGCGACGGTGAATCAGAAAACACAAATAAATAAGGCCAATAATGGCTGGAAAATGGATGCGTTTTGGCAATACTTATGAAGTTGTTGCCGCCCTTGAAAGTCTCTGTTGATAAATGGGCGAAGATTGAAATAATATTGTGGCCAACTGGCTAAATGTGTAATACAATATAGCCAGATTCAAGCAAACAGCGTTAGAGATTTAAAATTGAATACAAAATAAATACTTTGCAAAAAAGAAATCTATTCAAAGCCAGAAAAGAAAATTTCAAATAAAAGTCTGTGATTATAAAATTTATTTTATTTAACTTCTTTGTGAAATACTTATTTGCGTTTCTGCAAAAAAATACTTATTATATTTAATTTTATTTACATTTTAAAAATATAGATTCTTGTTAACAATTGAATAAAAAATAAATACTTTGGAAAAAAGAAATCAATTCAAGCCCAGAACAGAAAATTTCAAATAAAACTCTCAAATTATAAAATTTGTTTTATTTAAGTTTTCTGTAAAATACTTAATTGCGTTTCTGCAAAAAAATACTTATTATATTTTATTTTATTTACAATTTAAATATTTAGATTCTTATCAACAAACTCATTTCAGCAGTTACAAAAAAGAAAATCAAAATCAATTATTTATGAATTAATAGAAAATATCTTGAGCTTTGTTAAAAGTCTTTTGTGTCATCGCCGATGGCTGTTGAACCTTTCAAAATTAATTTTCGTCTTTTACAACACACAAATTGAATAGCTCTTTAAATGAAGTTTGCTTTATGTTTTATTGCTGATTTTCCCTCGAGGCGTCATCAGTTTATTTTTCTTTGTGTGAGTTCACAAAGTCCACAAAAATTTCTAGCTAGCAGTTGTTTATAAAATATGAATGCTGAAAATGTTGATTTGTTGTGTTTGCAATTTTTTTTTTTGGTGGATTCTAATCAACTTGAACAATTTTAAATATTTATGCTAAAGTGCTAAAGGGTTTCTTTTTTGCTTTATGTTTATTGTTAAATGTTGAAAACTATTTTTGTAGTTGTACGGAATACAATTTTTAATTTAACGTGAACACGAATTTTTGTTTTTTATTTTGTTTGCAAATAGCTGGCAGCTGTCGCTCTGCACTTTTATAAATTCGACAAATTGTTGCCATCAGAAGTTTTTTTTTCTTGCAACAAAAAAAACAACAACAATGGCAACAAATTCAGCTTTTTATTGACTGTTGCTAAGTTTAAAAATAGAAAATAGCAACCAAGAAACAAACACAACAAGAATATCAATGTACGAGGTACATTGGGCAGATGCACAAATTGAAAGCAATTTGACACACACAAACACACACACACACACACACACGCACGCACACGCATATAAATATAAAAATAAAATGGAGGCGTGTTGAGAGCAAAATGTACTCCAAAAAATCAAATAAATCAAATGCTCGTAAATAAATCATTTGAATTTTTGTTGGACGTAAAGCAAAAAACCTGGCAAAATAAATGCACGATAAACACTCCAAATGGCTACGACGACTCGACACGTTGCATAAGGATCCCTGTCCCTGTCCCTGTCCTGGCCATAAGCCGAAAACAGGACACGCCCAACAGACACTGAGTGACAACAAAACGTGACAACAGACAGGACACTCTCAAGTGAAGTCCTGTGCTCTGAATGTCTGCCAAAACCGAAATGTTATTTTCTCACTTGCTGAGCCTTTTCATGGTTGTGTGTGTGTGTGTGTGTGTGTGTGTAGGTGTGTGTGCTTTGCACTTGTGGTTAGTTATTTGGTTGCCCGCCTGCTCCTTGGCTCAAGTGTTTCAAGGACTGGCAACAATTTCAGTTTCACTTTGTCAAGTCATTCCATTACATTATTCCACATTTATTTTATTTAGATATATATATACATATATATATATATACATATATATATATATATATTTTTTTTTTATGTTAAACATTAAAACGTGTCTTCGTGTTTATGGCCTCTTTGCTGGTTTGTCATTTAAGCTGATTTGAATGTTGCCATATCAACGATTTCTTCTTCTTATCAAATATATATTTTTAAGTCCGTCAAAAACACATGTTGCCAAATAATTAATTGTTTACCTCGTATGTCAAGCATTAATACAGAATTTGGCTCATTGATCAAAGTAAACCAATTTATCAGCTCTCAATATTAACTAAGCTGTTTGATTGAAGTTTGTGGAAATGTGGTTGAAGGTATTCAAATTGCAGCTATTTATATATTTAATCCTATTAACATGAGTCTTAATTAGCACAACAATTTACATTATGAACCTGTTCTGGCCATTCTCCAGGCTAGGCCAAAAAAGATTTTGACAACTTTCAAACTTTCCCTTTGTTTGAGTTGAACAATAATAAATATGAGAAGACGCCCGTTGGAAAGTTAATTACAGTTTTAATTAAGTTTAACTTTGTACAAAACTGCAAAAAGCAGAATTTGTTTAAATCTAATACCATATTCAAAGTTGAGAATCAAGCCAAAATTAAGCGCTTCTAGGAATGGGTCCAAACTTGCCACAGCTAACTTTGTCGAAACGGCAATTCGAGACTTGTCCAAACTTGTTACAGTTAGCTCAATTAATGTTGCCTCAATGTTTTATATTAATCCAGTATACAACATTTTCTCAACTATCTTCTGAAGGTTGAAGTGAAGTGGGGAAAGCGAAAATTTGTACTTTATCGTTTGCTGGAGGCAACATAACCGCTGGTGAACAAACATCTTGCAACAAATTTTCATTTTGTAGTTTTTGCACTTCAGGACTCGCAAATCTTCATTTGGCAGAAGTCCCCTTCATCTGGCTGCCTCACGTGGCCGCAAACAAATCTTTTAAGCTGAAGCGTTTCTTGTTTTGTTTGAGATGTTGAAACTCGAATTTTCAACAACTCGTCGGCTGCTGCTGCTGATGTTGCATGCAGCAAGAAGCAAGCAGAAGTTTCCTATCTGCTTCACTTCCTGTTGTCGCTTTTGCTCGATTCCTCCGGCTTGTTGCCGTCAAATAAATGCAGTTAGACAGACAGACAGACAGACAGACAGAAAGACTGGCCGAGGCAGATGAAAACCGAGCTGCTGTGTCAGTTTTAACTTGGCCAAAAGCACAGAAGTTGGTAGCAGCGGACACCCATTGGCAAAACAAATTAATTAAATTTTATTCTAGTTGCCAGTTTTTGTTGCAATTGCCATTGAGTTGTTCGCTTGATTCACTCTCGTGTTGTGTTTAGTTTGATGATGTTAGCAACTTGTCTCTCAATTTTTGCAATTGCTGCGTGTGGCACGTGCCACGTCAGCAGCAGCAGCAGCATTGCCAGTGTGCTAATTGAATAGTTAAGCGCATTTGATGCACCGCCAAGTTGCTTAGCTCTCTTAGAATTTGTACTTGAGCTCAGCTGCCACTTCATTTGCAAACGTGCCACGCTGCGGCAAGCTCCTTAATGATGAGCCAGAGTAGCAGCAGCAGCAGCCGCAGTAGCGGCAACAACGCCAACGTGCCACTTAGAGTCCATCAGTCTGGTAACATGCGGCTATCTGCCTCTTTTGCGGAAGTGCAGCTTATAATTGTTTTAGACTTCCCACACAGACTACACTCGAAAAAAGCCAAACTAACTTCAAGAAAAGATTTTTGAATTGAGAAGAGGAAGATACAATTTTTAAGTTAGTTTTTGTCTAGTTTTAGTTTATTTGTTTAACAATTTTTATATATTGTGGTCAGCTTTGAGTACAAAATAACTAAACAATTTCTTATGCAACTCTCAACACATTCTTCATTTGAGTTTGCTTATCTTAATTTAAGACATTTCCTTAAATATTTAAAAAAAAATTAAGATTTCTTGTATGAAGAATTGAGCTGCGCTTTTTGGAATCAATTAAAGTGAATTCTCTTGCGATTATTTTCTTAAATTTACAAGTTAGTAAAAATAAGGAAAAATAATTTCTTATTTTTATTTGTGTTGTATGTTTTTTTCTAAGTGTACTCTGTTTGTCCCCAGAGCAAACCAGTAACAGCAATGGGGCAGTAGCAACATTCGCATAGGTTTTAATGCCCCACACAGGGCCTCTTTGCTGCTGTTGTTTGTAACTCGGAATAACTTCAGTTTTTTTTTGTTCATGTTGAACGCATGTCGTTCTTGATGTTGTTGTTGTTGTTGCTGCTGTTGTTGTTGTTGTTGTTGTCGCTGCTGTTGCCTGTCCTATGTAGGTCACTTCTTGCCTTCTTAACTCATTTGAATTGCACGTCAACAATTTGAAAAACAAAGCCAGAAACTTTTGTCATTTGCTCAACTACAACAGCAACAACAACAACAGCAGCAACAACAGCAATCATAGCAACAACAACAATAACAACAACAACAATCAGAACAAACAACAACAACTCGAGTGAGACGAGTGCTTTTACAGACGACCTGGCAGCTTTATGTAACTTTGGTCCTTAAAGCCGCTTAGAGATTTGTTTGGCTTGGTTTGGTTTCGTTTGGTTCTGTTTTTGTTTTTGTTTTTGTATTGTTTTTTTTTGTAATTTTCGAACGCATAAAAATGTGGTATTTGTTGAATGTTCGTTCTCCTCAAATGACATCAGTTGTTGTTAGTTTGTTGGATAATCAGTAATTGGTTTATTTTGTGTGTTGCACATGTAAAACTAAGAGGAATGTTCTCAATGTAAAATGCATTTCCATAAGGAACATATTATTGACTGTAAATATTGTATTTTCATTTTTCTTTTATTTTCCTTTGAATAAAGAACATTTTATTGGCACTGGGATTTTCTTGTGAAATGCTTCAAGTTTCATAAAGCCTTTAACTGTTGTTATTTCAATTTCTCTACGAAAATCTTAGTTTCTTTTGAATTTGCATTTCCGACCACGTTTTTAATAGTTTTCCACATTTTTCTTTTCTCACAATGAATATGCAGAAACCACAAAAAGTTGCAGTTCCATAAATATGTAATTTTGTTCAAGAAATTTATGAAGTGAAAGAGCTCAAATTTGTATAAAATTTTAGAGTAAATAAAAGTTTTCTTTCTACATTTTCATTTCCATTTTGCAGCGAAAAGTGGTAATTAATATTGCTAGTGAGGGAAATCATTGAAGTAGAAGAAAATTCGCCTTTTTGACCGGCAACATGGCCAACTGAAAGGTTCTCAACTAATTTACTTGGCGCATTTCCGCAGTCATAATATTTTTTTTGTGGCTACAGTTTTTCTTTTATCATTATTTTGTTTGTTTTTGTTTTTGTTTTTCTATTTTCTGTTAGTGGGATCAGCTAGCAAGTTTATGTCCATTAAACTTCCGCCACAATTTGGGGGGTTCAAACTGAAACTGGACTGTCGCTGCGGTTGGTAGCTGGCCAGAGCCGTAGTTGGCCGGAAAGTTGATGCTTTTGTATTTCCGGCGAAACTAGCTCAAAAGGAATTTTTGCGCTGCCACTTCTTCTACTTCATCTTCTTCTTCTGCTGCTGCTGCTGCAGCTGCCTCTGCTGCTAAATCGGATATTTTTCTTGTGCCGGAAAAGTGCAATTTGAAAATTTGTACAGCATCGCTGGCGACGGCTGAGTTCTTTATGCACAGCTCAGAGTGCTGAGTCCTGAGTCCTGAGTCCTGAGTCCTTTACAGAAGCAATGCTTCAAAATGAGCAAGTCCAACTTTTTGGCGGTCTTAAACATTGCTAAGCACAGCCAGACAACTTTGATGAAATATAGCAACAAAAGCAGCTGCAGCTGCAGCTGAGCACTCATAAATTTGCATAAGTTGGCCAAAAATGAGGGCGCAGCTGGCCTAAACTCATTCAAGGAGTGACGCTAATATTGTTGACCTCGTTTTGCAGCGCATTTTCATTCTTGCCACTCGCATTTTGATAATCATTGCGCGTCCGCTTGGCTGTCATATTACCAATTGATTTGACCACAAAAGAGCTGTTAGCTCCTTTTTTCCCCCTTTTTTTTTTGCCATGCATAATTTATGAACAACAATAAAGAAAAACCGCCAATAAAGCGAGCCATTTGTATGCGGCACTCAACGGTGTGGCGGGAGAAAGCAATTGAGTTACTAATTACCTTGCGTTAGCCCTAATCGCCAACTGGCTCTAGCTACCCGGGCTAAGAACAGATCCTCTCCTTTTGGGCTGTCTATTAAAAGTGGAGCAAGTGTTTCAAGTGCTGCCATAAACAATTAAATATTTACGCAACGGCAGCAGCTGCTTTTACTCATTCTGCTCAATCGCCCTGCAGATAAAGGTCAAGGCTGCGGTGTAAGCAGTTCCCAACAGCAGCCAACTGCCCCCCAGCCCCTCCCCCACGCCTTCGCTCCCTGCTGCCACACAGTGGCCCTTGGGCTCATTTGCCTAAGCCGTAGCTGCGTTAATTGGCGCCTTTTGTTTTGGCCCTTCCCCAAGTTCGCTAATGGCCATAAACTGTTGTTACAACCAACAACCAAACCGGGCAACAGCAGCTGGCAGCAGCAGCAGCAGTGGCAGCAGCAGCAGTGGCAGCAGCAGTGGCAACAGCAAGCTTAGTGTTTGAAGTGCGATTGAGAATTTGTGAGCAGAACGCGAGGAGGAGAGTGTAATCTGCAAACGTGGCAAGAGTAAACACCTTGCCACGAGCTATCTAAATTCTAGTGCAACTAAGCCTTGACAATTATTTGGGCCCCCTACAAATATGACCCAGTTAACAGAGCTGTTCTGCTTCTTCTTCTGTTAACCCGTTAATGGTTTGTTAAATTTGCTGAGATATTTTGATTTATTTCACATTTCGACTTTGCGTTTGTGGAAGTGGGATGAAAAATATGTATAACATAAATAGATTAAAGAGAAAAATATATAAGGGATTATTTATGAATATAGGGGAAATTATATATATATATATATAATCCTTAAAATACAAAATTCTCATCTAAGTTTGGCTGCTTCAAAGAATTTCCACATTCTTGTTCACAACTGGTGAATAATATTTGTGTTTACTCACAGAAATCTCTACATGCAACATTTTTTTTTATCAAATAATATTAATTAATTAATTTATTTATTTGTTTTTGATTCGTAATACATTTATTGACTACACAACATTATATGTACATAAAGAGGCTATTTTCTGAGTATTATATATTATATTATATTATATACTAAGGAAAATTCAAAGCAAATATGCAAATAAATATCGTTCTTAAAGCAAATAAAAAATAAAAGCAGTCTTAATTAAATTACACTCTGAATTGTGTATTTAAATATCAATTATTCACTGTGATTTTATGTTTGCATTTCATAAAAGTGTTGCATACTTTTGTGAGTCAGAAACGAAATTACAATTTGAAAATGAGAATATAAAATCTAGACGTAAACTGATACGACTTAACCAATTTAACGTCAAAATCTAAAACGACAAAAAACTGAAAATGCAATGAAAATTTATATATATATCTATATATATGTATACAGTGGCTCACATATTGTTTGGGACAGTGCCTAGCAAAAAATTTAAAGTGCTATAAAGATTAAACAAGGAAACAAATTCAAAATGTTTAAGTGCCAATTTGTTTAATGTTATATCACATTTGAAAAACAAACTTTAGTTTTTATTAAAATATTAATTAATTAATTGAAATTAGTCAAAATCTGAAAACATAACCAAAATTCATGTTACAAACATTTGGCCCAGTCTTAAAAAAAGTTACATTTTTGGCGTATAAAAGCTTTCATAAGGATGTTAATACTTAGTATGATATCCTTTAGCCTTAATAACTTCGCTTAACCTATTTTTCATGGAAGACACCAGCTTCCGAGTAGTTTCTGGACTGATCCTGCTCCACTCCTCCTGCAGAGCATTTTGGAGATCCTGTTTGCTGGATATCTTGTGATTCCGGATGTTATTTTCCAGCAGAGCACACAAATTTTCAATAACATTTAAGTCTGGAGACTGGGCCGGTGGAATTATCACGTGGGGGCAGTTCCAGATAAGCCAGGACTGTACTATTCCCGACTTATGCTTGGGGTCGTTGTCCTGGTAGAACCGGAAAGTGCGTCGGATTCCTAGCTTCTCGGCACTTTGGAGTAAATTTTCCATTAGTATATTGAAGTATACATTCCTGTCCATTGTTGTGTCAATAATCACAAAATTTCCGCCACCGGCTGCCGAGATAGATGCCCATACCAAAGCATTTGTTCCGCCGTGCTTGACTGTTGCCTTTAAGTTTTTGGGACTCAGCTCAGTATTGGAGTGTCGCCACATATAATTCCATCCGTCATGGCAAAAAATGTTGAATTTGTACTCATATTCAAATATGACTGTGTTCCAGAACTCCAAATCCTTGCCCAAGTGGATTTTGGCGAACGTCACCCTATACCCTGTATTTTTTGCTTATATAAATTGTTATTTCCGTGGTACTTGGGCCTTAAAGTCATGGTTGCGCAGAACTTGGAGCACAGTTCCCATACTGAACTTTTTCCTTATTTCATCCTGCACCTATTGAGTCAGTTTTTGAGCCGATAGCTTAAGATTTCCCCTTGAAATCTTGATGATCCTTGGCTCGTCCTGCTCGGTGAAAATCGGGTTTGGTGCAATTCCGCCATTGTCCTCTGTCCATTTTTCGTCGACGAAACTCCAAATGATGTTGGACACATTTGACTTGGCTAGATTGACCATTTCAGCTATTTGGCGATGTGAATATCCATTTTTGAAGTGTTCCAGGATGAGTTTCCGTTGCTCAATGGTAGTCCGTTTGCCCATAGTCCTTGTTGGTTTGTTGCACCCGAGGTGCAGGATATAACTAAACTGACTATGAAGGATTGGTCTATTTATACCGAAAAAAATCAACTTTAGGTCAAAAAATCCGGGTTTTATGGCACCCAGGTGTCCATAAAGTACCTGGGCCGAAAGTTTGTGACCTATAATTTAGGTACTTTTTTACATAACCCGACCTAGTGGGTGGGGAAATCCCAATTTTTTAGGGTCATATATTAATTTTTGTGGTTAATATATGTACCTGCCATGGGTCTTTGGAATTTTTGAAAAATATTACATAATTACTTTATGGCAGGCAATTAAAATTGGTGCTAGGCACTGTCCCAAACAATATGTGAGCCACTGTATATATTCATAAAATATAAAGTCGGAGACTGCAACACAAGTTGACACAAAACACACAAAACAGAATGAAAAGTGCAGAAGCTGGTTAAAAGTTTATGACAATGTCATAAGTTTTTAATAGCCGAACATAATCAACGCAAAAAATATGATGATGATGATGATGAAAATGTTGATGATGATGAAAGTTTGGCAAAACATTGTTGCTGTTGTCGTTGACATAAATGATTTAAATAAACGGCAAAATTTTAATAACCAAAGCTGAACACAAAAATAAATAGTATGAGAAGTGAATGAGATATTTTATGATGATTATGAGAAGAACAAACAGTTATGGGTGTGTGTGCGTGTGTGTGTTAGTTTTGAGTGTAGCTAAAAGTTGTTAATCCATGAAATTGCAAAAGTTCTGGTATTTTCCGCAGTTAATTAAAATGTGAATTTCAAGTAACAAATGTTGGGTACTATGAAAAACGCGCTACATTTCGATTTATGCAAACGCCATAAAAGTGCACAAAGCAAACTATACAAATGCCTCAAAGGCAACAGCAACAGCAGCAGCAGCAACAAGGATAACAGCAGCAGCAGCAACAAGGACAACAGCAACAGCAGCAGCAGCAGCAACCGCAGTTGCAACATCAGTCGCAGCAGTTTTGCTGCTTTGCTCATTAAACATAGTGGGAAACAGGCAACAGGCAAGCAAACTAACCAAAAGCAGCAACAACAGCAACTGCAACAACAACAGCAATTGCAACAACAACAACAACAACAGCAACTACAACAGCAACAGAGCCTGACACAGCAGCTGCAACTACATCAGCAACAGCAACTACAACAGCCACTGCTACTACAACAGCAGCAACTACAACAGCAGCAAGAGCAACTACAACAGCAGCAACGGCAACTACAACACAAACAACAACAACAACAACAGCTTAAACAACAGCAGCAACAGCATCTGTTGCAACAGCAGCATCATCAACTCAGCAGCCAAAGTCGCATCAATTATTTAATCATTCACAGCAACAAAGTGAAATTACAAAGCTTCGCGCCTCGCCAAAGCAGCAACAGCAATAATAGTAGTAGCTACAACAGCAGCAGCAACAACACCTGCCACACCAACAACAACAACAACAACAACAACAAATTGCAGCAACGTGAACAAATTAATTGGTGGCTGCTGTTCAAAGCTTGGCTGTAAACAAGGACTGGCGAGTGGCGTCTGCCAACGCGGCTATTTCGCTATTTACTCAAGGTGTTGCTGGTGTGCAGTAATTGCACAGCAACAACAACAAACAACAACAGCAACAACTGTAGCAGCAACAACAACTTGAAGTCAACGTTTACTGTTTGCCGTTTGCCTGCGTAGTTATGGTCGATCCATTAAAAATCTTTTGGGTTTTGACAAATAGCACCTATTTGGGTAAGTGTGTGAACAGCAATTTCTCTCTGTGTAACTGCAAATCAAGCTAAGTAGCATATGCTGTATGTGTGTGTGTGAGTGTGTGTGTATTATTTACAGTTGCAAACCACTGCTGTTGAAATTTGCAGGATATGTGTGTGTTATTTGGCCCGCGGGGAAATGCTAAACTAATGATACCCTTGTGTTATGCCTTTTGAGTAGAGGCTTGCCTCTATATATATATATATATATATATGTATGTGTGTGTGTGTGTGCGTGTGTGTGTATTTCTCTCACTGACTGTGGTTATTATTTTAATGGATGCATTAATTTCAAGTCTAACTAAGAGATAGGTGCTCCTGCCTGATGGCTGTAATATGTTTGGAGAGATCCAAGAAATGAGTTTATGAAAGGGTTTTGGCTTGGCTAAAAGACCATATAAATAATAAGATATTATCATTTGTCAAAAGAGATTTAGCTTTTTTTGTTGTACACATTTTACTGAGTGATTGTTGTGCTCAATATGAATATGTCTTTTATTCAGCTCGAATATACATGAATTTATAATAACCTTATACATATTTTATATTTATCCATACAAATTAATAAGTTTGAAAGATAGTCTTATTTTTTTGGTAACTAAAAAACACCGCTATAAATAACAAAATAAATATTTGATGATTTAAATATTTTATTGCGTCAAATATTATGCTTAAAATAATACTAAATAAATTGTGAGGCAAACAAAAAATACAACAATTTTTGTTGTACTAAAAGGGATTATTTACTTATTTTACACATATTAAATAAACACAATAATAAACATTTAATTAATATATTTTACAGTTTCACACTTTTAGTCAATTTCTAATAACTTTAATTAAACACTTTGCGATTAGTTTAAGGCTGCCAAGGGGCCAAAAGCAAATCTATTTGCATAAATTCCCAGCTTTTGGTTTTAGTAAAACTTTTTGCACATAAATAAATAAGCTACACGCTTTTAATTTACTAATTAGTTTTTGTGACACAAAAACAAATAAATAAATAACAGCATGAGCAAATACACAACAAATACTTCAAACCACACACACACACACACACTTACAGACACATATGTCACACACACACGCAGACAACTATTTTTTTATTGCTTTTCGTTTGTCAGCGCAAAAATTTTAATCCTCAAGGCAGTTAACAGTGCCCCGACCACGCCCACTCCACACTGCCCACGCCCACGCCTATGACCATGCCCACGCATAAAGCGACTAACATTGCGTAATAAATTAGCCAAGTTTATGGTAATCTCTGTATTGTGTTTACACATGTATTTCGGATTTAGTTTGCCAACGCGTCTGTCTGCATGAATACCCTGTAATATGAACTCGAATAAGCAAGAGGGTTTGCTGTGCTAGGTCAGAGTATTTGATGAATTATAAAATAATTAAAAGTGAAACTGAAAGTAAACAATAATTATTTGTAATCAAAATCAAAAATAGTTTTACTTATTATTTTAGTTCTCATTTTACAGGAATTAATTCTCAATTTGTAATTTAAGTTCTTTACTTAATTTTTATTTTAATTGCTTAAATTTAAGCTTGCTGATTCATGAGTATCTATTTCTGACAGCTCTACCATTTCATGTCGTGCTTTAAATTAATTTACAGGGTATTTCATAATCGAGTTTTAAACTATTTCGTCGACACTTGTTTTTCACTGCGCTATGCAAAAAAGTTGCTTTCACATAAAGTAAATATCGAAATTTGTGTTTGTGTTTGTTTATGTATATTGACATTTATTTGATATTGTTGGCATGTGTGTGTGTGCTGTTGTGTGTGTGTGTGTGTTATTGTGTGTGCTTATGTGTGGCGACTATTAAAACTGTTACAACTAATATTACTATTAGCGGGATAGGGTTGGTTTGGTTAAGTGGGTTGTGATAAGCGGCCTAAACGTGATATGTCAGTCTGCCAAAGGCGAAAGTTGACTAAAGCTTTGACATCCCTATATATATACATATATGTATATTTATATAATATATGTAATCAAAAGGTTGAAATACATCTATTTAATTTGGCCTGCGGTTCTGATGTGTGTGTGTTTTCGTGTGACTTTAAATTACTTTTCGCCAGAATTTATTATTTTATGTGCAACGTTAGTTAATTTAAGGTACCTCAAGTGAAACGTGGCTAACGGGAAAATATGTTTTCCTCAGATATAGTATTTTCAGTATCTGAATGAATTTTTTGCATTTTAATTCAGCTGGTGAATAAAAAATGAAATAAAAAAGTAATAAGTATGTACATATATCCAAATCAGGGAGCGCAAAAGTTTTTAATTGCGGCCGAGTGCTCCTCTCAGCGGACATAGACCGTAATTAACACGTGCAGTCGAGTGTCCGATGTTGCCCCCATCCCAAACCCCATCCCCAACCCCATCCCCATCCCCATCACCAACCCCATCCACTCGATCTCGTTAACTTGCTCGTTGCGTTAATGAACAACAGCAACGACAACAGCAGCAACAACGACAACAACAACAACAACTTGCAACACAAGACCTTGACAAAGACTCACAATGTGGCAGCGTGGAATGGGGGCAACTCATTATAGCTGACAAAATATTTGTCAACTCATCAGGCGCTGCCGTTATCGCCATTGCCGTGCGCCATATTTTTTTTGCTGTTGTTCTTGTTTTGCTTTTGTTCATTTTTTGTGTTTTATTCGTTTTTTTTCTATATCGCGGAATGTGCGCCATCTTGTTTTTTTGTAAGTATTTTTTATGAGTTTTTGTTTTTTGCTGTGCCCTTTGTCTTTTGAGGGCTACTTTTTTGTTTTGTTTGCCTTCTGTCACTGGACGCATTTTTCATTACTACACCCTGTGTGTCAAAGCAACGGGGGGTGGGGTGTTATGACCACCGATAACATCTGTATAAATATATTTTTTAGCAATTAATCTAACTATAGCTTACGCAAAAAAAAATATTGGTCAGAATATACAAGACTGAGTTTATCAGCACGTCAATTTTCTTCTTTGGAAAATATGAGAAATGACAACACATTCTTTGAGACAACAGAGAATTTTCTTTAATTAGCTGCAGAGTATCTTTTCCAGTTACTTTACAACTTGTTTATTTTTAAACAGACCTTTTTAATTAGTCAAAGATGGTGGAAATCACTCGGAAGTCTCTTTAACACACACACACACACACACACACACACACAGAGACAGCCACATAGACTTGAATGCTCCTGGGCATCATAAGCACAGCGAATGATTATTTAAATATTTTCACAAGTTAAATTAACATTTGCAGTAGTGTGTGTGTGTGTGTGTGTGTGCTTCGGACATTGGCTATTAAAACCCGTTCCACACACACACACACACTGTTAATGATGTTGCTCTGTGCGCTAATGAATACAAATATATATATGAAGTAAGATAAAATATATATGTTTATATATATATACTCGTAAATTCGCTGCTCTTTCGACGCGCCTCGATTTCCAGCCTAATTGAAAATATGCCCAGCAGCCGCTAAGGAAAAACAAAATCCTGTACCCCCTCCCCTTCTGCTTTCATCCCTTTTTGGATGGGGCATCAAAGTTAATGAGCTGCACTGCGGCGTCCGAGGTCGAGTTTTGTAGTGGCCCAAGGGCGTTATTTGGATTTGGTTATTCGTTGGGGTTCAACGAGTTTATTAAATGGATTTAATTGTGTTTTTACTTTGTGAGCAAAATGAGGTTTTCTCGCTCTGCTCGCGGTCGAGGTTTTTGCGTCCTGTGGCTTTTCCAGCTGATTCACCGAATCCACAAATATCTCTCTCAATGTGTGTGTGTGTGTGTGAACCTGTGTGCGTCGCTGGTTGCACATAAATCATGCAATAATAGCTTAATAATTACCTGTGCTAATTACTCTGGGGTCTAATTGGAAATTAAAGCCAGGAAAACAATTTAAGAAGCAACAAAAGTACATTGAATTCCATATCTTAATCAAATATTTAATGTGAATGCAGCGAAAGTCAGTTAAATCAAGTTTATTTAATATATGACAATTTAAATAATATTATTATTATATTTGCTAAAAATATTAGTTAACTTTACGTTAAAAATTTAATATTATTGCATTCTCTGCTTTTCGCTAGAGTTCTCCCTTCAAACCTTAATTTATACATACATTTTTTTGCAAATTTTTTTATTGAATTTGAATATTACTTTTTAGCCATGCATGCAAGAATTTTTTATGAATTTTTGACATTTATATTTCCACTGAGCACTCCCACATTTTCTATTTAAGTCAAACAGTTTAATAGGGGTCCAATAATATCAGTCAATTTCACTTCTAGTATTTGTTTTACATTCTCTTTTTCCAGCTCTTTCCAACATTATTTTTGTGTTTTTTTTTTAAATATTTTTTCCACCCACACATGCAAGAAGTTTAGCGAATTTTTAATCTCTGTCATTTTTAATATAATTTATTTATTAAGTGGTTCTTCACTTAGGACTCCTTTAGGTACCACTTATTATTTTATTTTTTGTTTTGCCAAAACACTATTATGCTTGACTCAATTTACATCATGAGCCATGTTGGCTGCACAAACAAGCAATAAAAAAAAAAAAAAAAAATCAAGAATAAACACCATTTTCCACCCTGCTGCTGATTTATCCCAACATCCCCCCCTTGTAAATCAACAACGTTTAACGCCAACCTGCTGTCACTTTAAATGTGATGCGCTTTGTTGCCTTTTCGGATAACAAAGCACCTTTACTTCCGGCTCAGTAAACTACTCTATTTACCCCCCCTACCCCACCCCACCCCCTCCACACTTTTCTTATGCACGTACTAAATAAATATATATTTTTTTTTTCTTTACTATGGCTGATTTGAGCAGCTCCGACACTTGACTCCACTCTCCGAGGGCTGTGCTCTAAGTCAAATTATAAAAAAAAAGAAAAATAATGATAATAAAAACTACAGGGGGTGCTGCTCTGACAGAGAGAGGGGGTAGCGAAAGTGGGGTAGCTAAGAGTGGGGCGGAAAATGTTGCTGCCAGCAAAATGCTGAAATGTTTCCCAGTGTTAGAATGTGTGTTGATGTTTACAGAAGCTGCTCCTGCTGTTTCTGGCAGTCATTCAAAGACAGACTGACATATGGTATGAGCGTGTGTGTGAGGGAGGGGGAGGGGATGGGGGAGCGGTGTGTGTGTGGCTGTTAGTGTGCCAGTTATGCGGCCATAAATAGCTGGATGGCTGGGGCGCCGCACCTGACTTCAGCCCCGGCCACGTTAATAGTTTAAAGTGAGTCCTTTTGACTGCCGCTTCCGAATCTGCCCGAGCCCCCTCTTCCTCGCTGTCTGCTTGGCTGCCGCTCCTCAGTTTGCTGGCCAATTTAACAGCAACAAAAAGGCCACTTAAATATGCATGCTGAATGTGCTTTTTGTACTTTTACCTATGCCCTTTAGCCACGAGTGCCAAAATTTAAGTCAAGACAGCGACAAAGTACAAAAAAAAGAACACCAACAACAAAATTCAATTTCAACTAAGGCTCTATTTGCTCAGTGTGTGTGTGTGTTAAATGTGTGTGTGTGTGTGCTTATAGCTGTTTTTATATTTATTTAGTATATTGTTCTACACCTACTTGCGTACATGCTGCGAAGTGCTTCGCTCACTGCTTACAACTGGCTCTACTTCTCTCTAAATATACCCTGAACCCATTAAAATTGAGAAGAAGGGTATAATGAAGTTGTGCACAAGTTTGTAACAGTATTTTTGATAAGCAGCAAAGGCCTCAATGTTTTCGCTATGGCCCTCCGAATAAGCCCCATACTATGATAGCTGTAAATAATTTGAACAAGCTGAAGTTTGTATTAATTTATCGATATAAATCGAGTTTCGATAGCATTCAAAGACAACATTTTTAATGATAAATCCAGGCATATTACTGATTAACTTTATTCAGATAAAGAAGAATAAGAATTTATTATAATAATATATTTTTATATTACTATCAGCCAACTCTAATCGAGCTGCCAGCTTCTACTGACTACTGGCCAAGTTTAAATTGTCGCGTCAGTTTCATTTTAGATATTTAAATTTATATTTTTTTAAAAAAGTTCTCCACAATTAAGCAGCTGTCAAAAAGGATATTTCATATTCGGCTTTCCAACACGACAGTTGCATTTTTTTATTATTATTAAGTTTGCCCTATTTACAAAAGTTGTGTGCCCCAAAAAAAAACAAGCAGAAAAAAAATGAAAAGAGTTGTTTGCGTTTTTTTTATTATTTACTTTTGCGCATTTCTCATTTTCTTTCGCTTTACGGTTTTCGAGCATTACGCGACCCCCCTCAGCCCCCCTCTGCTCAACGAGTAAGTTAAATAAAGCTGAGCTAAATTCTAATTTAGATTTCGTTTATTATTCCACGACCTGATTGCTTTTAACTTGGCCAACTGAATGTCATAAAAGAATTGCCTGATAAATTGTTGATGTAATTGTGCGAAATTTAATTTTAATTTTATATAGCTTCCAAATTGAAAAAAACAACAAAAGCAAAATATAAATTATGACCGAATATTGCAATTAATTGAATTATTTCTCAAATTCAAAGAGATATTTTAGTAATTTTCGAAATCGATGCGTAGCGAAAACATATAAAATCCGTGGCATGTAAAATTAATAATTTTTGCACCTTGCAAAAATTGCGTTGCCAAGTGACGAAAAACCATTTTAGTTATTGGTTATTATTTAGTTAGAGTACAATATAAACATATAAAATTAGTTGATGAAATGCACAATCTCTTTTAATATTAAACCCTTCTATAAATATTGAAAGAGCACACAGAAAATGTGCATATCTGAAATGGAATCTATGAACAGAAGGGATTAAAATGCATTGGAAAATGCGTTTAAGAAAATGCCTTATGCATTCTGGTCAAAGCAGGAAAAACGCCCGCACAACTTGCCTTCTTTGACATATATTCCATATTTTATATATATTTTATATATTAAATATTACGTATACGCAACGAGTCCTGGTTTGCAATATTCCCTTCCAGGCTGTCGTCGACTGCCAGCTGGCAATATTAATTTTTCCCAGCAACTTTATGATGTGTGACCAACTATCTCTCTCTCTCTCACTCTCTCTCTCTCTCTCTCTTTTGCATTCTCTGCCTGTCTTCCTTTGTAGCATTCACTTAAAGCATTTATCGCATTTATTTTACACAAAATGCAATTTTATTTATTTATACGTGTTTGCACAACTTGCAGTTGCCATAAAATTCTAACAGGAAAATCAGATTATTGTTTCCGCATGTGGGCAATTTTCACAAAGAAACCAGAAACTTCAACATTCAACAAACAACTTACTTCCCCCCCCCCCAGTTCCGTTTCGTCTCCCCTCTTTCAAGCATTTCTTGTGTTTGGCTGTGTAAAAGTGCACTTGAAGAAATGTGTTTTTCAAAAGCAGTAAATCAATTATGAAAAATTCATATTTTATTAAATGCATGGCTTGCATGGATTAAAAGCAATCAAATCAACTAAGTTTTAATAAAGATGCAATAAAGTAAGTTATAGGAAAACAATATTTTAATTTTAAAAAAGGAAAAATTCAACTGAGAGCTTAGCTCTTTAGGGAAAACCAGCAGAACTAGGCTAATCTAATATTTAATACATTTTTCCAAAGCACTTTTCCAGCTTTCCAAGTTTTGAAAGCAACTTTAACACACATTGCAAAGCATTAGTTTAATATGAACATTAAAGTTAAAGTTAACAAAAGTCATTAAAGCATAGATTTCTTTGAAAAACTTTAAGCAAAAAACTAGCTGTAAATTAGCAAATAATTCTAAAAACAGAAAAGTGCTAAAGAAAATAAGGGAAAAGTGTTATTTGGCTACAGTTGCAGTTGCAGTTGCAGTTGCAGTTGCAGTTGCACTTTGTGCCAAGTTTGCGCAAATAAGCCAAACTTTCTTTGCTTCGAGAGAAGATGTTTTCTAATTTCTAAGCAGAAAAGAAAAACCAAGCAAAAAAGAAGGAAAACTCAAACTGCGTTGAGTTTTCTTATTAAGTGTTGAGCCATTCGACACTCGGTCGTCAACTGATTCGACAATTTAATTATGCTCATTATAGCAAAAGCCTACAACTGAGTTGCCGACGAGTTGCGATGCGTGCCACAATTTAATGCATGCCACGTTTCGCGAATAAACTGAACAATTTACGACTTTGTGAAGCCGCCAAGGCACGCTCGCAATTTGTCAATCGATAAATTTTGGCTATAATTAATGCGGCTTACTGGCATTTTCATATGCTCGTTTTAACTACTATTCGAAGAGGGTGGGGGTGTCCAAATTCAATCAATATAAAAAGTATCTTTGTATCTGTATCTGTGTGTGATTTTCTCATAAGTCTCTTTTTTTCTCTCTTTCATTTACAGTTACAAAATTTGTACGCATTGGTATTGCCGACAAGAACGACTCTCCGCCGTATTTCGATAGATTTCTGTACGAGACTGAAATCGATGAGAATGCCGATTTGCAGAGCACAGTGCTCACTGTCAACGCCAAGGATCACAATGAGTGTGAGTACAACTAATATACAAACACACACATACATACATATATCCTTTTAATTGTTTAAGGCGATTTGTCATTGTCGCTCTGTGAGCTCGTCTCGGAAAATGTGTCAGTTGAGTTAAGTTGGGCCTGAAATAAATTTCATTTCATTTGCTATTTAATAAAGCTTAGGCAACATTTTGTTGCATAAATTAGACATTGATTTAATCAGTCCTGCTTTTAATTGCAATTGCCCCCCAAGAAAGGCCGTCTCATCTAATCTATGTGAGTCCTTTGAATGGCAGCTGTTTTGCCTAGCAAAATTGATAGACATAAAAATACACTCGAATATTGGCTTAAAGCAATGCGGAAGGAGTATTGAGTTAAGCAAATTACAACTGCCTTCAAGTATGCTTAAATTAATCATTTTGAATAACTTAATAAATCAACTAGAAAAAGGATTTGCAGCGCAGAATTAACTTAAGTAATTAGTTAATTAAATAATTACACATGTGTCTAAAAGAAGAGCTGTTTTTTCAAGCAGATCAAGAAATAAATCTTTGTAGATATTTTCATATATCCAAAGTTGATTGAGCAACCAAATTTGACAGCTTGTTTGATTCTATCAGCGTCACTTCAAATTAGCAAATAAAAAAAACTATCCCAGATTTAGTTAAACTTGACTTATTTCTAGGTGGAAAGATGGAAATCTGTGTCCTTTTTTGTGATGAAACACAATCAAAGCTGACACTCAAGTCAAACTAAGCATTGTGAATCCCAAAGATGTGGATGACTGTGCAGCATTTTGAGACGCTGCTTTCGCCACGTTTAAAGATAATAATCATAATGTCATCAGACGGGATATAGCATACAATATATAATGTAATTTTGTCAAATCATTGTGACATGCTACATTGGGGCATTAACTTTTTGACTCATATCGTTTTAATGCCATTCTCGGCGTGCGCATAAAAAATAAAATCACATAAATAAATGATGATATAAACATTAGGAAAATACCAATTTGGCAATTTCCTAGATAGCTTTTCTTTTCCGATGCTTCTGCTGCTGCCTGCATAAATATTAAAAGATGGCTTTGAATATTTTTCACATTCGAGCAACACACAAAATATGTATTTGGACGATTTCGTTCGCGTTGCCTCATAATAAACATTTGTTTATTTTAATATGTGTGTGCGAGTGTGTGTGTGTGTGCGTGTGTGTGTGTGTGTGTGTGTAGCCATTGTGAAAATATTATTGCTCATACGCCATGTACGCCAAATATTTACCAAATATTAACAAATAAAGGCTCATTGAAGACAAAGATACACAACACGAGATACTCGCAACTTGCGCTCCCCATGAATAAAACCATAAAATACAAACACAACACACACACACAACACACACACACACACACACACTTGCACACACACAACCTCCCTTTGCTCTTCTATTGATACGCCATGCGAAAACTATCATTGTAAATATTATAGCCAGCGAGAACTACATGTTATATCGCATGTTGCCACAATAAGGGGCAGGGTGGCAAGCGCAAAAAGATTTGCAGTATCGCCACATTCAAAATCTCATTGAGAACGTTTAACAACTTTGATAGGGGAGTAAAACACGAGTGAGCCACAAGCAAGACACACACACACAACACACACCACAAACACACACACACACTTGCAGGCGACACATTTCAGCAACAGCAACGGAGCCAAGTCTTCTTCTTCCGGTTCGTCCTGCTGCTGCTCCTCCTCGTTGCTGCTCGTCAATGTCGCCGTCGTGACGACTGCGAAAAAAGCATTAACCCGAATTGGAAAAAAATCGCTAGACAAAAAAGAAGAAGAAGCAGACGAAGAAGAAGGAGAAGAAGAGGAAGCAGAAGCAGAAGAAGAAGCTGAAACAAGAAAGCAGCAACAGCAGCCGTCATACAAATTGGAATGTATTTGCGTTCGTCTCTGCTGTCTGTGTGTGTGCGAGTGTGTGTGTAGTGTGTGTGAGTGTTTGTGTGCGTGTGTCCTTAGCACGCAAAACAATAATAGGAAAATGGGTATTTGTCAAAGCTGAGCAACAGCACATGACAAAAACAAGCTGATGGCGAAAGACTTGCAGATATCCTTTTCCCCAAATAGTCAACAAATAATTAAGCCACAAATATCGAAAAAAAAAGTTAAAGAAAATCTAAGTCAACAAGCTTAGACTAAACTAAGTAAAAAGCTTAAGAAATATATATCAACAAAAAAATAAGTATATACAAATATTTATATTTATCTCAATATATTGAGTCAATAATTAGTCAACAAATATTTGAGCTTCAACAAAGTCTTAGACTAAGAAAAAAGTTGCAGAAATTATTTAAAGAACACTTGAAATAGTTATAAAATACTGAAAGTCAATTAATCAAGTTTGTATCTGTGTTTGGCATTCAAAAAAGTACAGAAAACAAAGTTTTTCTAGCTTTCTTTTACTTAAACTTAGTTTCTCAAGATTGTATGACATAAAAACAAGTTTTGTTAGCTCTTAAAAAAGCTGAGTTTCTCACAGTTAGTCACAGCCACATTCAACTACTTAAAATAAAACACGCATAATTGATATTGTTGAGAATAACAGACTGTCTGTCACACATATTGTGTGTTTACTGTAGCCCATTTGTATTCATTTGCAATAGGTCCAGGGCATATATATAAAAATGTTGGCTAGCCAAATGTTGTGTATACATTGCGAAATTCATATCGAGCAAGTCTCACAAATAATATATGGATGGCCCCCAAACACAACAAACACACACACTCAAATACACACACACACACACAAACACACACATTAAGTGGAATATGGGGGCCATGACAATCTTTTATGTGATTTCTTTTGCCTATTTTCGTAGTGCAAATGGCATGGAATGCTATGCACAAAAATGAAGCTGTAAAAACTTCGGTGATTCTCATTTCCCATTTCCCATTTTCCTCTCTCACTCTCTCTCTCCCTCTTTCTCTTTCACTCTTTCCCTCTCTGTAACGCCCCTTTGCCAACGCAAATACAACATTCGAAATTTATGAGCGCAAAAATTATTTATTATTCAAGTATGTGAGACTTTGAAACTGTTTTCAACATGCTACCAGTTTCTGTTTGACAGTGTGTGCTTAGCTGAGTGTGTGTGTGTGTGTGTGCCTGAGTGTGTGTATGTGTGTGTGTCTGTTTTAGTGTGTGTCAGATGAGGTTCTTAAATTTTTAAACGAATGTTTGCAATGCAAGAAATATTTGTTCCTTTCTTTTTCAATTTTCTGTGAATTGTTAGAGCTTAATGCAATTTGTATTAATTTAAGCTTAAATTGAATCAATTCTCTTCTTAATATTACTATTAAAATAAGTAATTAAGCATTATCGAAGAGTGTTGAATGTAATAAGATTAAAACTCAGCGTATTTTTCTCATTAATTTATAATTAAATGTACTTTTTGGATAGCTTAATATATGAAAATAAAATATTAAAATTTTTGTATAAATTTATAAGCTTCAGCTTTAATTTTAACAAGAAATATTTTTATTTGATTAAAAGTCTGTTTTGAGGGGCTTACTTTGGAAAAATATTTAGTGTAGCTTAGGCATGTATTTTAACAATAATTAATATGTCCTTTAACAAAAATGTAAAGCTGTAATCACAACTATGCCATTCAAATTAAAGATTTCAAGTTCACAAGCCATTTTAATAGAGTACTTTTGGAATCCTTACAAAATAAAACCCGTTTTCATTTTAAAACTCATTTCCCAGCTATTACGGGCCAACATTAATCAAATTAAATTAAATGTGCACTTAAATTGAGTGAAAATCTTTGATTTCACTAATGCAGAGCAACTAATTCAAAGTTTTTTTCTTTCTGATTCAGTAGCCCCCAAGGTCTTTTGGCTTTAAGTGCGTTAAGTAATCCTTTCTTGGCTTTTGGCTGTACTTACACATTGGCTGGCCAATGGGTATGGGTATGGGGATGGGGATGGGGATTGGGATGCCATGAAATGGCTTTCCATTATCATCTCAAGTTCGGTGGGCCGTCATAAAACATTTTAACGCCAAAATACAATTCAACAATAGACCGGGTCACGATTGAAAGCAAACGTTCCACTTAGCCAGAGTCAGTGGGCCACAGTGTGCCCTCCGTGTCACGGCTGCAGTTGGAAGTAGCCGAGAGAGTCATAAAAAGACTTTGCCACCACGATCTTCTTAGACCAAAAGACGAAGCACTCAAATAAAGTAAGGTCAATAAAATGGTGGGAGGAGCAAACGCATAGAACCAGAAACAATAAGAAACCCAAGAAATAAAGTTGTTTTTTATTTCACATTTTAAACTGACTTTTCATGCTAAATAAGTATGGCATAAAAACAACAACAAAAAGATAAAAAAAAAAACAAGAAAAATATGTAGTAAATGAGCAGACAGAAATGAGGCAGCAGCTGCGGTTGCCACACTCTGTGTGTGTGTGTGTGTGTGTGTTTGTTGTGTGTTGGAGTCTCTAAGGAAGCACATCCCATGGCGTCTGTCTCAGGGTGTGTGTTTTTGTGTGTGTGTGTGTGTGTATTAATTTATTATCATTATCAGTGATTTTAAAATGGCTTCGTGACATCGTAAATTATAAATGCCGCTCTTCCTAAGACTGGCTCACTGGGACTGGGGACTACTTAACGCCTGCCAAGATACAGTTGCTATCTTGTTGTTGCTGCTGTTGCTATTGCTGTGTGTATGAATTGTGGCAACCAAAAAAAAAAACAAAAACAACAGCGTCTGTGTCCCTCTTAAGGTGCACCATGTGTATAAATTCTTAATGCGGCCAAAAAGATGCGACTAACATAATGAAAAAATGCTTTAAATATATTGCGAGGGTTGCTCAGAATTATGGTTATCATAAGCAGCTAGCTTAAATTAAACTAGAGTACTAAATTTCTAAACTAAACTAGAATCAGCAGACAGAGAGAGAATTGGGGTAAAATGTGTTATTCAAACAAATATATATTAAAGCTATAGAAAATTGAACTTACAGTATTCCCATAATAATATTACTGACTACCTAATAAATACAATTTAAGACTTAACATAAACTAGTTTGTGAAACGATTCTCAATGGTTAAAAGGTAGTTGCAGAACCAAGAGAAAATTGTTACTATTAATTTACTTAAAATTTGGCTCTTAAACAATTTAATAATATGAATAAAAGAACATAAATTAAGCATAAAACAAACGCATACATGCATAATGAGATCATATTTATCTTCAAGTACAATTCAAAATTATTTAAAATAACGCAAAAGTTATGGCAAAATTAAGCCTAAACTTTGCACACACTTTCAACATTCAGACAACAACAAATCCATAATTTGCGGAAATCACAACCTAACAACTGATAAGTCCTGACATTATTATGAGCATTTGAACATATCCCCAATCTGAGTTGCGCCTGTTTGTGTTAATGTGAGGCAACCCGCGTAAATTGTCTTACTGCTCACAAGCTAACTGCCTTTAATTGAGCAGAAAGCTGTAAAGTTAACACACGTCTAATGTGTTCAGCGTTGAGACAAAGTTGTCGCCGGAGCCGACGCCGCCGCCGCCCTTCCCCCGCCTCCCTGCTGCTTGCCACACCTCCAGCACAAGTTGCCAGACTGCGGGTTAAGCGACTTACGCGTCGCTAATTCCCGCTAATGTTTGTCATTTTACATTTTTGCATAAATGAACTGGGAAAGTGCTACTTCGTCGTCTACTTTTGCATCTTCTTCTTATTTGCATAGCCACGCCCATGCGCCCACGTACGTGAGTGTGTGTGTTTGTGGCACACATGTCTGAAGTTGTTCTTGTTGTTCTTGGCCCACTGCTGGCACAAGAACACTTCCACAAGCTGTTTAATTATTTAATAAGTAAATTTTACGCCCCCCGCCACAGGTCACGCCCACTTTTAATATGTATGCTGGGAGTTGGGAGCAAATGTTTTTAATTAATAAACTTAATTATCTTGTCCCGTTTTTCTGCTGACTTTGCTCCCGTTTTTCGCCTTTCCCAGCAACTTTGATCTTTCACTTGAAGTAGCAATTTGGGAATTGAAAGTTTCCAATTCCAAGAAAATATCAAGAATTTTGGTCTCCGATTAATTAAGCCAAAAATCAATTTATCAGCAATTTTGTGTCGATACAACTGGGAGGGTCGAGAGTCTTCAATACGCTTTGATGTGGATGTCATTGGCTTGTAGTTAATCCTACGCAAAACTGTATATCAATTCACTCCAAGGTGCCTGAGGATCTCTGCGTAGAGCAGCTGTGTGCAAAACAAATTAAATTCACAGCAAGCTTAAAATAAGAGACCAAAAGACACCCCATTGTGGTCTTAATTGCACACAAGCCAGGCCTTAAACCTTCTCCTTCATTATGCATGTGCGATGTATGATGTTAAGGAATCAGTTTAATTTTAAATCACCTCTCAACGGCAGCACTACACTGCGAGAAAACAGCTTAACATTATATATTCTGCCATCAAGCATATTGAGAGTGGTGAAGAAATCTCAATAATAATAATTATATCGATTTTCGTGTTAGTTAATTTTGTAAAATGAAACAAACTTTAATCAAGCTATACATTTTTATCAATTGAATGTAAAACTGAAAAAAATATATTGGAAATCAACTTTTCGAAACTTTAACAATTAAATACAGGTTGTGTTTGGTCAAACTAATTTGAATATAGGTGTTATGACATGATCAGCTGTTAATTTTGCCAATTTAACTCTACTTAACATAACTCTGTTAAAACTTACTCAAATTTGTTAAGATAACATTGTATGGAATGATCAGCTGTTAATTTTGTCAATTTATCTCTAGTTAACATAACTCTGTTAAAGCTTACTCATTTATGTTAAGACAGCAGTGTAATCTCTGTAAGCATCGATAGTTTCAGCTATAGTTGAGTCTGAGTTAGATATTTGAGCAAGCCAGATTTCAAATTGTTATTTGAATAGTTTAAACATCCACCAGATCTGAATTTTCATATATGCATAAAAAACGCTTAATGCATCAAATAGGAAGCGTTTTTTTTTTATTATATTTTCAATGTTAACATTCGAAACTCTCAAGCTTTGAAGGATTACTTTGAAATAATTACTAAATAATTGTTATTCGTAAATATATTGGTAAGAGAAGTTTGTTGGTAGATTGGGTCATTACTACAAAGCTAACACATACAGTTTCTGCAGAAAATCTTTGGACATTGGGTCTCGCAAAAGATCTGTTCCGCCAATCTGGTGGTTAAAATGTACAAAATTACATATGAAATCTTTATAGTCAAAACACTTGCTAGATAGTCCAAAGAATGGATCATTTTTTTTTAGAACTTCACAATTATATAAAGGAATGAATCTTGGTAATATTGATGTTAAGTAGTTTAGAGAAATCCAGTCAATAGTAGAGAAATAAGAAAATAAATAATAGTAAACAATAACACACATTTTTTTGCAAAAGAAATTGGAAAACATGAATTTTTCCCCTTCCCTTCACCAAACCCTTTCTGGACAAACTGTATGTAACTATTCATTTAGGAGTAAATGTTACTAATTTAAGACACAATTGAACAAATAAAAATAAAAAATCGTATTTGTTTATTTCTCTGTTCCACACAGCGACGAATATTCGATACCAGATCACAGGCGGTAACATAGGCAATGCCTTTGCCGTACAGAATACGACCGGCGTCATCTACGTGGCCAGTCCGCTGGACTATGAAACGCGGCCAAGGGTAAGTACTACTACTACTACTACTACTATAAGTATGCAAATAAGCCAGCCAACCCATGTCACACACGTCGGAGGACTGACGACAGAAAGGAGCTGTCTGCTGACAGAGCAGAGCCTACTCAAAAGTCTAGTCTCAACTTTTCCTTTTATTTTCTTTATTTTTAGTCATCTTCAACTTGCAGCATTTATTATTATTTTTTTGTCTTCTGCGTGTGTGTGTTTTTGTTTCATTTTTTATGCTCAACTTTTGGTTGTGCATGCATAATTTATATATATTTTTTGGTTGCCTTTCTGTGGCATGCCACGAGAAAAATATGCAAAACTATGCAAAACTTACAGGCGAACAACTTTTTGACGCTGTTCTGCTGCGACTACAAAAGAAAAAATTAATCAAAAAAAAATATATATATATGCAAACATGCAAATAGACACACATGTGTGTGTGTGCGTGTGTGTGTGCGTGTGTGTGTGTTTGCCTGTAACCCAAAATTACGTGAAGAGCAAAAAGACAAAACAACAACTCGCCTCGAGTCAATGTTGAGATCCACATCTGTTGGCACATTTTCCATGGCGAATTTTTAACGTGATTGCAACCGGGCAAACTATTGAAATGCTGGTGCTCTTCTTCTTTGCCCCACCCCTTTTTGCCCTGGAGCGAATCCGTGTAGCTGCCAATGGACCGTCATGCAACAAGCGGCAACAAAGCCACAAAACATGTGTTGCCATCTTTTTGCTTCTTTTTTTTTGTTATCTGTTTTTGGGTTTTATTTTGTTTTCGCTGTTGTTGGCCAAAAAGTT